>BSUD01000002.1:20184047-20206600 GCA_033239045.1 Fagopyrum esculentum
GATAAAGTCTTGAGATGAGGATGTCCTTAGGAAATCTATGCAAGAGTACAAAGTAACTGAAGTTCCAACACAGAATGGGTAGTAATGATCAACAGACAGTTAGAGACCGATGCAGAGAAGAAAAATGTATAAGATGAGTCACTTAGTAGAAGAATTCACAAGACAAGCTTGAGAGACCAAGGGAGATAAAATGTCGACCCGGATATGAGGGTCTAAGGTGCATGGAATGGATACCTAAAATGGAGTGTAGAAGCAGAATGTAGACTTTACAAGTGTGAAGAGGTTTTGGCCTCCTCAAAGATATAGGAATTTGAAAGAAATCACAATGCCGGTATCAAAGAGTAGAAGCCCTATGGCGGAAACAACGGAGTTTCATGAAGGCAATATTGCCGGTAACACCAACAAAGGATTGTATATATGAGAACGGCCTTGGTGGACTCGAAAGTCCAAGGTAAACCCAATTATCACTGGACCTAAGTCATCAACACCGACGGTCCATGCAAAGGGAACTGCAAGGGGATGATAACTAAAGTCATCCGAACTACAAAGACACTTACCAACTATCGTTGAAGACTTGGAATGACTATTTAGGTCAAGATGAATGACCCAGTTGGGCTCGAGAAGTAGAGTTAGTCTAAAGAAACAAAAGTGTGGAAGATAAAACGAATTAGCAAAGTATGAAAGGATTAATCGAGCAGATGATTCTCACCAAGAATTTAACGCCAGTATAGGTATGAGAAGATTAAGTCCGGGATATTGAGATAAGTGAATTATAGACTGACCGACGTCAGCTAAGGACGTGTAAGTGTTGGTTTTGACGAGTAGGTACTATTAAAAAGAGACATTGATGACTGCGGATTTTAGAGATAACCTTACCGATGCCTTGGAAGATTTCCCAAGTAGGCAACGACAACTTTCTGGGGTGATCTAAGGATATGGAGAGAATCTGGTTAGAAGTTGCTTGCTGGTTGATTAAGAACAGACTACGGTTGAGTAAGAGGGTAAAGGTCTGTTTGAAGAGGATCTTGCTAGTATTAGAAGGGAAGTATAGGCGGGAGTTGGGTAAACCATGTTGACCCTTAGAAAGACGCCATTGTGACTAATGGGTGTTACACCAGAAGCGTGGTAGGCCCACGGATGAAGAAAATCAATGTTAGGTTAACTATGATTTCAAGTTAAGAAATTAGAGATCTATATGAAAAGGTCCACTTGGGAGTGTGATATGTTTTGAGTTATATAAATTTGGAAGCTTGACAAAAAGTAGGTGAAAACCCACTAATTAAGGAACGACCCGATTAGGTCACATTGAGGAAACCGGGCCAAGAAGTTTGTATTACAAAGAGCATTAGGCACTTACTAAAGTGCCGACAGAAGTTTAAGATCATTATTTCAGAATCGATAGTCGGTAACTTTCGAAAGGAAAAGGCAAGTGGGCAAATGGGAGGAAAAGTTTGGTTGAGTCATCAAGAGAGCTGAAAATAAGTTTAGAAAACCAACCCGTTGAGAGAGTATCTACCAAATCCGAGACACATCCGTAGTCATGAGGATCTGATAGTTGAGCCCGACCATACTTTTGTAGAATACCTAGTAGCTGTCTTGGAGCACAGGACTAGACGTCTGCGGTCCAAGGAGATACCTATGTTGAGGATCCACTGGTCTAGACGAAGAGCTGATGAGGCCACTTGGGAGACCGAGGAGAGTATTAGACGTAATTATCCCGAGTTCTTTGCGGGGTTTGATGTCACTTTTGTATCGACGAGTTAGTACTCGGACGTTGTGTTGTTTGAGCATTCATGTTTTATATTGGATTGAGTAATTATATTTTAATGTGATACGTGTCTGAGTATGATGATTGATTAGTTGCATGGTAGAAAACGAAAATTTTGAAAACTAAGTTATACCAAGAAAGTCATGTGATCAGGTATATTATCCTAAGTTTCGGGACGAAACTTCTTTTTAGAGGGCACTGATGTAATAACCGAAAATTTTAAACTCCGTTCAATACTGAATTCAACCGAATTCCGATCCGCCAACTTTTATCCTTTTAAATAAAAATAAAATGATATTTAATTTCTATCATTTTACGTGACCTTGATTCACATAAAATGATAATTAGGTAACCCGTATAATAAGTCCGTACATTTAAAAAACCAAAGAGCGGTTCCGTGCGAGTAACGTTTTATTTTTCAGCCCATTTTCTAACGGGATGAGCGGGCCAGCGGAGTAGGCCCACTAATTAACCCATCTACCGGCCCACTTACTTAACCCTTCCCTAATTCCCCACTAATGACGTTTGACCCAATCTTAACCCTAACCTAAATGGAGAGTTGTACGCTCTATTCTCCTACCTCATCTATGAGAGTACCGTATCAACAAGAAACGAATTCGGCGTCAAAGACAACCACAACTAAGCTTGGAAGCACCGCCCATCGGTCCACCAAACGACCCTCTCCGCGCCGGAACTGCTGCATCATCGTTGGCCAGCGAGACGAGGCCGCCAATGCTGTCGGGGTTCCTGCGAGCGATAACGAGACCGAAGGCAAGTACACACCGTCACCTACTCGCCGCCTTGCTTTTCGATCGACTTCTGAGCGATAAAATACATCCTACCGGCCACTATTGGGCGTACCTCTGCTCGGACCTTCACCTCGGCGCTCCAGCCGCTGCACCCGACCGGAGGGAGACGGTTGCTCGGCCTGCTGCAGACGGCGTCTCCGGTAAGCTCCGACCCGACTGCCTCCTTTCCCTATTTCGTCCCTAACCTCCTGCACGTATCTAACCTTTTGATGAACGGGATTGTCGACCCTCCTGTTGACTGGTGCTACACAGGCTCGACAGAGCTCTATTCGGGACTGCTTCGATCGACTTAGGCCACATTTTCTTTTCCTGCAGAGGCGTGACCATTGTGTTGGACGGGTGAGTTTGCTTCCTCCGTGCAGTGTAGGTATAAGTATATATATATTATGCATAAGTGCAGTGTAGGTATAAGTATATATATATATTTGCATAAGTACAGTGTAGGTATAAGTATATATATATTATGCATAAGTGGAGTGTAGGTATAAGTATATATATATATTATGCATAAGTGCAGAGTGGGTATAAGTATATATATTTGCGTAACTGTAGTGTAGTTATAAGTATATATATTTGCATAAGTGCCAGTATATATATATATATATAGGAGCCATTAAGAAGGGTAGGTACTTGGGTAGGAAACGTGTGGTATAGTAGTAACCGGAAAAGGCTAGAGTTTACAGGTAGTTAGTACGACCGGAATATTGTGCACTAGATATGAAGGTTGCGGTGGTTTCTATGGGTGTTCAAATGCTATCGTTGATAACGAGTTCCACTTGTTAGAATATCCTAAGGACTCGTTATGCTAACATAAGCTAAGCTCGCTTAGGTTCTCGGTCTGTTACCTAGAATAATTGTGAGGATGTTATCTAAACTTGGGAATGGAATGACGTTGTTCTCTTTAACGAGTATGTTTATGATTTTGACCTTAGACCTAGTAGCTTAAGTGTAAAGGTCGGACCTTAGCAACCCTTTTGAAAATTCTAGAACCTTGTTAACTTTATAATCTCTAGTAAACTATCCTTGAGAACCAGATTATGGAAATGGGTTCTAAAAGAAATTTGTAGGATTTAAGAATAAACCTTGAGAACTTTTAGCACTAAGGGTAAAATGGTCTTTTACCGTAAGAGAAATTTTTCCGTAATTCCTTCGCATGAGGTTGGACATCTGGATGTGATTTTGATCCACGTGCCTTGTATGACAGGCGTTTGAGTTGCTACGGTTGCAAACAGAGTTGAGATTTTGAGAGTTGTGGTCTGATTCAGGTAAGTCCATGCGACTTACTTAGCCGGTTTCTGGATGTTAGTTGAATGATAATGGTGGTGTGTGCGATGTGTGCTTATAATAACAACTTGTTAGGACGACCGTTGTTGTTATGTGTTAAGGCCCAAGTGTATGTATAACGGGCCGTGACATCACTGCCCAGCTCTGCCAGGAGACTGGGAGGTTCTCTATACCCAGACCATACAGGTACACGGTGAGATGCATCGGATCCACTCCTGATGGGTACACGGGGGCGGAGGCGAGGTTTGGGAATCCCTCGTGTCACAAAATAAGTATCATTAGAGTGAATGACTTAAATGAAGATAATAAATGGATTGTTTGAAAGCATGATGAGTGTTTATTATTTTTATGTGTGTGCTATTATTATTCTCCTAATGTTTAGATAACTAGCTAATGGTTGTTTTGTTGTGTTTTTAGTTTTACTGCAGGTTAGAACAGCAGCTGAGTGATCCGGAAGTAGTGGTCAGCCGGGTCTCCGTACTCTTTAGAGTGGGGGTTTGGATTGTTGCTTTGTTGTCTTTCCCTTTGTTAAGACAGTTAGTCTTTTCCGTTGTTTAAGTACGATAGGCTGTTAGACTTTGTTGCATTCATCCTTTTTTTTAAATACTTTTTAAAATTTCGGTTTTTCTTATTTGTGTCTTGTTGCAAGGTCCTAGTAATATTGTTGTCAAACTGAGGTCGGGACCCATTGTGAGGTCCTAACCAGTAATACTCCGAGTTCTAAAAATTCGGGGTGTTACATGCCAGGCTTAACATGGTGCAATTGAATTGACCTTCCTTAGACATTAACGAAAAAACATCTCAACTCAACTGCTTTCCTAATATGACTCATTACGTCTCAACTTTCCGGCTTTATGTAATCATACGAAGATAGCAACATCGTGTTTAGACTTTTTAACACAGCTCTAAGTCAAAAAGGGCTTCGTACAACAATAGACACTACGGTCCATAGGGCTCACACAGTGACAAAGTGGAGAAACGTCTGCCACTCCTATAATGGTCGGAAAACACACATAGTATGATATATGGTCACGACATAGTTCCCACTAAGGGCATGCCACTCTTCTATGTCGTGCGAATAATAGTTTAGATACTACCTAAGTATCTAACACGAGCCACTTGATTTGACATACTCAATGTCCAATCCCACACTCGTTATTCGGTTTTAAGCTCTAGTACAAAAGAGATGTATATCATACTTGACTCTTTGAGAGTCTCATCTTATACGTAATAAGGCGACTATGTAATGACTCAACTTATTATCTACACATCACAAGTGTAATAATACATTCTTGTACACACATAGTGTTAATCAAGACTCACTCTCATCTTGCATGATACTCTAGCATCAAGGTGATTACCTGTGTGACTAGGTTAATCAAGGAGCTTGGTAGCATTCTTACGTGCCAAAAAATGCAACAAATACTCATGAACAATTAAAGAAAAAAAACACTTTTATTCCAGAATGCTCAAAACATGTCCATAACACAAAACATGTCTACGACCAAAACAAAAGAAGATACAATAAAAAAAAACTAAAACCTTCGTAAGCCCAAACGTTTAACATGAGATTGGAGCACATCTCTAGCAATAGGTTTAGTTAAAGGATCAGCAATCATCTCATTAGTCGATATATACTTAATGACAACTTCCTTATTTTTTATGGCGTTTCGAACAAAATGATAACGCCTCTTAATATGCTTGGTTTTCCTATGAAATTTCGCATCTTGGGAAAATTGGATAGCAGCAGTATTGTTACAATGCATCTTCACAGGCTCATCAACTTTAGGAGTAAGATCAAGATCTTGTAAAAAAACTCCTTAGCCACATCGCCTCTTGGACGGCGAGGCTAACAACGACATACTCTACTTCCATAGTCGATAAAGCAATGCAGTCTTGCTTCTTACTACACCAGGATATTGCACCTCCACCAAGGACAAAAGCATATCCCGAGGTCGATTTAGACTCGTCTAAATCACCTCCCCAATCAGCATCCGAGTACCCTTTCAAACTCAAGTCCCCTCCTTGAAAACATAGGACTAGGTCACTTGTACCACAAAGGTAACATAAGATTCTCTTGACTCCATGCCAGTGCATAGGACCCGAGTTACTTTGGTAACGACTCACAAAAACCATGCATAGAAGATGTCAGGCCTAGTACATAACATGACATACATCAAACTCCCTATTGCACTAACGTAAGGGACATTGTTCATCTGTTTCTTCTCTAATCTGTTATAGGCATTGATCAAGGCTTAAGAATTGACCTTTATCAATTGGAGTATCAATGGGTTTGGATTTATTCAGTCGAAAATGCTCCAATACCTTCTTAATATATGTCTCTTGACATAAACCAATAAGTTTTTTAGGGAAATTTATCATAATCTCCACACCTAGGACAAATCTAACTTCACCCATATCCTTCATTTTAAAAACAAAGGATAGCCACCCTTTGGCATCGTTGGTCATCTTCATGTTGTTACCATCTAGGAGTATGTCATCAACATATAAGGAGAGAAATATAATCCCTTCTTTATATTTCATAACATACACACAATGGTCTTCATCATCCATGTAAAAGCCAAAAGCAGTAATGACTTCATGGAATCTAAAGTACCATCGCCTAGAAGATTTCTTAAGACCATATATGGATCGCTTAAGACGACACACTTTCTTTTCACAACCTTTTGAAACAAACCCAATAGGTTGATCCGTATATATCTCCTCCTCAAGTGTTCCATTGAGGAAAGTAGTCTTGACGTCCATTTGGAACAACTCTAAGTCCAAATGGGCGACTAGGGCTAGCAAGAGGCGAATAGAGGTAAATCCCACCACATGAGAAAATGTCTCATCGTAGTCTACACCCTCAATTTGGGTAAAACCTTTTGCCACTAATTGGGCCTTGAACTTATCAATGAACCCATCCACTTTACGTTTCACCTTGAAAAGAAGTAGGCTCATCGATCTCATAAACGGTGCAAAGAAGTGCTCGCTCTTCAACATCAAAGAAGCGACGAGGAACTCTCCCTTGTGTACTCCTTCGTTCAACAGCACCTCTTGCAATACTAGTTGAAGAATCTCTCATACTATCCTCTGTAGGTGTGGGGTTTGAAACTTGAGGACTAACCTCTTGTTCCATACTTGAAGGTTGAGGACCATCCTCGCTTTCGATTCGATCTTCATTAGTAGACAAGCTCTCATCCCTTGGAGTTATAAGACTAATCTCATAATTTATTCCATTGGGCGAGATTGAACTATCTCTAGTGACATTGAGAGTATCAAAATCCTCCCCCTTACCTAGAGATGGTTGTTGTAACTCATACAACTCGAGATCTTTCTTTATTTCACCAATACTTGGGAACTCATCCTCAAGGAAATTGACATTACGAGAATCAACTTCAGTCATGCCACCATTTGGATGTTGATAGAATGTATTATAGTCTATATTTTGGGATTGGTTTAGACGTTTTATCTTCATAAATCTGCATGTATGGATGTATATTCTTTGATTATATTGTTGTTTTGTCTACCTTTGCGGGAATCGAGGTCTACACCTAGTTTCGTTTTAATTGTAGGGGAAATGGCGCGTTTTGCATCGAAATGGAGCTAAGGAAGCTAAGGAGTCATTGGAGCTACATTCTGAAGCTTTGTGAAGATCTCAGGAAGCATGGAAATGATTAAGATGATTAATTTTGGACCAGATTCGAGATGATTTACATTCAGTTGAGATTCACCTCGGTCAGCTACAGTACCACCTCGACCGAGGTGATCTTGAGGAGCGTCCCGACCGAGGCGAACACCCTGTCGCCGGCGAGATCTTTATTTTTTGCTGAGATCTTCTATTTTTGGAAGGAGAATATCATATATTTTTGGTTGGATTTCTGGAAGAAAGATATTATATTTTGCTGATTTATTTTGAGAGATTTGGATATATTTTCTAGGAAATTATCTTTTTAAGATATTTTATCTTTGGAAGATAATTCTCCTATATAAAGGGTTGGATTTTCTACAATTCAGCCATGCTTAGAGCATCCAGCAATTGGTGGATCACCCATTCTTTGAAGTTTGAAGGAAGTTTGAAGGATTGAAGTTCAAGGAAGGAAGAAATCATAGTTGGAGTTGGATTTGAAGGAGTTTGTAAGATCTCCTTAGATTGCTTTTGGTTTGTTGTTCTTTTTTGATTGTGATTTGAGGAACGTTGATTTGTTGTTTGATTCATTCAGTTATTGAGACCTTTGCGTTAAGGTTTTCTTGTTTGAATATTGATTCCTTTCCTATAAATTTGATTATTGTTATCATGATAATTGTTGGCTAAGTTTTTTATGCGATTCTAGGGTGATTGGCTGAAAGTTGTGGGATAGACGATGATAGAATGATCTTAATCCCAACAGGACCCTGAAAGCTCGAGTCTTTATCTTAACCGTAGAACACCTCGGTCAGTCATTGAACATCTCGGTCGGGATGGAATGTAACTGAGCGAGGTGAACCTTTCCTGAACCTTATCTGAGTTAAGAGTTTAAGTTTGCTAAATCCTATCCTTGTTACACCTTTCCTGGTTCAATGCAAGCCTAGGATGAGACTTACCCGGTGATTCCTTTGTTTGTTTACCTAAGATCATGAGTGTATGTAATAAGGGTTTATCCTTTATTTGGGTTTGAGTGTGCCTTCATCCCATCTTTGTGAGTTAGCCTGAGACTTACCCGGTAAAGGTTGATTCTATTCCCTTGGGTGGTTTGTTGGTTTGAGATTATAGTTCCTTTCCTTAGTACCTTGAGACTTACCCGGTAATAGGAGCTTTGGTTTGGGATAGTGAGTAGTGAGACTTACCCGGTGATCTATTCCCACCTTAGAAACACCTTGCCTTTGCAAACCTCAGCTTTGTCTGCGTTATCCTTTGAGATGTTGAGTTGGAATCACAACTAGATGCTTTAATCCCTAGAATCCGCATTCCCTTTATTTGACTTTATATCATCTTTGATTGCTTTAATTTGTAGTCATTAGTTATTTGATAACTTAATTTTGTGCTTTGTTTCACCATAGCCCCTGTGTTCGACCCTTGGAATTCTTGCTTTTATTACAATTGATCCGTACACTGCGGGTTCGCATATTTTTCAAGCATACTTCTTGGGTTATAAATTTTAAAGCTTGCACACACCTTTTGGAGCGAACAGATGTTCACTATACATCACATATCCTTTGGAGTGATCCGGATATCTTATGAACACCATTTTGGTAGCTCCTGGACCTAGTTTACCATGTTTATGGGTCGGGTTATGCACATAGCCAGCCGAACCCCATGGGCGTAGGTGGTCCAAAGAGGGCTTTCTATTGTTCCATAACTCATATGGAGTAAGGGGTACACTTTTACTTGGTACGCGATTAAGGATGTATGTTGCCGTAAGCAATGCATCTCCCCAATAGCTAATAGGTAAGTTGGCTTGAGCCATCATAGACCTAACCATGTCAAGTAAGGTACAATTCCTCCTTTCCGCAATACCATTTTGTTATGGAGTATAAGGGATAGTAAGTTGTTTAATTATACCTTTTTCCTCACAAAACCCTTTGAACATATCAGAAAGGTATTCACGACCACAATCAGTTCGAAAAGTCTTAACTTTTCATTCTAACTGGTTCTCCACTTCAGCTACAAAACGTTTGAACGTATCAAGCGCTTCATAACGATGAGATAATAAATACACGTAACCAAAATCTGAATAGTCATCTATAAATGTGAGAAAATATACAACACAATGACGAGACTTTACCTTTAAAGGCCCACAAATGTCAGAATGGATTAAGTCTAAAGAACTTGAAGCTCTAGAAGCCTTGCCAAAAGGTTTCTTAGTAGCTTTATCAGCTAGACAAGGCTCACACCTGGGCAACTTAACCCTAGTGAGTTGGTCTAAAAGACCATCTTTAGCTAGTTTATTCATTCGTTCTTGGCCCACATGAGCAAGTCTAGCATGCCATTTAACAGATTCAGAATCAATATTAAAACGAGAAACTAAAGCAAATATCGGATTATTATCATAAAAATCATCCAAGTCAAGAACGAAAAAACCATTATTCAAAATACCATGACCAAAAACACCGCCATGATACAAAATGTCCAAACTATCACTACTAAAGTTAAAAACAAAACCAAGTTTCAACAAACTAATCACTGAAACTAAACAACTTTGCACCTCAAGTGCATAAAGAGCATCACGAAGAAGCAACTTGTTGCCTCCACGGAGCTTGAGTTGGTATGTTCCAGTTCCAAGGACGTCTTCCTCACTGCCATTCCCAAGCATGACGGTTTGTGAACCCACCGAAAAACGATGCAAATCCAAAAACTCTTCACGATCATGAACTATATGTTTGGTTGCTCCCGAGTCTACAATCCAATTAGGAAGTGTATGAGCAACTAATGCATGAGAAAAAACAGATAATTCATGAGTATAGGTGGAAATAAGTACCTTCTCTGGCTTGGGACATTCTCGAGCAAAGTGGCCTTTTATTCCGCAATTGTAGCACTTCACACACGCTAAATTGGTCTCTTTAGGATGACCTTTTTCCTTTTGTTGTTTGTTGACACCATCACGTGGTCCTTGAGTTTGAGCTGGGCGTCGACCCTTTTTTGTCGGCTTAGGCTTCTTGTACTTGGACTTACCTTGTACAACAAGCGCGACATTAGAAGTGGAGAGCTTTAACGCCTTTTGACGCTCTACCTCAATCTCTACATGTATTGCAAGTTCAACGAATGTCTTGATGTTTTCACGGTAAGACATGAGCAATTTGAAATTCTTCCATTCTTCGGTATCAGAAGGAAGAGAGCGAAGCACATTCACTATTTGCTCCTCATCAGGCACATCACGTCTTGCAACTTTAAGATCACGTACCATGACACTCATGATACACAAGTGTTCGGTCACATTGTGTTTAGGACCAATCGTATAATCCATCCACTTCAAGTTTAAGACACGAAGCCTAGTTATTGAAGTTTGACCAAACATGATCTTAAGCTTATCCTACATGTCCTTAGCAGTCAAACATGTCTCAAACTCACCGATCAAATCATTATGCATGCAAAACAACATAGTAAAGCGAGCAGAACTATCTTTTCGGAACCACTCATTGTGGAGTTTCATATCCTCAAGATACTTCTTATCAAGAGGATCTTGTGGCTCAACGGGTTTCATTACGATAGCGGATATGGTTTCTAAAACCTCACGTTCATTAAGAAGATATTGAATCTTCCTATGCCAAATATCATAATTTGTACCATCAAGTTTCTCAGAGGTGGATAAATCACCAATCATATTTTTTAGTCATCTGCAAGTGTATATATATATATATATATATATATATATATATATATATATATATATATATATATATATATATATATATATATATATATATATATATATATATATATATATATATATATATATATATGGAGTGAGAGAGTATAGATCATATGAGAACATGCCTTATCGTGTAATCATGAAAACATGCCTTATTGTTTAATATATTATTCGTAGTTATTATTAATTTTGTTACGAAGGTGTCATATCGTTTAATGTATTATTCGTAGTTATTGTTGGTTGAATGAATTATTCGTAGTTATTATTAATTATGATATCTACCCTAAATCTCGACCCTTAATACTCACCATCCGATGGTCTAAGATTGTTCTCATGATACACAATAAGGCTTGTTCTCATGGGAACCACACCCTCTCTCTCTCTCTATATATATATATATATATATATATAACATTACACATGATAAATAAGATAAATTACTAAAAACTCTATTATTTACGTCTCATGTTCAAAAATTTTCACTATGCTCATAATAATCACACAAAAACATAAACTATAAAGTTTCAGAATATTTCTTTCATTATTTTAAGAATGTATGATGAAACATATTTAATTTTACATAAAATTAAGTCAAACAAATTAGCAATATAACGTCACTAAGACATTAAAATATAATGAAAACAAATTCACATTATTACGATATATTTTTTAGGCCAATTTTGGTAACTAGGCCTTTTTGAAAAACTATAGTAGTAACTAGGCTTTTTAATGTTTCAATTAAATAAATATACCCCAACCTTTTGTATTTATTCTCAAACTCTACACACTCTTCTCTCAAGGGGTACATTTACTAAACACAAAACTAGAAAAAAGCCTAGTAAACCAAATTGTTTCTATATATTTTATAAAGTGAAACTATATTCACACAAATGAGTAGCGATATACAAAACACATTCGTACGTACAAGCATATATTTTTATAAGTAGTAATAGGCAGCAAAAAAAAATAGTAAGAAATTTGTTAATATATACTCGTGAAAGGTTTTAAAACTCTATCTCCCTCACAATATTCCAAAAAAACTATTCCCATTAAAAAATAAAAAATTTCTATAAATCATTTTTCTAACGCATAGATGAGAAAATCGATCTATGTTTGAGGTATAAAACGAAACTGTCATGGTCATAAATATCACACAGATCCGCGAGCGTGTGCCACATAAGCGTTTTCTCGGTTGATGTCACCGACTAAAAACAATCATAGCTTGACGCACTCATGCCGATACAAAACCGGTGAAGGCGTTTTACAATGATTTTCTCAAATGGGAATTACTATGTGTGGGTTAGGGATGATCAACACGTGACATAGACGTGTGCAACCTGTATGAGACAAACTCGAAGTCTGGTGTTTAATACACAATCAAAAAAGAAAAAACAACGGGATAGTTACGGTACAAAACGATAGTCGGGACAGAGGCCGAAACACGTTTGACTCTAATACCACTGTTGGAAAATGTACTAACCTTAACGGTACTCGTATTGGTAGTGTTGTCCTCAGTCCACCACGTTAACCCGATAACAAACTAGAAGTATCCACGCCCAAATCCCAAAGCCACTGATTAATGGTAAGCCTTGGTATGTTTTTCTAGAAGTGTATTGTAGTAGTAAGTCGTCTATTCACATAGAATAAATCCTATATATATTGCTACAATATGTCAGTTACATTGAGGAAATTTAAGAGAATAATGACTAATTGTTTCGTGTCTTAAAAACCAATTAAGACTCCCTTAATTTAGCAAAAGAATATGTAACAACCAATCGCCGTTAATTATTTCCTGTCTTAAAAACCAATTAAGACCCCTTTAATTTAGCAAAGGAATATGTAACAATCAATAACGTTCAAATTACAATAATAAAAATATTCAAGATCCCATTGATAAACATACCCTAATGGGATTACCCTAGTAGCTCTCTGTGGGGGAGATTGGTTACAAGTTGCAAATCTGTTTCCTAAATCACACGCCGTCAACCCAACTTTCAACTAACTTTAAGCATATGCACTCCCCGTAGCTCCGTCATGAGTACCGTGTATATTCTTAATTATTCTTAATGACGTCCGTCGTGATCGCGTGACCATCTTCTCGAACCGATGCATTCGTGTTAATCTTTACGTACCTTTATGATTTTCGCCTAGGATGCATCGACACGAACATGGGAAACGGACACGGCGAGAAACAGGAAAGAGACAATTCTCAAAAGAATAGGAAATGGGGGCATGACGAGGAAAACAAATATTATATCATTTTAAAGGTATTCAAATGTAGAATTTGTATATTATAATGATATATATATATATATATATATATATATATATATAAAACTCAATGATATATAAGTAGATAAAAACATTAACATAACAAACTAACCGAAGCAAAAGATTAGAAACAAACATTTTCAGTCATACAACACATATAAATAAACATAGTTAGCATTACAATCCAAAATAAACATATTATGTTTCAAATTGAAGAACGAACTATCCATTTTTCAAATCAACAACTTAACAACATAATCAATCAAGAAGAACAATAATAATAAATTGTAAAAACTGAAGAAGAAGAAGAAGACTTCATCGAAGAATAGGAATAAGATCGGTGTCTTGTTTCCGACAACCACAATATCGTAGGTGACCATATGAGGGATGAGTTTAGTCGGGAATAAAATGGAAGATAAGAAGAAATATTAAGGTAAATAAATTTTTCTTTAATTTTATTTATTTTTTCTTTTTTAGCCTTAAAGATAGGAAAGCCTTCCGTGTTTCCGCGCCGTGTCCTAAACATGTTCTCATTGTGGCCTACATATAGATTGTATCTTGACCGTGTCGAATCATATTTGACCATATTCAAACCTTGTTCTATCGTGTCCCGTGTCCTAGCGCCTCGGACACGGGACATTTTGTTTTCCGGACATTGCATACTAGCTTCTCGCATACATAAAAATGGAATCCATTCTACCGAGAAGTTATATTTATGTCATCCATCCTACCAAGAAGTTTCATTCAGAAAATAGATTTTGTATCAGCACCGTCTATTTCCCCGTCCCATCCTAGAATCTCCCTATTGTCAAATCCCGTCACACGGCATACATGGGTTCACCTGAAGAAACTACTCTTTGACTCTCTTCGCCAAACCGATCCCCACAAAAACCTCCGCCACCGTTGCCAACTTGCCATCGCGGCAGATGAAGCACCGGTCATGGCCTTCCCGATCATCCGGCTCCCGTTTTACCTCCTTCTCGGTTTCCAAATCCAAGCCCTCAAAAAGGCCCCCAATTGTAACCGACTTAACCCCCAAATTCGGTGGTCAGACCTCCTCAACCGTTGATTCCGATCGACGGGACTTCGCTGCGCTGCCTGACGATGTCCTCAGGAAGATATCAGCGACTTTCTCCCACCCCAACCTAACGTCGGCGTCTCTCGTCTGCAAGTCTTGGAACGACGCGCTCCGGCCGTTGAGGGAGGCGATGCTCCTTCTCCGGTCTGGTAAGCTCTTCAAGCACGGGAAAGGCGGCGTCCGAGCCGACTCGCTGATGGCGCTCGATTTTTTCTTGAAAGGCGCGGCTCGTGGTTCCACCATGGCCATGGTCGATGCAGGTCTTGTTTATTGGGAGATGGGAAAGAAGCAGGATGGTCTGTCTTTGTATCGGCAAGCTGCCGAGCTTGGAGATCCGGCTGGCCAGTGCAATTTGGGAATTGCCTATTTGCAAGGTCAATATACTTTTCTTGTTTTGTGGTTGCTCGCCTAGGGTTTAATTTGATCCTGTTTCCTTGTTAACCTCTAATTTAACATTCAAACCACTGGATTTTGTTCAATTGGCCTTAGAATTTTGACCTGATTTTAGTTGGAATGATAACGTTGTGCAGAGATACTTGAAGCTAATAGATTCATGCTCGTGTCATAGTCCCAAGTCACTGTTTCCAAATGTGGTTGAATAGAGAATATTGTCTTTGTTATGATTTTTGCCATTGATCAATGGGATTATAATGCTCAAGAAGCAATTTCATCGCATGGATGATGAAGGTGCTACTCTACTTCTTGCATTATTTGACGTCTACTGCAAATTGCGAAGACATCAATGTTAAGCAACCTCATGATCTTTGTGAACTTCATTGTTATGTAATATGTTTGATCATTTTCAAGTTCTTTCTAATAAAGGTGTTGGTTAGGCCACTTAGTTTCACTTTCATTTTTTGCATCAATATAAATGGTTTGAATTAGTCTTGGAAGTGTGATTGGAAACTAACTTGCTGATTACTGATTACTGAATATGTATGCATCATGCACTCTTCTATGTATTCATAGACTTCCAGTTCTCTAACATGCTTCTCTATATGTATTCAGCTGAGCCTAAGAAGGTTGAAGAGGCTGTCAATTGGTTGCTAAAATCTGCCTGTGCTGGTTATGTTCGTGCACAGTACCAGCTTGCTCTCTGTTTGCACCAAGGGCGTGGGGTCAACCGCAATTTGAAGGAAGCAGTAAGCTTGTTTTCTGGAATTTACATCACTGAGATCCTTACACATTACAATATAATCAGTTGAATTCACCTGCCTTAAAACTTAATGAGTATTGATGCGCCTGCAAGTTAGTATAACTCTCTTACCTGAAATGAATTTGAGCAGGCTAGGTGGTATCATAAAGCTGCAGAAAATGGTTATGTACGTGCTATGTACAATGTGTCGCTATGCTATTCCGGTGGTTATGGTCTTCACGCTGATAACCGGCAGGCCAAGAAATGGATGAAGAAGGCAGCTGATCACGGCCATAGTAAAGCTCAATTTGAACACGGGCTCAGTCTTTTTGTTGTATGTGATGTCACAACTAATTAGTAAACCATATTAGTGTCTTTGATGTGTGTTAAAAATTCTGATGGAGAGGTCATTCTCTGTCAGGATGGGGAGATGCTGAAAGCTGTTGTCTACTTGGAGCTTGCTAGCCGTGCAGGTGAAGCCGCTGCGCTGCATGTTAAGAATGTTATTCTCCAACAAATTTCAGAGGGTTCCCGTCATCGGGCTATTACTCTTGCTGATAACTGGCGTGCCCTACCTGATCCCCGGTGACCTTGACAACCTAGGTTTGTTTATTTTGATAATAACTGTCTTTCTACAAGATTGATGCCTCCACAACCTCACAGTTATCGCCAAAACTGTTTATAATTTACAGCAGTATTCCCAGACGCCTACAACTTTATACCATCGAAAGGCTCATCAGCTGCACCTCATCTTTATGAGTTTCCAATAGAAACTTGTTGTCATGCTTGGTTTGTAAATCCATCCATAAAGTTGCTGCAATATTTGGCTCCTTTGTTGTGGGATGCCTGATATTGGTTGATGAAGGGGGAAATTTCGGTTTGTACCGTAACTGTATTATAATCTCTTTATACTATCAAGTCTATTATTTTGAGTTTAGCTTCACTCCTACACTTCCAATATTATAACAGCTGGTTGTCTGGTCATAAGAAATGTCAGTGTGTCCACAAGTTCAGGTCTGTGTTTGGGTTTAAAGACAAAAACGGTCTTGAAAACGGCCTGCTTTTGTGGTAAAAGCCTTGATCCAAGAAAAGCTGCATAAATGGAATCATGGTCACATTAGAACGTGTAAGCTCGCTTTTGTCAGAAAGCAACGCAAATAACGTGAAATGATGCTTGCTGCAATAGCCCACATCCAGCCTAAACAAGTAAAGTTAGATTAAGGACATGTAATTTGCAGTGAACTGGTTTGAGCTTCTTTTTCCTTTGGTTTTGAGTCCACTTCCATGTTGTCAAGCTAAATAAAGAAAACCCAGTAACAATGTAAGAACAGTATGAAAAAATCCTATGCAGATACTTCAATTTTAACAGGCATTCACCTACAGTTACAAGAAATTCAACTCGCCTTGAGCAAGGGCACCATGATTATACATTCTAAGATGATATACAGCCTTGCTGATAAGCTCTTTTAAATCCTGCTGCCCAACAACTGCCGGTGACCTGTGAGCCCCCTCCAAGGCTGTCAAAACCCTTGCTTGCTCCAACTCTTCACTATTGCTAGCATTTATAGATAGGTAACACAGCAACACCAACGCATGTAACTGTGCCAGGTCACTCCCTCTCAGTAACCTCATGAGGGGAAGAATGCCATTGAACTCAATTATCGACCTAGAATGCTCATTGCACAGGAAATTATCAGGCGTAGCAAACTTCTCCAAGGCAATCACAGCTTCAGTTGCCACTTCCGGGTCGTTATTACTCAGCTGATCAACCAATGGGCGCATCACCCTCATCTCCCTGGCAGGGAAGGTTCGATTCAAGCACCCTATTGATCTGATTGCAGGGATTTGCAAGAAAGGGTCATGACTAGGTTCCGTGATCACCCTCAAGAGCTGGCTTACAACCGCCTTTGGAGCTGGGCAATTGGTCTTGAAAGCTGATCTTCGGAGGTCTTGATTCAACTCAGCTGCAGCTGTGATCTCCATGACAGTCATCAAGGAATTCCTTTGCAAATCTCCCTCTTCTTTCTCCACCAACTTGGCCAAACAAAGAAGCCCTTTCGTCTCTGTGATTCTAGTGCTGTTCAGCACACTTCCCCTTGCAAGCATCCACAATGCCTCGGCACAGCTGATCTTCAGCTCACGCTTAACCTCGGGGCTCTCGTTATCCCTTTCCTTCTTGTATTGAGAAGATGATCCTCCCCTGCTGCTTCCACTGTCCGAATGGAATGACAATGTAGAGCCAAACCTTGGGCTAGGGCTGGAGAAGGAATTGGAAATTGAAGTTCTTCTTTCCTTCTTTCCTACTATTTCCTTGTTGATCTGTACAATTGAATGAATGCTTTGCCTTCTTCCTAATTGTACATTCTGATCATCATCGTCAAAGGTCTCAAACGATAAGAGGGAAACCAAGGGCCTAATGGCGTTTTCCCTCGCAAATTCCTCCCTGGCAAGGGGATCAAATTCGGACATTCTAGCGACCAATTTTGCAACACGAATCTGTACCTTCATCGGAGAATTACGCAGAACATGAACAATCAATGGTACGCCGAGTTGTTGGACGATTAAATTTGCCCTATCTTTGTCATTAGCGAGGTAGAAAAGGACGTCGGAAGCCACAATTTGCGCCTCCGTCGAGAAATCCTCCTTGAGAAGCTTCAGCAGAGGGGGAATTCCGCCTTCGTCAGCGATGATCTTCTTGTTCCGGTCAGTATCTAGTGCTAGAGAGGCCAGTTCATTAGCAGCTTCAATTCGATCACTCAACTGACCGATCTGAACAACAGAAACGAAGGACCAAATCCAAGCTAAGATAGGATCGTTGCAAGCGATCGGAGGAAGAGAGATGACAACCCCTCCTGCACCGCCTTCGCGGTCAAGTATGCTGAGAAGCCAGCGAAGGTCAGCGACGGAAGTATCAAGGAAGGAGAACAACTTACGGAAATCGGCGGTGGTAACAATGTCGACGAGACGACGGAGGATGCTGCGACGGCGACACTTGTGAACTAGTGTTAGAGCACGGTTAAGGTTGCGGGAGACGTCGACGGCGACGCAGCGGATGGGTCGGTCATAGACCGCAGAGGAGGCGGTGGAGGCAGCGACGACGGTTGACTCTCTACAAAGGCGGATGACGGAGCGGAGCAAGTGAGAGAGGCGATCGACATGCTTGTAGAGCTCGGAGCAGTCGAGCTTAAAGAAGGTGGCCTCGGAGGCGGATTTTTTGATGCGATCGCATAGTTGGATGGGGTAGGAGAGCTCCTCTTCGACGGGCATCGTCGACGCAGCCATTGAAATAGCTTGCTGGTGGAAAACGAAGAATCAGAGAGTTTGGACTTTGGAAGTGGATGGTGACTGCTATCGTATAAGGAGGGTGTATGTCTTCAATCTATTATGACCTAATGGGTCAGAAATTGAATTGGCGTTACGAGGAAGAAGAAAGCGAGTTCAGTTGCAGGTTATATGAGTCAGTGCAGGAAATATGTGTTGGTTGCGGTAGGGGTTTTTTATATTAAAAATAAATAAATTAATAAATTAATGGTCGTGGACTTGTGATTTTTGAAGGTCAATAGTCTTCGATTGGAATTTATAAATTTTGACGTAAGTCTTCGTTTGGAAGTTGCCACCCTTCTGCTTTGTTAACTCAAAGTTTACACATTAATGAAATCTTTGTCCTCACAATAAATTATTAATTATGAACATTAACACGTTGTCGTACACACACAATTGAGTTTTTAAAACACGTATACACTACATTTTGATCTATAAATAGATGCTTATAAATTGAAATTTTTGGACCATATTCCTGCTTACAGTTTTTTCTAAGAGAATGAGATTTGATATATATAAGTTTACAGATCACCGAGAGCATCCCTAACAGATTCTTCATTTTAATAAAATTTGAAGAATTTTAAAATTTTTTTGGTCCAATAAATTCTCCATTTCATTCTCCAAAATGGAGAATAATGAAAAAAAGTGGGGAGTCTTTCCTAAATTTGAAGACATTTTTTAAATAAATGAAGAATTTTCCAAGATAGAGAATATGTTGGATTTGATAAAATATAAAGGGTAGATTTTTATTTTTAATTCTCCATTTTGGAGAAGGGTTTAGAGAATCTGTTGGGATGCTCTAAGAGGGGTTAAAATCGATAGCTGAATAAACTATTATATGAAAATAAAATGGAAAGTCCAATGTAAAAGAGAAAATTAACAAATGACCGTAAAACCTATAGAAATGTAGGTTAAGTGATAATATAAAATTTATCGAAAATAATTTCACCAAGAATTGGATCAACCGGACACATTCATATGTATAAAGAACAATCATGTTATGTTATTCAAATCTTTTACTTTTCTATCTACCTCCCCTTCATTTTGTTCATTAAACACACCACTCATTTCTACTCTTGTCTCTTTATTGTTACGGCTTGTTAAAAATTTGCATATCCCTCTCACACTTCTTAAAATGTTATGTTATTTACATCTAAAAATTGTCAATTAATAGGAAAAAGGGATGTGACGTTAACATATTATTGATGTGTTAAAAGTCATGAAATTAATTATATAAATACTTAGTCCCCGTTTAGTTGTAACTATGAAAACAAAAACGGAATGAAAATAAATATACTCCATATGTGTACCTTGTTCATAAATTTGTTTGGAATCATTCCTTGTGATGTCATCCAAAATGTATTTTGTTTTCCTATAGGGTATTAAAAGTAATCAAATTCTACTCCAACTAGTTCAAAACACAAGGAATGATTCCAAAAAGTTTCATGAACAAGCCCTTAATGTTAACGCACTAAATATTAATTAGTATCCTCTTATTAATATGGAACTATCCTCTTATTAATGGGTTTTTTTTACTGGACATATGTTCATTTAATCACCAAGATGCCTCTAACTGTGCGTAGACCTGATGATATTCTTTTCTGGTGGCCTGAAGCTTGGTAGATTCTCTGTTCGTATTACCTATAAGCTTGGAAGATGCAGTTATATCTCTAGTTGGTTGGACAAACTATATGGAAATGATAATTCAGTTTAGAGCAAGATTTGGAAACTTAAACTTCCTCGCAAACTTCATCTCTTTTTGTGGCGACTTTGCTCAAACTTTCCGAGTATTATAAATTTACTTTTTAGGCGAAGAATTATCTATACGCCAATTTGTTCCAGATGTTTGCTTGAGCCAAAAACTTTATCTCATGCTATTTATGGTTGTCCCGATTCACATGAAGTATGGTGGGATAACAAAATTATGCATTGATAAACAACATCCAATTGATTGATATGAATGATATTATTCTTCACCTCTAGACATCTTATGACAGTGTGATGGTGAGAGATTTTCTGGTGAACGCTTGGATATCTTGGACATATCGGAATAAAATTTTGTATGGTAAAGTGGATGATCATGTTAATGTTGTTGTTCTTCGATCTTTTTTTTAAACGACTGGTTTCTGATTTGACTCTTGCAAAGTAAACACTAATATGTGAAGTAACATACGCCAACAAGACAGTCCGTTTTAGTAAAACCGCCTATTGGGGACATTAGTAAATTCATATGCAGTTGTTGGTAATGCAGATTATGGTCTAGGACTTTCATTTTGAAATTACAATGGAGAATTACTTATGGTCATTGCTTCAAAATTTGATGGTGTTATTGGTCCAGTTATTGCACAATTGCTTGCTCTTCGTCTTGGTCTTGTATCTACTTTAGAACATGATTTTGCTAATGTCATGTTTAAATCAAATTGTAAAGTGGCGATTGATTCAACAATTGCACACACGAAAGCTAGATCATTGCAGGGATTGATTCTTGATGAGTAGGGGTTGTAACCAAGTTGCCCATTCTTTAGCTAAAGTTTGTTCTTTGTATGGTAGGGTTTGTTTCTCCCATGTAACTTGCCCTCAAAACATTATGGACCTGGATTGATATGGAATAAACTGTTTTGTTTCAAAAAAATTGTTATTTTTTTAAATAGCTACACATTTGTGTTTTATTTAATCGAATGTTAATTAACTGAACTGATAAGTTACATAATGCTTATTTTTTAAGTAATCCTTTTAGTTAAGTGTAATGTTTATTCGATTTATAAAAATCAAATGTAAAATCTTCCTTAACATATATTAACCAAGAATCTCGCTTTAATTAAATACATGGTTTAACATTTAACTATCATAACATTCAATTAAACGCAAACATGATATTTTGGTAAATCAAACTAATTAGGCAAAATTTCTAATTAAAATATTAAATGGACCCTCGGTGTGAATAATGTAATGTAATGATTATCGTTTTTATAAATTACAATGTTCGATTAAAAAGGCTAAAATGAGAGCGTGGACCTATTTTTTCTATATGAGTACATAGTAGACCATTATGTTTGTATCTCCCCCTCTTAAAAGGGGGAGAGATACAATCTATGCCTACCTATTAATCTAATTTTACTTTAACTAGCTTAGGACCCGTGCCTTGCACGGGTATTTGAAAAATATATATTAATTTTGAGTATATTGATAATATACGTTAATATACGTCGAGTATTAATTACCATATAATTATTGAATGTACAATACAAAGACAATAGTTAAGTGGATGACTTGTATCCAATAATATACTCAACGTTCATAATCATCCGCACAGATTTGGGAAAATTAAAATTAATTTGATTATCTTCTTATCTTTTAGCTACGGATACATTTCGAAAACAAAAAAAAAAATTACCAATTTAATTTTCATAAAAAATAATAGTTGTCAATTTAGATTAAAAACTTTTTATGATTTCCATAAGGAAAAAAGAATATATGGACTATATATATATATATATATATATATATATATATATATATATATATATATATATATATA
>BSUD01000002.1:20206672-20256750 GCA_033239045.1 Fagopyrum esculentum
AAAATATATAATATATATATATATATATATATATATATATATATATATATATATATATATATATATATATATATATATATAACCGAGTTGGAAATTTAAAAACAAACAAAATTCATTCACTAATTGATAAAATTCAAAATCATTAGTTAAAATAGAAAAAATATTGTGAAAAAATTATGATCGGATTGATTTCGAAAAAGACACGGAACCTAGTTCATCAAACTAAAAATTATACTTAAGTTATTAGACATACTTAATAATCGATATGGATTGAAAATATTTAGCAACCCACAAAACATTAGGTCAACAACCCGTAAAGCATATATTAATATGTTATAAATAAAAATGATATTTCAACTTAGTCAAAAGACCATGAAACATATGATTTGTTTAATCTTCAACTCTCTATTTATACAAATTATCAAACTATCAACAATACTAAATAGTCGATGTGGGATTGAAAATATTTAGCAACCCACAAAATATTCGTTCAACAACCCACAAAGCAAATATTAATCCGTTATATATAAAAATTATACTTCAACTTAGACAGAAAGCCAAAAAATATTTGATTTGTTTAATCTTCAAACCCTCTATTTATACAAGTTATCAAACTATCAGTCTTCCTTGATGATCGATGTGGGATTGAAAATATTGAAAAACTCACAAAATATTATGTCAACGACCCACAAAGCAGTGTACCAACGACCCACAAAGTAGATATTAATTCATTACGAATAAAAATTATACTTCAACTTAGCCAAAAGGCCAAGAAATGTATCCTTTGTTTAATTTTCAAACCCTTTATTTATAAAAGTTATCAAATTATCAGCCTTACTTGATAATCGAGGTGGGAATGAAAATATTTAGGAACCCACGAAACATTAGGTCAAAGACCCACAAAGTAGTAGGTCAACGACGCACAAAGCATTTATTAATCCATTATGAATAAAAATTATACTTCAACTTAACCAAAAGGCCAAGAAATGTATACTTTGTTTAATCTTCAAATCTCAAACTATCAGCCTTACTTGATAATCGATGTGGAATGAAAATATTTAGCAACCCACGAAACGTTAGGTCAACGACCAACAAACAGTAGGACAACAACACTGCACACAAAGCAAATATTAATCCGTTACGAATAAAAATTATACTTTAACTTAGTCAAAAGACCAAGAAACGTATGATTTGCTTAATCTTCAAACCCTCTGTTTATACAATTTATTAAACTATCAGTCTTCCTTGATAATCGTTAGGAAGTTGAAAATATTTGTAACTCACAATACATTAGGGCAACGACCCACAAAGTAGTAGGTCAATGACCCACAAAGAAGATATTAATTCATTACGAATAAAATTTATATTTCAACCTAGCCAAAAGGTCAAAAAAAATATATGTTTAGTTTAATTTTTAAATCCTCTATTTACACAAGTTATCAAACTATCAGTCTTTGATAATCGATGTTGATTGAAATTATTTAGCAACCCACAAAACATTAGGTCAACGACACACAAAGTAGTAGGCCAACGAACAACAAAGCAGATATTAATCCGTTATGAATATAAAATTATACTTCAACTTAGCCAAAAGACCAAGAAATGTTATCAAACTATCAATGTGGAATTAAAAATATTAAGCAACCCACAAAACATTAGGTCAATGACCCGCAAAGCAAATATTAATCTGTTATGAATAAAAATTATACTTCAACTTAACTAAAAAGCCAAGAAATGTATGATTTGTTGAATATTCAAACCCTTTATTTATACAAGTTATGAAACTATCACTCTTACTTGATAATCGACGTGGGATTGAAAATATTTAGCAGTCCACAAAACATTAGGTCAACGACCTTTAAAACAGATATTAATCTATTATGAATAAAAATTATACTTCAACTTACCCAGAAGGCCAAAAAATGTATGATTTGTTTAATCTTCAAACCCTCTATTATAAAAGTTATCAAACTAACCCTCTATTATACAAGTTATCAAACTATCAACATTACTTGATAATCAATGCGAGATTGAAAATATATAGCAACCCACAAAACATTAGGTCAACGACCCGCAAAGCAATAGATCAACAACCCATAAAACAAATATTAATCTGTTATGAATAAAAACTATACTTTAACTTAGCAACAAGACAAAAAAAAATGTATGATTTTCAGCATTACTTGATAGTCTATGTGTGATTGAAAATATTTAGCAACCCACAAAACATTAGGTCAACGATCTACAAAACAGATATTAATTCGTTATGAATAAATATTATACTTTAACTTAGCAAAATGGCAAAAAATGTATGATTTGTTTAATCTTCAAACCCTGTAATTATACAAGTTATCAAACTATCAGCGTTAATTGATAATCGATGTGACATTGAAAATATTTAGCAACCCACAATACATTAGGTCAACAACAGACAAAATAGTAGGCAAACAACCCACAAAGAAGATATTTATCGGTTATGAATAAAAATTATACTCAACTTAGCCAAAAGGTGAGCCTTACATGATAATCAATGTGAAATTGAAAATATTTAACAACCCACAAAACATTAGGTCAATGACACATAAAGTAGTAGGTCAACAACCAACAAAACATATATTAATCCGTTATGAATAAAAACCATACTTTAACTTAGCCAAAAGGTCGAGAAATTTATGATTTCTTTAATCTTCAAACCCTCTATTTATACAAGTTATCAAACTATCAGCCTTACTTGATAATCGATATGGAATTGAAAATATTAACCCGCAAAGTAGTAGGCCAACGAAAAGCACATATTAATCCGTTATGAATAAAAATTATACTTCAACTTAGCCAAAAGGTTAAGAAAGTGTGATTTGTTTAATTTTCAAACCCTCGATTTATACAAGTTATCAAATTATCAGTCTTACGTGATAATTTTGAAAATATTTAACGTAAATAGATTGAGTTTATAATCCATCAAAAATAAATTAAGAAAAAAAAAATTCTTTATAAAAAAAATACTATGATTTGTTATACTTGTAAAAAAAGAAGGATGATTTGGTTTAAATTCGGTTGAGATTATTATAGTTTGTTATAAGTAATCGAAATAAGTTAGAAATTATAATGGTGAAATAGTATAAAATATGATATATTGTGTTGATTTTTTTTATACAAATTAAATATATAAACAAATATAAATTGTAAATTATGATATATTAAGATGATTAAAATTTATAATATACATAAATAAAATAAGATAAGTCATTACAATTTTAAAATTGAAATAAGTTAAAAAAAATTATTCTAAATAGAAAACTCATATAATGCAAATAAAACTCATATAATGCAAATGAAATAAGTTCAAATTTGATAATTTTTTATGAATAAAATTCATATAATAGGAAATTTATTGGAATGAAAAAAATTAATAATTTTAGTGTTATTTATGTTAATAGAATCGAAATATATTTACAAAATTATATAAAAAAGTTAATTGTAATGGAAAATAGTTAATAGGTTTGTGAAAATATTTAATTTATTTCGAAATATGCTTTTTAAATTTTATTTAATTGAAAATAGTTATAATTTTATTCGATTTAAAATTTATGTGTGTTTTTTCTATATTTTTATTTTTTTAAAATTGAAAATATTTATAATTTTATTCGAAATACATTGAATAAATAAATAAAAACCTATAGACCAAGATACTACAAAAAAGAAAAAGAAGAGATTTGTTAAAGAGATATTGTAGGTGATTAGTTTTAAAAAATTTATATAGCTAATTTAAAAAAAGGTTTTTCTGGCTTTTAATAAGAGAGTTTGATTTCAAAATTTTAGTATCAGGAAACGCCACATCATCACAAGTGAACTCTACTTTAGTATATTAATATTGATTAAATTAATTAATTACAAAATCTCCTAAAAATCTCTTTCTTATTAATATAATTTTGTATTAACTTAATTGATTACAAAATCTCCTGAAAATCTCTTTCCTATAATCAAATTTGAAAATTAATTGTCATTAAAATGGGTAATTAATATTGAGTATTTGTTTCGGATATTCAACTGAGGTGTGCACAATTGTTCTACAAGCTTCCTAAATGTGTACTTCCTTTTAAGATGAACATTTATACTCGTTGCCTCATGTTGGTTGGATCACCTTGCTTTTCCTTGAAAACTTTTTTGTTTTCGGATTTATTTTGATGTATTGTTGTGTATTTATTTTCACCTTTGTTCCGTCTGCCAATCTTTTTCATCATTTTAATTCACTGGACAGCGCGTCGTCTAATCATTCGATCCGCTTTCCGTTTCTTTTTTTTAAAAAAAACTATGGGACTACTTCAAAACTCTAATTAAAATGAGTCATTTTTTTTAAAGGAGAGGTTATATTGGTTGTTTTATTTAGATAAAAAACGATTACAAATCATAACTATAAATAGTATCAGATTGAATGATATTGACAAGATCATCAGGTGGCAGTTCAACCATCCTAAAGGAACCAATCATGTCCCAACTTGCTTTTGCAAGCCAATCCGCCGCCCGATTAGCCGAACGTAGGATATATTTTATTTCAATAACTTCTCTTGCATCCTTAATTAGCAATCTAAACTTAGCAAGCATAACATGATAGGCATTGGTGGGATGTTTATCTCTCAAAATTACAATTACCACTATATGACATCACTTTTCACTTGCACATTCCTCATACCCAACTCCTTAGCAATATTAAGACCTTGTAGCAAGCCCATCGTTTCCGCTTTCATTGATGATCCTCCTTCTCCTCTACTCATATAAGATTTGATGAAACTTTTGTCTTAACCTCTAAAAATCCCACCAACTCCGATTCCCTCGGTGATAGAGCAAAACACCCCATCGTTGTTCGGTTTGGTCCAAGGCTCCATTGGTCTTTTCCAAGTTTAACACTACTCGGAAGCCATTAGGGACAACCGGATCCAACATTCCTTCTCTTCTTGCTCTAGCATTATTATACTCCGGGATACGTCTAGATATGAAAACGGTTCTATCTCCGGGCATATCTCTCTTCTTACCAAAAGCCCGCACGTTTCTCCATCTCGATAAATCATAACCAACTAAATGTATTTGTGAATGCCTCTCTCCACTCCATATATTTGCCAAAATTCGTCTCAATCCAATTTTAAAGATTACCCCTCGTGAATCTATCAATCGTTTCCCGCCTCATAAAATCACTCCAAACCTCTCTAGCTCTTGGACAATCGCGAACAATGTGAAGCGTAGTTTTTACCTCCTCTCCACAAGAGTTACTGCTCGCGTTCAAGCTCAGATGTCGCCGGAATCTATTAACATTTGACAAAATGCTATCATGTATTACAAGCCCTAGAAAATATTTAGCCTTTTCGGGGGCCTTAATCTTTCTCAAGTCTTTCCAAACTTTCTTATGACGGACGATCTCTCGGTGGTCAATGGGTGATCCTGGATGTGATTCTTCACTTGGAGGTGATCCTGATTATGCTCTTGTATCCGTAAGTGATCTTAGAGAGGCTTTTGCATTTGTGTGTTACACACTAATAGTTATGTCTAAAGGGTAATTGGTTATGTTACGCGCTGAAAGTTACACCTCAAGAGACCCAGTTATGATGGATGGGTTATATGATATATTACAAATAGGGTAATTGGTTATGTTATTGACATTTATGTCTAGAGGATAAGCGGTTATGTTACACACTAACAATTATACATCAAGAGACTAGATAGTGATTAATTGTTATGTATAAGATATGTTGAATATATATTATGGACATAAAGAAAATGACAATGATGACTATACAAAAATGTTGATGTTATATATGAGTGAATATAAGCATGTATTTTCATGACATTGTCTTGTGAGGTTCTTTTAGGCTCATGAACATATTGTTTGTGTATCTTCTTTTTCATGAGTGTTCTCATATATGCTTTGATTATCTACAACTTATAATTGGCTCTCTTTCGAAATTGCATGCTTGTTCTTGATTTTACACTTATGAAAACGATTGATGCATGTCTTTGTTAAGCTTATTTTTATCTTACCACCCAACATGATTTTCATATTGTGTATCCCATTTTGATCTTTATCGACCTTTCTTTGTAGATCCACAACATTTTTCCTAGCCATGATTAGTCTCGTTTGACTAATCCGGGAATTAGGAGGTGACGTCATGTTTTGGAGGAAGAAAGCAGGAAACAAGTATGATGTTGTGTGTAGTGAAGAGCATCGATGTATAAAAGTTTCTTGTGGTGCGGCTCATGTAGTGAAGAAAAGAAAAGATATATCAAAAGATACATTATGCACCATTTAGACCTAGCTAAAAATAAAAGAAAAAGAGCTAAACAAGTTTTTTAAAGTACAAAGTATTGAAAAGAAGAGTGTAAATAATGCTGAGTCAAGTGTGAAGAAACGAGGCTATTGCAAGAAGATGATTTGATTTATTGGATGTGCAAATCAAATCAACCATGAGCTTCAAGACTTCTTAGTTAGCGTATCTTATTGCACCACATCCAAAGTAACTCATCACCCTTATTCATTACTTGGGCAAGTAACAACCTATAAACAAACCTCTTGATTGATAATGTACTTGCAAAAAACGACGCGGTAGAGATTGAGAACACCTTTGTAAGCTTATGGTTAATGATAATTGCATATGTGTTCAGATGAAATGTCATTATATACATCCTTTAAACACATGTGCGAGACTTATACACATTCCCTTGAGTGGTCATGAAACTTACGAGCTTTGACTTATACCATGTACTATGTATGTTTTATGATGATATGGTTTTGAGTGCTTGGTCTTGTTACTTCTGAGGCGTGTATTTGAGTCCTCTTAAGAGAGATATCTACGGATCTTACTTGAGGACAGGTAAGATCCAAGTATCGGAGATCTGTTAGTTAGTTTATGTAATTGTAGGTATTTTAGTGGTTGCAAAGCCTAAATTGAACTATCTACAATAGAATGACCTCATACACACTAAGGAACGGTGAAAGAAGTCAAGGTCAAGACGGAAATGGTTGAAATCCAAAAGTAAAGTGAAAACACATCGGGAAGTGAGCATATCAGCCTTATGGTGTTTCTACCTGCACGTGACCTCCAATTGAAGAGCAAGCGTCATGGACAAAATACTGGTCTAGGCCGATTGACCAAGCCAAATAAGGTAGATAGGCCTTACTATGTAACGTGTCTACTTTGATGATATTTCCTTCTCTCTTTTTTTTCCCTTTTGTATCTTTGGCTATCGACTTTTGACAAGGATAATTTACAAAGGTCGTTTATTATCTATTCAAAGTAAACTCCTATTTAATACTAAAGCAAATATAGTGATTAAGTAGGAATCAAACCCAAGAGAGTGAGAAAAATAATTAAAGTGCAAATGAGATTAAATTATCAATTATAAGTAACAGGGGGTTGTAATTATCAAAGTGACAAGACAAAAGCATATGAAAATAAGCAAAGATGGTGATAATATTAAGAGAAAAATGCCACACTTGGTTAAATATCCACTTTCACACAAATTGGTTGATTCTTTTTAGAAGTCTTCTAGTATTTTTTTCCTCATCTTGATCTTATGTATAATATTAAGCCAACCCGCCTTAATATAACTTAACAAGTTCTTTAATTCGTAAACTTAGAAGATCAAATAACAAGTTAGCATTCAAACAAATATAAAGAGATATATAAAAGATAAACAACTCGTTGATCTTAATTATATAGTTATATTTCTTTTCACAAAGACACTTACAACCCGTTAATGCCTATTATGTTTGCTACTAGATCAATGACCCAAACCCGAAATCAATTAACCTTAGCATTTTGCATGAGATTAAAGTACTTAGGTGATCAAACTAGGCAGAAAACAACATCCAAACAACATTAGAAACTGGAAATATAACATAAATATGACTGAATATAAACTTCTATTTCAAAAGAACTTACAACCAGCTTGTATGAAAGCTTCAATCAACCCAATCTAGGAAGGAGACTTTAGCACTCCGTACAAAACCTAAGAAACACAAATAACAAAAGAGGGGTTTTGGATGTGGAAGATATGATTCTAACACGATCCTAGCATCTCTATTTATACTACTTAGGACACTAAATTGCAGTAAATGGGCTGCCTAAATCGCCACCTTAATGGACATAAAGTGAGAGTTTAAAAAACCAACTTTATTACGATTGTCGCACAACCGCGGACGCGACATTTGGGAGCCGCGGGTGCGGTTTAGTGCAGATCTCTTCATCTTCAAATAGGCCGCATGTTTGGCATGGGATGGCCGTAGGGGGCGGCATCTTCACAATTCTGGAAACGTTCAACTCTTCAACTTTTGACGTTTTGTCATTTAGGCGTGGGTTTGGCCCAATGTCACAGCGGGGGCGGTGACACTGTCGCTTGGGCTTCTCAGATCCACAAGCAAGGGGCGCAGGGGCGCTGACATGAGTCTTCAGATGGTGTCACCGCGGGTGCGGGGCAGAGCCGGCGCGGGGTGGTGACAAGTGACTTCTAGACGTTGACAAGGTGCATGGAGGAGCGCAGGGTGCGGTCGGTCACCGCTGGTGCGGCGCTCCTCAGCCGCAAGTGTGGCTAGTCAACAAAAGGTCATCTTGGTTGTCTTCTTTGCTTCTCTTTCTCTTCCAATTGTTGCTAAATCCTTAGATATCTTCATGATTGACTTCTTCATCTGGATTTACACACTAGCAACAACATAAAACCAAAAGACTCTAAAATCATGCTAAAACTACCTAAATACGATAGTGATTTCATCACTTATCATATTCCCCCTTGCTTAGACTCTTACTTGTCCCGAGTAAACCATAAATCTATCCAATGTGAATCAAAAAAGTCTTAGGAAGCATGATGAAGTAAAGAGGTAATAAAACAAAGCATGCTAAAGAGCAAAAACAAGAATTCCATCAAAGTGATATGAAAGAAAAACTACCACCCTTGTCGCTTCAAGAGTGGCCTACCTAAAATCCTCCTTATATCTCCTCTTCTTATGTCGCCAACATCAAAATGATGAACCTATCACTCGGATTTCACTCATTTTGCCAAGACACCCTTCTGGGTTTTCACCTTGCCACTCTTATATTTTCTAAGATAATCTTACCAATTCTCACATCCCTCAAGTCTACTTTTGCACCAACCTAGTGTTGGTCGGACTACGTTCTTTTTACCTAAGCCACTCTTTCAGGTTTTTGGGTTATCAAAGGATTTTCATGCCTTTTTTCAAAGTTTTTAGCTTTTTTCTTTACAAAATTTGAACGATAAAAACTAACATAATTCTCAAAACAACTATACAAACATGCAAATATATACCTCCCCATGCTTGAAGATCACTTTGCCCTCAAAGTGTGAAATATGAAGGCAAAAGTATATATGGAGAAGGGAAGAGGATACTCACAAGTGAGATGGTCCGGGTGGACCATCGGGATGCTGTGGCGGGTATGGGAAGTGTGAGAAGAAGTACTCATGACGCTGGTGTAGCTCGATGATCTGGCGGCTCTGATCGTCTTACCGGTCAAAGATCCGCTGCTCATAGCCCGTCTGTCTAACATGTTGTTGCTCATCAATATACGTTATCATCCTCTACTCATACCCCGTCTTCTAGGTCTGCTGCTACTACATCCTCGTCTCGTAGCCGGACTACCACTCCGTCTAATGGTCACAGAGCAAATATGTGACTCCTTGCTCGAACCTTGTCTTCCACTCGTTTTTTTGAGTGATCCCGGCACTCATCTGAGCAAGTAACTGCTCTTGGAATGGGTCCATATCAGTAGCAGTAGACATCTCCTCATCATCACAGATGGGCTCATAGGTCTCAGTTGGGGGTCTACTAGAGCTCACGACATGCCGCTCTATAATGGCAACTAGTGGCCGCCTCGGTACAATTGGATTGACGGCATATACAAATCTGTCAACTCCGGCCCAAATGGAAAATGATGGGGCAAGTAAGTCACGTTGATGCGAGGATAAGCCGCAGTTCCCGATCTAGATTGAAAATCCTTAACTGTTCATAAAAATCGGGTTGTTCTATAGGATAAATCGGACGATTTTCTCCAAGAACAGGGCGATTTTTCGATAAACTCAGAGCACGGATTAGTGAATGATATGGAAAGAAAAGAAGATGATTATGGAATGATAAATGAAAGATACAGGAAGATAGGAACCAAGATAGTTCCGCAAAAGAACCTTGACCAATGATGTGTCAAAACCCTTAAACGAGAAGATTACCTTAACCCGCACTTCTTTAACCTTAACCTAATTAAGACAAGCACAAGGAGGGACTAGGATTGACAAGGAACACCAACCTTCAACAAGATTAACACACACAAGCACAATCTAGCAAGAACGTCACAACGATTCAACCAAAACTCTCCTTTTATTGAATAATAATAAATAAAATACAAACTCCGTAAGTGAAGCTGTAAGTTCACACAAATCTGTAGAAAAATATAAAATCTAATCTACTAAACAATCTCCCCACTAAGGCTATTTATAAGGGAGACTAAACCTACTAAAACTATAAAAAAAATCTAAAAGATATGATCTATAAAATATATCTTTTAGAAGATAAACTAGAAAAGATATCTTTAAAAGATATAAAATATAAAATCTAAAAAAGATAGAATATAAATAATCCCTTAAGATAGTCTGAGAGATTTAAGGAATTATAACAAGATATAATTGCCAAAAGATAGAAGATCATGGCCGGATCTTTTGCAACTCGTTCCAGTGAAAGAAATCGGATCATGAAATCGACTGAAATTCCGACAGGAAAATTGGTCGGTTTTTCTGGCAAATCGGTCGATTTTCTTCTCTGGAACTTCTTCTTTGCTTTTATCCTTCTTCCTTGCTTGATGGATCTTCTTGGTTGTGGCCTGGCTCTTCTATAACAGTCAACAATGTCACTAACGAACTCCTGAGAGTAATGAGAGTTTCCTTGAGGGTAAATGTCATGAGAAGATCCGTAACTTCGTCTTGGATTGCCTTAGCTCTTGACCGTGTGATCGCTCCATCCATAATCGAATCTGAAGAAGGTGAAAGTGAAGGAGTTGTTGGCTTATCTTTTAATGCTTTTGCCTTTGAGCGTGTAACTGGTCCTTGTATTGGAGATGGTCCCACATCACACTTGAACGTTAAGCCCGCCAAAACATGATCTTCCAACCCACATTGGAAGGTGGCAACAAATTGTCTCGCCAGCTGAAGATAAACAACAACATGTTTTTCCATGAAGTTCCCGAGCCTAGCATGCTCAAGGAATTACTGCATACAGTCAAGCATCCCTAAACTCTCCAAAGTCGGGATGTGCAAAAAACTCGTTGCAAGCACATCCTGATTCTTCACAATCTTATACCTCTCTAAATCCTTAGTGTTCATCTTGGTTTTCCTTCTTCTATCCATTCTAAAAACATTTTTAGCAAGTTGAATTAGAATTGAGTAAGAAATGAAGGAAAGATGACCTTTTTGTTGAAGATTCGCGGGGGTGGAAATCTGAGGCGCGGGGGCAAGATTTGTGATTGCGCCGGGGCGGCGAGCTGGAGGCGCGGGTATGGCGAGATGTGCGAGGCCACATGAGCGGCTGATTCCAAATGTGGGTGCGGGAGAAGTCTGGTTGGCGATTCATCGAAGGCTTCGACACGTCGCTTCGAGCTCTCCCTGGTGGTTGCTCAATGGATGTCGATGTTGACAGAGGTGGAGGAAAGTGGTGGTGATGGTGGTTGATGGTGGTTAATGGTGGGTGAGATTTAGGGTTTGTGTGAAATGAAGAGAATTGTGAGTGGAGGGTGTAGTGGTGGTATTGGTGTTTGGAGGTGGCCGGAGTGTGGTGGTTGAGGAGGGTAGTTGCAGTGGGAGCGGTGGCAAGGTCTTGGAGGGTGTGTAGGTGGTCACGTGGGCTCTGTGCAGGGGCGGCGTGGCGAGGGCGGAGGTTTGAGAGTGAGGGATGAGAGATGGAGGGGTTAGGATTTTTTTTCCTGTTGTCATGGTTGCCGCAAGGGCGGTTTTCTAAAGCTGCATCGGCGGCGTCTCTCTGGTCATGCCGTAGCGGCGGCTAATAGAGGCGCGGGGGCGGCTTGACGACAGGGGCTTCCTAGTTCTTATTCCTCGGGTTGTCTCCCGAGCAGCGCCTTTGTTTTACGTCGTTGGCTCGACGTAATTCCTTGATCGTGCTTGTATGACTCCTCCAGGATCAATTTTTTGATGTGGAGGTCTTATCCTGTTGATGTCATTCATGATCCACCCACTTCCTTCTAGCATGTCCTCGACCTCCTTCCTTTGAAACGTTGATTGTATCACCTCAACTTCCTGCAATACGGAAGTAGCAAGCTCTTGGCTTGTAATTAGAACATTGGGCTCAATGGCCAATTCATTATGTTCATCTATTTTAGTTAGAGCATCTTGCAAATCCACTTTCAAAGCAAATTTTTCATGTTCTGCATCTCCCACACCAAAGTCCAAATTATCAAATTCAAAAGTATCATAGAAAGTTTGTTCAATCGGCTTGAAAGTATTAATGGAACACAAAAAAGAGCATTAACGGGTTTTTCATGGAATTAAACATGTCAAACTCTACTACCTCATCGTTAAACTCCATAGTGAGTTTTCCTCTAACATAATCTAATTTTGTTTTAGCCGTTATTATAAATGGTCTTCCTAACATGATGTTATGCATGCTAGGTTTCATATCAATGACAAAGAAATTAGCAGGGAAAATTAATATATCAATCTTGATTAGAACATCTTCAATTAAGCCTTTAGGGTTGATATTAGAACCATTAGCTAGCTGCACAATTGTACATGTTTCATGTAAAGGTCCTAGGCCAAGTGATTTGTGAATGGAACATGGTAAGACATTAATAGAGGCACCTAAGTCTAGCATTGATTTGTCAAAGCGAGTTGTTCGCCTCGAAGCGTGCGTGCAATCAAGTCTTAAATTTATAAAACTGAAATCTAAGCAAGCGAACCCGCAGTGTACGGATCGGCGTATTAAAACAAGAATTCCAGAGTGTCGAACTCAGGGATTTGGGGGGAACAAATTCAGTTCACAAATTGTCAAACAATAAAAGGTAAAGCTTTGCAAATATTGGGGAAAACAGCAACCCTAAATATCCAGGTATCCAATTGTGGCAATCGATTCAAGATATACTTAAGATATAAGGACAGATTCGAGAATTGGAAAGGTATACAAAAGTAAGGTAATGTACGGGGAAGTTCCAAAACCCTATATGTCTAACCCAAAGACACTCTCTATATAGATTGTTGAGGCTTCAGTATAGAAAGGTTCTAAGGGTGAGAATTGATCTCAAATACCCAAACTTGTAACCCAAGGATCAAGATAGGCTCAAACGGTTAAGGTTGTGACACTCGAAACCGAAATAGAGGATGTTGAGTCTCACTACTACCTAGGAAAGGCAAGCCAAGGCTAGGTTAAAGCAAATCTTTAACTTTGGATTAAAGTAAAAGCAAAGTTCGTAAACTGGGGTAAATCACGGCTAGATCTTGAGTTCCACGGCCGTGGAAGTCCAAGAACAGGCCGTGATTTAGGGTGTCGACGAAGTTTCTCGCACTCTCAGGGTCCAATCTGTTTACGATCGATCTATCATCATCTAAGCCACAACTATCAACCCTTCACCTTAGAATTGCTAAGAGGTTTTAGCCAACAATCATCATTATAATATCCAAATTTAATTTAAGAAGAATGAAAGATGAAAACCCTCAAAAACTCCAATAAAACTCAAAACTAATCTCAAAATCCAAACACAAAGAGTAATGTATAATAGATTTGGAATATAACACAAACCAGCAACAATCTTAGATAAGAACGAAGGACGGGATGTCAATCCGTCTTCTATATCAAATCTAAGAAAAAGGGCGTAACTTCCGCCACATGCAACTCCGAATCTTCAAATCCACTATGCTTTCGCAAACCTAAGCGATCGTCCAAGCAACGTACAAGCGAAAGTTCCGAAAACTCTCTTTTTCAGCCTTTTTATAAGGTGAGAAAAAGATATCTTCAAGGCCCAATACGTATATGATGTGACAATTAATGATTCGCCAAAAGATTGCCCAAATCACGGTCTCATGGGGTTCCACGACCGTGGAAGTAGGGCGTGGAAATGATTACGGTGTCTTTAGCCTTCCACGACCGTAATTTATACCGTGTAACTTACTGGATTGCTCAAAGATCAAGTTCACGTTCATAATGGTAGTTCCACGGCCGTGGAATAGGGTGTGGAAGTGTCTAATGCCTCTTTGTTGCCTTTGTTTCGTGCCATTCTTCATCCTAGCTCCTTCCTTAGCCTCTCAATGTATCTCCTCATCTAAGGACATGATTAATTGCTCCTTGTTTGCCATCAAACGATCCGATTCCAGCTCTTATTCACCTATAATCAACACAAAGCTAATGTAGACCTCCATATCAAAAATATAGATGAACAAGCTAACAATTGCTTCTATACCTTATCCATTAACATAATAATAAGTGAAAAACAATCAAAATATGTGCCTATATTATCGCAATATTTCATGCTAACAAAATACCCCATACTTGTCACTTGCTTGTCCCCAAGCAAGGTTCTCAAGAGCTTAGAACATAGTTAGGATGAAATATGCATGCAAACTCAAAACAAAACATCTTTTTAGGTGAATGTGCTTCTCGTCAATAGATCATCCTCAAACCTTGCTTTATTCATCCTTGAAAACGCTCACATACATAAACCAAAGGATGTAGAGTAAAGAAACATCACAAGTTGCTCAAACATCAAGACAAAAATCATAACCTTCAAGTATTGTCAAAATTAAGAATAAGAAACTTCAATTTAGATCACCAAGTCAAATAACATTCTTTTGATCTTAAGGACTTCCAAGTAAGGTCTAGAATGCGGAAAGGAGGGAAACTTATAAGGGATGTGGTGCATGAATCCGGGAAAAGGAATAACCAACTCTTTTACTTTTTCTTTTGATTTTACAACAACATCAACTTAGAGCTTTGCTCTTTTCTTTTTTCACATTATTTTTCGACTTTACTTTTGGAAATATGGACAACGGTGCACAAAAACCGAAGCCTAGGAGATTGGCGTTTCTCAAATTTGAGATGCCTCCAACCCTTGATGCACATACCATAATCCGTTAGGAATATCGCCCAACCCGACTTTGGCAAGACACAAACACCCGGCTATGTGAATGGTGCCGAGTTACTCATCGTCATGATTGACTTCCCCAAACCTACAAGTTTTTTCTATTCTTTGAATGCAAAATTTTGCTTTCATGGCCCTCCCACATCAAACATGCCAAATATCAACTCCTCCAAATTCCCGGATAGGTAAGGGAGGCTATTATTTCATTGAGGGGCTAAATGATCAAAGAAAGAAGTAAGAAAATCGAATTGTCTTAATCATTTCATAAAGAAGTATAAGAACTCATCATGCGATTTCAACCTCAATTTCTCAATATGATTTAGATAAAACTCTCACATTATGAAATTTGCAAGAAAGGATAAACAACTCATTCAATTTCTTTCCAATTCATAATTCCGTTTAAGCATACAATTGTCATCAAAAACTCATTCCGCAAGTAAGAACTATCATAGGAATCATCTCAAGTCTTAGAAGCACAAAACTTTTTCAAAATTTTTCAAATTTTTATGGGTTTTTCAAAGCCTTTTTCATGCAATGCAAAAATGAAACGTGTGACTATGGAATGAAACATGCAAAAGTGTCATGGATAATGGCAAGCAAATGTAGTAGAGTTATTACAACACATAGTCACACCCCACCCCATACTTAGGACAAACATTGTCCTCAATGTTCAAAAAGAAATAAAGAAAAGAAAGAAAAGAAAAATGAACTCACTAGATGGCGGTGGGGCGGCTGAAACTGGTGGTCATAAAACTCGTCACTGCGGAGGCGGTGGTGGTGGAAACGGGCGGAAGTCATGGCTATAGTACCGCCGAAACTGCTGGCGGTATATATCACTCATCATCTCGTCATGCTCCTGTCTCCGCGTCTCCTGCTGGTCCCGATGGATCTCCAAATCACCTACTCTCCTAGATAGATCGTTGGCCCACGCCGGTAACTGCTCATACCATGCCGGCGGCTGACCATACCAAGCTGGTGCATCCTGTTGAGCTGGTACTGCTGGTGGCTGTGCATACCAAGGGGGTGGAGCTCCAATCCACTCCGGCTGCGCTCCGTACCAAGCTGGAGGAGTGTCCATCCAAGTCGGCCTCTCGCTCACACTAGCACGACGAGAGGAAGAAACACCAGAATGTCTAGAAGGGCGGGGAGACTGTCTAGGTAAGTCCGGGAAGATGTCCGGTTGATCCGGAAAAGTGCCAAAATCCTGCTCATCACCTGCTCCCTTAAAATCATCTCCTCCTCCCATCTCCTCCTCAACACCCGCAGCTGGAGGCTCATCCGGAACGTATGGAGGCGGTGCTAGCCTATTCGCATGCATAACAACGAATGTATCCTTCCAATTATGGCGTTTGGCCATAATGGAATACTCGGGAATCCAAGCAATGCCCCTACCTCCTCTATCCTCCCATGGCATACCGGCGGTAGGTGGACCACGGTGTCTAGGAAAGATAATACCCCTGGTCATAAGGCTATTGAGACCCAAAGGTCTCGCCGCTATCCTAGTGCAAGCGGAGTAATCAATCCCAAGATGCGTAGCAATGTGGGTAACCATCCCATCATACCCAATGTTCCCGGCCCTCTTGTTTTTCAGTTTACTCATGGTGGAGTCTAAGAGGGTAGCACAGTCAGCAAGTCTACCGTGGAGCATGCAATAGAGAAGGAATAGCTCATCGGTCTTTATCTTTTGCGGGGTCTCGGTCCTAGGGAATAGGCACTCGGAAAGGACCCTATGAGCTATCTTCAAGGCTAAGTGGTAGATGAGCTTAGCCTTGGTGTCGGCCGGTTGCCAACGATCCTCACTAGCATTGACCATTGCTATCTCTCTCCAAAAGTCCTTAGCGTATACACCGCAAGGAAAACGACCATTAAAGGTCTCATGGAACCCAAAGAAGGCTCCAAACTGTAGGATCGAGAACTCATAATCAGTCTCCATCAACCTAAAAGACACCGTTCTATCGACGGAACTGTGCTCGAAGGAAGTAACAAACTCCCTCGTAATCTCCTCATAAGCATCTGCTCGAATAGCGGAGAAAACAATCAATCCGGCTCTATCCAAGAGCTATGTCAGGTCATTCACCACATTAAGTGGCTCCAACTCCACAAGCAAGAGGCACCTAGGTCCTATGATCGGTCTCTTCTCGATCTTTTCGAAAGCATCGAGATAGTTTTCATGTATGGTTGGGATTCTAGAATGTGGTGGTGATGGTGGTCCACTAGGGGGGGCTTGGGAAGAGGAGGAACTATCATCCTTTTTCTTCTTGTTCCTTCCAGATCTCCTCGTGGACATTTTCTCAATTCCAGTAAAAACCACGGTCTGTTATTCCTTTTCCACGGCCGTGGAATGCCCAAAGACCGTGGTTCGTCTCTGTTTTCCTCAAATCTCAACAAATCAAACATCAAACTCAGCAAAACCTATCCTAGACTAATTCCAATCTCAATCCTATGCAATTCCTCTAAGTTCTTGCGAGAATTTAACCCGAATTGACAAAGTAGAGAAATAGAAGAAAAACCTAGGTTTTTGGATCTTTAAATCCAAATTCTGTCTTCTGCAGGGATTGTTCACTTTTTTTGTTGATTGGATCTTGTAGATGATCGAAAATGCTCCACTTTAGCACCAAGAATCGTTCGATTTGGACTCAAAACGAAGATTTGAGAGGGTGGGAAGCTTTTCGGCGTTTTGGGTCGTGGAAGAGGGGCGTGGAATTGGGATATGGGGGGTTTTTGTGAAGGAAAGTGGTTTATACAGTGGCCGTAAAAAATTTTGAAAATCACGGTCATTCGAGGTGTTCCACGGCCGTGGAAATGTACGGACCTGTGGTTTTTGTGATTTTTCTCAGTTTTTAAAGAATCACGATCACTGTAGCTTCCACGACCGTGGAACTGGCCGTGGAACTCTCTGCATTGTGCTAAAGCTCAAGTTTCGTCAATTCTTCCGACTTTTCCTTCTTCCAATCCCTATTCCTTGCTCCTACATCCAAAAACACAACATAACGGAAGATATCGAGGGCAAAACAAAGCAAAAATGTCTAAACTACTCTAAACTAAGAATGAAAAACTAAAGTGCAATAGCTTGGGTTGCCTCCCAAGTAGCGCTTGTTTAAGGTCCGTAGCTAGACCGTACCTGCATCTATTCGAGTGCGGTAGGCGCGAACTCCTCAGCTTGGAGCTTTGGTGAATACTTCTTGAGTCGTTGACCGTTCACCTTAAAACTTCCGCCCTTTTCACCCCATACTTCAACTGCAACATGGGCAAAAATATGTTTGATTAGATAAGGTCCGGTCCAACGAGATTTAAGCTTACATGGAAAGAGCCGAAGTCTCGAATTGAAGAGGAGAACTTGATCTCCTTCCTTGAGGTTCTTTGGAATGATATGCTTATCATGCCAACGCTTCGCTCTCTCCTTGTATATCTTGGCATTCTCATAGGCGTTTAAGCGAAGTTCTTCAAGCTCGTTAAGGTCCAAGAGGCGCTTCTCGCCTGCTTCTTTCATGCTGAAGCTCAACCACTTTACCGCCCAATATGCTTTGTGTTCTAGCTCTACCGGCAAGTGACAAGACTTCCCATACACAAGATTGTATGGTGTCGTTCCTATGGGAGTCTTATACGCAGTCCGGTATGCCCATAACGCATCATCTAGCTTCAAAGACCAATCCTTCCTTGTCTTCGAAACTATATTCTCTAGGATGCCCTTGATTTCTCTATTTGAAATCTCCACTTGTCCACTTGTTTGTGGATGATAGGGAGTGGCGATCTTGTGAGTCACCCCATACTTAGCTAGGAGAGCTTCGAATCGTCGGGCTATGAAGTGTGAACCTCCATCACTAATAATGGTCCGCGGTGTCCCAAACCTTGGGAAAATAGTTCTATTAAAGAACTTTATGACAACCGCGGCATCATTAGTAGGAGAGGCTATAGCTTCAACCCATCTTGAAACATAATCCACCGCTTGGAGTATGTATTGATTCCCGCAAGATGATGGGAAAGGTCCCATAAAGTCAACTCCCCAAACGTCAAAGATCTCTACCTCTTGAATGTTGTTAAGAGGCATCTCGTTCCTCCTAGATATGTTTCCTGTTCTGTGACAAGCATCGCAGCAGGAAACAAAGGTTTGCACATCCTTAAATAAAGTAGGCCAAAAGAAACCGGATTGCAATACCTTAGCGCTAGTTTTATTGGAACTAGCGTGTCTTCCACAAGGTAGTGAATGACAATGACGGATGACGCTTTGCATCTCATCTTCTGGCACACATCTTCGAATGATGCCATCTGGACCTCTCTTGAAGAGTAGAGGTTCGTTCCAAAAGTATTGCCGGACATCCTTAAATAACTTCTTTCTTTGTGCGTAGGATAATCCGGGAGGTATTTCCTGACAAACCAAATACTTAACAAAATCAGCAAACCATGGTTCGTTACCTCTAGTTATCTTGTCGATGCACTCCTCTATGATGTGTAAGTGTTCGTCCGGGAAGGAGTCATCTATAGTTAGGTCGTCGTCTTCTAGTTGTGGTAGACGACTCAAATGATCCGCAGCAGAATTTTCCGAACCTTTCTTGTCGCGGATCTCAAGATCGAATTCTTGTAGGAGAAGAATCCATCTAATGAGTCTCGGTTTTGCATCCATCTTAGCAAGCAAATACCGAATCGCCGAGTGGTCCGTGTATACAATCACCTTCGATCCTACAAGATAAGAACGAAAATTTTCAAATGCCTATACAACGGCCAAAAATTCTTTTTCCGTAGTGCGTAGTTGAGCTGCGCTTCATCTAGCGTCTTGCTAGCGTAATAGATGGCGTGTGTGCGGCCTTCCTTCTTTTGTCCCAGCACAGCCCAACGGCTACGTCACTTGCATCACACATGACCTCGAATGGAAGATTCCAATCCGGAGGTTGTATGATTGGGGCTGAGATTAGAGCCTCCTGGATCTTGTTAAATGCATCTAAACAATCTTGCAAAAAATAAAAAAAACTGCATCCTTCATCAATAGATTAGTAAGCGGTTTTGATATCTTAGAAAAGTCTTTGATAAAGCGTCTATAGAATCCGGCATGTCCTAGAAAGCTTCTTATCCCCTTCACCGAAGATGGAGGAGGGAGCTTCTCTATGGTCTCTATCTTAGCCTTGTCTACCTCAATCCCTCTATTAGAGATCAAGTGTCCTAAGACAATGCCTTCTTTCACCATGAACTGACACTTCTCCCAATTGAGAACTAGGTTAGTCTCTTCACACCTTTGTAGCACAAGAGAAAGGTTAGAAAGGCAATTATCAAAAGAGGAACCATAAACAAAAAAACCGTCCATGAAAACCTCCATAATCTCCTCTATGTACTCCGAGAAGATAGCCATCATGCACCTTTGGAAGGTGGCTGGGGCGTTGCAAAGCCCGGACGACATTCTTCTATAAGCAAACGTACCCCACGGGCACGTGAAGGTGGTTTTCTCTTGATCGTCCGGATGTATCGGAATCTGGAAGAAACCACTATAACCGTCAAGATAACAGAAGTATGGGTGGTGTGCTAACCTCTCAAGCATTTGGTCGATGAATGGCAAAGGGAAGTGATCCTTCCTTGTTGCGTTGTTCAGCTTGCGGTAATCTATGCACATCCTCCACCCCGTCACGGTTCTTGTAGGAATGAGCTCGTTGTTTTTGTTTTTGATGATCGCCATTCCTCCTTTCTTTGGAACAACTTGTGCAGGGCTTACCCCCTTACTATTGGAGATAGGGTAGATAATACCTGCATCAAGTAGCTTAAGAATCTCCTTCTTGACAACCTCCTTCATGGTCGGATTTAACCGCCTTGAGGTTGACGTGAAGGCTTAAATCTTCCTCCATTAGAATCTTGTGCATGCATAGTGGTGGTTTAATTCCTACAAGATCCTCTATTGTGTAACCTAAAGCCTTTTTATGTTTCTTTAAAATGGCTATTAGCTTAGCATGTTCATCTTCACTTAAATCGGAAATAACAATTACCGGAAAAGTAGAATTAGTTCCTAAGAATGCATACCGAAGATGTGTGGGAAGTGGCTTCAATTCCATTGTCATTGGAGTCTCAAATGGCTCTTGAGGAGTGTCCAATGCTTCCTTAGAAGTCTCTAAGGGTGTGAGAGTTGTTGAAGAAGGCTCAAGAGAATTGGTGGAAAGAACGTAATTATCCTCAGAATTCCCTGAAATCACGGCACCTCTGTTACTTCCACGGCCGTGGAAGTCAATTACGGCACCTCTGGGAGTTTCACGGCCGTGGTTTTGGCCGTGTAACTTACTGTAGCTCTCTGCGTAGCTAATTACGGTCATCTTGGGGAAAACCACGACCGTGGAATAGCACGACTGACCGTGATTCCTCACGTTTTCTGATCCATCATAGAGTTTTTCAAACTCTTCTTCATGCACTTCTTGTAGCTCTCCTAAGGCTTCAATCTCCTTATTGCAATCCTCGTCTTCTCCTTTCTCCATGATGCTCATGGTAATCACCTTTTGCAACGGTTCTTTGGATAGAATCGAGCTAACTTCCTCTCTAGATGCCTCCTCGTCATGAATGTTGAACATGTCCTCTCCAAGAGCTGGCTCTTTCACCAATGTTGAGAGAACGAATTTAACCTTCTCTTCTCCTATGTCGAAGGCGAGTCTAGCATTCTTGCAATCCACCATACAGTCGGAAGTTGCAAGAAACGGTCTTCCGAGTATGATCGGGACCGGACAATCTGCAGGAATGTCAAGCACAACAAAATCTATGGGAACATAGAACTTACCAAGCTTAACTGGGATGTCTACGATGATACCGACGGGACGAGTTATGGATCGATCCGCCATGTACAACGTCATCTTCACCGGTTTAGGCTCACCTAGACCGATCTTCCTACATAAGGCAAGCGGAATGATGCTAACGCTTGCTCCCAAGTCACATAATGCGTCATATGTGACATCTCCCATTCCGATTGGAATGCAAAAAGACCCCGGATCCTTCAGCTTTGGGGGCATCTTCTCCTTCATCTTGACTTCTCCAAATTCTTCTAGCTTCCTCTTGTTAGAGAGGATTTCCTTTAAGAACTTCCCGTAAGCGGTCATACCTACAATTGCATCAATGAAAGGTATGTTAATATGCAGTTTACTCATGAGTTCAATGAACTTACCGAACTGCTTGTCTAGGCGCGCTCTCGCTCTAGATTGCAGAAATGGTAGGGGTGGTTTGTAAGCTGGATGAGGAATGTAGATGTCTTCCTTCTCCTTCCCCTTTTCCTTCTCTTTTTTGGCTGGGACCTCTACAAACTTAGGCTGCGGATCGGTTGTAGTTACTCCGCTCCTAGTAGTAATAGCCATTACCCTTCCTTTCGGGTTGTCTTCCGTCTTTCCGAAAAGTTTTCCTTGATCTCTATGAACTTCCCCGGCCTTGCTGAATAGTTGGGTTTCTAAAGTCTTTTGAGCTTTATCAACCTTAGTGATGTGATCATCAACCTTCGTGATGTGATTCTCCAATCCTTGAAGCTTTCCCAAGATTGTTTCCAACATGGGATCGGGCTTCTCCTTTCCCGAACTGCTTGTGTTATTAGATCCTTGCCCCTGGCTTTTCAAAGGAATGGAAGAAGAAGGTGGTGTTAGTGAGTTTCCTGAATTGGAATAAGAATTACCGGAGTTTTGTTGTTGGTTGGAACGCCAATTGCCGTTTGAATTCCTGTTGTTGTTGTTGTTGTTGTTGTTGTTGTTGTTGTTGTTGTTGTTGTTGTTGTTGTTGTTGTTGTTCCAATTGTTGTTCCGGCTATTATTGTTCCAATTATTCCGGTTGTTGTTGTTCCGGTTATTGTTCCGGTTGGTTCCTTCATTTCCTTGATAGTTGTTGTTTCCTAGGTAACCAACATCTTGATCCTTTGGCTTTTGAAAGCCAGCTCTAATCACCTCTTTCAATTCCTTGATTTCGGTGTTGAGGGAGAAGATTTGAGTTTGTGCAGCTTGAGTTAGCTTTGCTCCCGAATCTCCTCGGTTGGATTCCACCTTCCGGTGAGAGTATCTCTCTATGACTTGGGCTTGCTTCTCAATGAAGTCCCAAGCGTCATCTTCCCTCATGTCTATGAATGTGCCACATGAAAGGGATTGGAGCTTGAATTGTGTTTCCACATCCAGCCCCTCATAGTATATCTCTAACAATCCGAGTCATGAAATGCCATGGTGTGGGCAATCCAATAGCAATTCCTGAAACCTTTCCCAAGATTGAAACAAACTTTCGTTAGGCTTCATAAGAAATGCATTAATCTTACCTCTCAATTCCGCAGTTTTGGATGGCGGAAAGAATTTAGTTAGAAACTCCGAAGATAGATCCTCCCACGTATTAAGGCTTCTATTTGGGAGAGCTTGATACCATGTTTGAGCCTTCCCCTTCAAAGAGAAGAAGAACGGCTTAATCTTGTAGTTGTTAGTGGTGGTCTTCTTCGGCTTCATTGTTTTCATGAGAATCTCAAAATTCTGCAAGTGTTGATGTGGAGATTCAGCACTTGTTCCGCCAAATTGATTTTGGCGAACCATGGTGATTACTTGCGGATTAAAGCTGAATCCCTTGATATCTTCAGCTTCAAAGTTCACGCCTAGGCGGCGTGGTTGTTGGGTTGGATCCATCCTTTGACCAAGCGTTCGCGGCTCTTCATCTACACGAGCGGCTCTCGCACCCCCAGCTGGAATACGAAGGTTGGCGGCTGGCCTTGGATCGTTCCGGACTGGATTGATCGTTGGATCAATGTCCTCTAGCGCTGGCATAGAATCATCACTCTCATCGTCGGATGATTCAATTCTAACCGATCTTGCCGGTTTCCTTTTCATCTTCTTCTTGGAGCTACTCATCTCCAGCATCAATTGCAAAAGCATGTCTTTGAGCTCATCATATTGAGATTGATGACGATCTGATTCTTCCCTACGAGTCTTCTCACTCCAATTAAGTTGAGCTTGAGAATCATCCAATTCCGCTTGGATATCCCTATCTTTATTTTCAGCCATATTTCTTTCTTTAAGCTTCGTTCTCAAAGTCTTCTCAAGTTCTTGATCAAGAGGTAGGAGGTCTTTGTTGGATCAAGACCTGCGCATATACCTAAAATAACCTGCAAATATCACTCAAAAGAGATATCAAATAACAAGAGCATAGCTCCCAATCTTGACAACCGATAACCGAATTCGGCCTAAACCAAATCCCCGGCAGCGGCGCCAAAAACTTGTTCGCCTCGAAGCATGCATGCAATCAAGTCTTAAATTTATAAAACTGAAATCTAAGCAAGCGAACCCGTAGTGTACGGATCGGCGTAGTAAAGCAAGAATTCCAGAGTGTCGAACTCAGGGATTTGGGGGGAACAAATTCAGTTCACAAATTGTCAAGCAATAAAAGGTAAAGCTTTGCAAATATTGGGGAAAACAACAACCCTAAATATCCAGGTATCCAATTGTGACAATCGATTCAAGATATACTTAAGATATAAGGACAGAGTCGAGAATTGCAAAGGTATACAAAAGTAAGGTAATGTACGGTGAAGTTTCAAAACCCTATATGTCTAACCCAAAGACACTCTCTATAAAGATTGTTGAGGCTTCAGTATAGAAAGGTTCTAAGGGTGAGAATTGATCTCAAATACCCAAACTTGTAACCCAAGGATCAAGATAGGCTCAAACGGTTAAGGTTGTGACACTCGAAACCGAAATAGAGGATGTTGAGTCTCACTACTACCTAGGAAAGGCAAGTCAAGGCTAGGTTAAAGCAAATCTTTAACTTTGGATTAAAGTAAAAGCAAAGTTCGTAAACTGGGGTAAATCACGGCTAGATCTTGAGTTCCACGGCCGTGGAAGTCCAAGAACAGGCCGTGATTTAGGGTGTCGACGAAGTTTCTCGCAATCTCAGGGTCTAATCTGTTTACGATCGATCTATCATCATCTAAGCCACAACTATCAACCCTTCACCTTAGAATTGCTAAGAGGTTTTAGCCAACAATCATCATTATGATATCCAAATTCAATTTAAGAAGAATGAAAGATGAAAACCCTCGAAAACTCCAATAAAACTCAAAACTAATCTCAAAATCCAAACACAAAGAGTAATGTATAATAGATTTGGAATATAACACAAACCAGCAACAATCTTAGATAAGAACGAAGAACGGGATGTCAATCTGTCTTCTATATCAAATCTAAGAAAAAGGGCGTAACTTCCGCCACAAGCAACTCCGAATCTTCAAATCCACTATGCTTTCGCAAACCTAAGCGATCGTCCAAGCAACGTCCAAGCAAAAGTTCCGAAAACTCTCTTTTTCAGCCTTTTTATAAGGTGAGAAAAAGATATCTTCAAGGCCCAATACGTATATGATGTGGCAATTAATGATTCGCCAAAAGATTGCCCAAATCACGGTCTCATGGGGTTCCACGACCGTGGAAGTAGGGCGTGGAAATGATTACGGTGTCTTTAGCCTTCCACGAGCGTAATTTATACCGTGTAACTTACTGGATTGCTCAAAGATCAAGTTCACGTTCATAATGGTAGTTCCACGGCCGTGGAATAGGGCGTGGAAGTGTCTAATGCCTCTTTATTGCCTTTGTTTCGTGCCATTCTTCATCCTAGCTCCTTCCTTAGCCTCTCAATGTATCTCCTCATCTAAGGACATGATTAATTGCTCCTTGTTTGCCATCAAACGATCCGATTCCAGCTCTTATTCGCCTATAATCAACACAAAGCTAATGTAGACCTCCATATCGAAAATAGAGATGAACAAGCTAACAATTGCTTCTATACCTTATCCATGAACATAATAATAAGTGAAAAACAACCAAAATATGTGCCTATATTATTGCAATATTTCATGCTAACACAAGTATCGCCTATGACACAAGGAGCACTTATAATACCCAAATCACTACGCTTCTTTGGCATTTGCGTTTGAAAAATAGATGACACGTGCTCACTCTCATTCACCTTCTGTTTCCCTTTCATCTTCTACTTCTTCTTGATGGTGCATAACTCCTTCAATAAAGGAGCATACTTAGAATACTTTTCACAAGTTCTAGAAGAGGGATATTTACCTTGCATTTTTAGAATGTCTCAAATAGATATTTGTCTTCAATCAGTCTCCTATTGGTTCAGGCACGGCCGCGGGCTCTTGCAGCCGCAGGAACGGCTTGATATTTTCATCCGCGGAGCGGCTTCACATTAGATGAGGGCGCATGGAGAGGCGCATGGGCGGCTGAGGTGACAGAAACCAATTTTTCCGAATCAAATCCTTGATTTGTGTTCAATTGCTTTCTACTTCTTAATGTTAGTGCACAAACACTCTCCTTTGGATTTACCGCTGTTTGGGAAGGTAAACTTCGTGAGATCCTCGTGATTGCCTTTGTCATTTGTCCAACTTGCCTTTTCAAGTTCTTGATGCATGATTTTGTGCTTTGGACATGAGATGCAAAATGTTTAGTTAAAATATGCAACATTTCTTTAGTAGTGTCAGACTTACCTTGTTGAGGCTGATGTTGTGGGTTTAGTTGATCCCTCCACTTAAAGTTGGGATGATCACGCCATCCTGGATTGTAGCTTTGGGCGCATGGATCGTTCCTTTCACGTTGTTGTTGTTGTTGTTGTCCATACCCCATGGCATTCACCTCAGTAGTGGAGTCGTCTTGGACTTGAAGGCAGAAGTCCGTTGGATGAAATGGATCCGCACATACTCCAGATGCGTTCAATTGTCGCGGAGTTCCCACTAGTGTTAGCATTTTCACCATCTCCTTTAATTCAGCAATTTCCTTTAAGATTTCGGGATGGCTGGGATTTATGGCATGGAATCCTCTTTTAGTAAAAGTTCTACCAAAATTCCTTGTACCTTCCGTCATTTCTTGAACTTTTTCCATAGCAATTTTAGGATTCAAATTTATAATATTACCTCCACAAGCGGCATCTACAACTCTTTGTTCTTTGTCCAAAAGCCCGTTGTACAAGTACAACACAAGATCTTGAGTGGAATATTTATGGAAGGGACAACTTGACCTTTGCTTAGCAAACCTTTCAAAGTACTCATAAAGAGTTTCATCGGCTTCTTGCTCTATTTAGCTTATGGCTTTCTTCGCCGGAAAGTACCTCTCTAATAAATCTTTGTGTAGGTTCTCCCAAGTGTCGATGCTTCTAGATGGGAGGTGGTAGTACCAATCATTCGCCAAATCCTTGAGAGTGAAACCAAATTCCCTCATCTTTATTTATTTTTCGGTCATGTTTTCCGGCTTCATGCTCATGCAAATAGTGTGGAACTTTCCCAAGTGCTTGATCAAGTCCTCACCACTTAAACCATTGAATGATGGTAACAAGTGGATCAACCCCGGCTTGAGCTCGAAATTGACCCCTTCTAAAATTGTCGGAATGGTTACTGCAAGAGGATGTGAGTCAAATCCAGTTGGGTGAGTTGTCGGAGTTGTCGGTTCTCCATTGTTTCTTGTTCGTTCCGAAGGTCTCTCCTTTGTCGATTGTAGGATCTCTTAATTTATGGATCAAAAGAAGCAAAGTTTCTATTAGTAGCACGAGTTTGAACCATGAAAATGGTTCAAACCAATAATTGATAATAAAAAAAGACTTAAAAAACTCTAAACACACGGGCAACGACGCCAAATTGACAAGGATAATTTGCAAAGGTCGTTTATTATCTTATCAAATTAAACTCCTATCTTAATACTAAAGCAAGTGAGAGAATAATTAAAGTTTAAATGAGATTAAGTTATCAATTATAAGTAACAGGGGGGTTGTGATTATCAAAGTGACAAGACAAAAGCATATGAAATAAGCAAAGATGGTGATAATATTAAGAGAAAAATGTCACACTTGGTTAGATATCCACTTTAACACAAATTTGTTGATTCGTTTTAGAAGTCTTCAAGTATTTGTTCTCATGTTGATCTTATGTATATTAAGCCAACCCGCCTTAGTATAACTTAACAAGCTCTTTAATTCGTAAACCTACAAGATCAAATAACAAGTTAGCATTCAAACAAATATAAAGAGATATATAAAAGATAAACAACCGGTTATTCTTAATTATATAGTTATATTCCTTTTCACAAATACATTCACAACCCGTTAATGCCTATTATGTTTGTTACTGGATTAATGACCTGAACCCATAACCAATTAACCTTAGCATTTTGCATGAGGTTAAACTACTTAGGTGATCAAATTAGGTAGAAAACAACATGCAGACAACGTTAGAAACTAGGAATATAACACAAACATGACTGAATATAAACTTCTATTTAAAAAGAACTTACAACCAACTTGTATGAAAGCTTCAATTAACCCAATGTAGCAAGGATACTTTAGCACTCCATACAAAAACTAAGAAAGACAAATAACAAAAGAGAGGTTTTGGATGTTGAAGAGATGATTCGAACACCTTCCTAGCATCTCTATTATACTACTTAGGGCACTAAATTGCAATAATGGACTGCCTAAATCGTCACCTTAATGGCCATAAAGTTAGAGTTTAAATAGCCAACTTTATTACGATTGTTGCACAACCGCGAGCGCGACATCTGAGAGCCGCGGGTGCAGTTTAGTGCAAATCGCTTCATCTTTAACTAGGCCCCAGGTGTGGCATGGGATGGCCGCAGGGGCAGCTTCTTCACAATTCTAGAAACGTTCAACTCTTCAACTTCTGACGTTTTGTCATCTAGGCGCGGGTGTGGCCTAGTGTCATCACGGGGCGGTGACACTTTTGCTTGGGCTTTTGAGATCCGTAGGCATGGGGTGCAGGGGCGTTGACATGAGTCTTCAAACGGTGTCACCGCGGGTACGGGGCAAGGTTGGCACGGGGCAGTGACAGGCGAATTCCGGACGCTAGCAAGGCGTAGGGTGTGGTCGGTCACCGCTGGTGCGGCGTTCCTCAGCCGCAGGTGCGGCTAGTCGACAAAAGGCCATCTTGGTTGTCTTCTTTGCTTCTCTTTCTCTTCCAATTGTTGTTAAATCCTTAGATATCTTCATGATTGACTTCTTCATGAGGATTTACATAGTAGCAATAACATACAACCAAAAGACTCTAAAATCATGTTGAAACTACCTAAATTAGTGATTTCATCATCTATCAACTTTATTGAGGCCGATCAACCTAATCTAGTTCCCGTCTTTGTTCGTTTTGTTTTACTTTTTGTTTATATTTAGTTTTATTGTTTATTTAGTTTCTTAGTTAAATCGTCAAAAGCAAAACATCGTCTTCCTTGTGTTTGATCCCAACTCCCTTTATCATAGTGAGTCTCGTAATTTATTTGTGAGATCTGAGGTTTACACTTCATCCTTAACCGCTATCCGACCGAGCTACGTGACTTGCTCTATCCGACGCTGTGCCTTCATCACCTTGGTTGCATCCTTCATTTTGAAAAATAAAGACCATAAATAATATAACAAGTAGTATATAAACTCAGAACTCAATACTTGCTGACGGACCTCTCATATCCATATGGGTCGGGCCCAATAGTCGGCATACCCAATCAACAACATGGTACTTGTGTGTGGCCGTACAAGTTTATAATTCAACGTTTGGACTAACATGTGACGTGGAAGCATGAATAAGCATGGATGTGAGGGCAAAAGTATGAGATGGGATATGTGTGGGTTGGGGGCAAGTGTCGAGGTTGAGACAAGTGTATGGACGTTTGTGGCGAGGGGTATAGGGACATTTGCAGGATGATGGTCAGGGATATGGTCGTCAATAAGCGAGTGTCCTCTAAAAGAATTAGGTGTAGAAGGGGGAGTATGTGGGTGAGTTATTGTCATGTGATCTAGACTGAATTCCCGTGGTGGAAATGGTCCAAGAATAAAGGATGTTGTTAGCATGAAATATTGTGATATTTTAGGCACGTTTTCTAAACATATTTGATTCATATTGATAGTCTTTGATTGATCTTTGTGCATATGTGAGCTAGTATTACCTATATTGTCGATATGGATGTCTACACTAGTTCTATGATGATTATAGGTGATTTGGAGCTATTTCCGAACGGAATCGAGCAAAGGAGAGTTGAGTTGATATGTCCATAGATTGAGGACACTCTTTGGAAGCAATTTGGAGTCTTAGCTTGAGGAATGCACGAGTTTAGGGAAGAATCACGTTCTTGCCCTAAATTACGCCCTAAAATACGGCCGTATCACAAACCACGTTCAGAATTACGGCCGTGGATTTGGAGTCAGAAATTCATGTTCATTCCAGGGGATTACACGGCCGTGGAACATATGGTGCAAACCGTATTTATATCCACGCTCTAAATTACGGTCGTGGAACACTTCCACGACCGTGATCTTGGCGAATCTTTTCGCCACACTTCGAAGCCACGATCTTTTGAAGATTGGGCCGGGCCGACACTTTTCCCTACATTATAAAAAGACGGACGAAGAGAGATTCCGTCATGCTCGCTTACACCTTCGCAACATTTCTGCTAGGGTTTGCGATTCTTGGATCCTCGTTGAAGTATTGAGATCGACGCTATACGTACCTGGAGCTTGCTCGGACGTAGGAGATTGCCTTTTGCACGTAGTTTGCAAAGGTTTGGAAGAATCGGAAGATCATTCGGAAAGGGATTCCACACTCAATCTTAGGTTTGATTTAGATCGGATTGACAACCCGATCTTTGTTCTTATCTATAGTTGTGTTCGTTGATCTTGTTCTGAATCTTGTGGTATTATTTGTTCTTGATTTTGATTTGGATATTGGTTTGAAGTTTATTGAAGGTTCTTGAAAGTTTCCATCTTTAATCCTTTTGAATCTTGAATTGATATCAATATGACTGTTATTGGCTAAAAACCCTTAACAATTCTAAGGTGAAGGGTTGATAGCTGTGGCCTAGATGATGATAGATCGATCGCAAATAGATTAGACCCCTGAGAGTTAGAGAATTATCGCCGACAACCCTAAATTACGGGCTGTTCTTGAGTCCACGGCCGTGGAACCTTAAGAACTAACCGTGATTTTCCTTAAGTCTACGAACCTGCTTTTACTTTAGTCTAAAGTTCAAGATTTGCTTTAGCTTAGTTTAGATTTGTCTTCTCTAGGTGGTAGTGAAGCCTCAACAACCTCTACCTCGATTGTGAGCCTCAACAACCTCAATCGGTTAAGTTAGTCTTGATCCTTGGATTATAAGTTTGGGTATTTGACACTAATTCTCGCCTTTAGAATCTTTCTATATTGAGCCTCAACAACCTGTATAGAGAGTGCCTTGTAGGTGAGTTACATAAGGTTTTTGGAACTTCACCGTACGATTACCTTACTTTAGTATACCTTTGCATATCTCAACTCTGTCTTTATATCATTAAGTATATCTTGAATCGATTGCCACAGCTTGATACCTGGATCTTTAGGGTTGTTGTTTTCCCAATATTTGCAAAACTCTCATACTTACTTGCTTGACAAACTAAAATCGAATTTGTTCCCACCCAAATCCCTGTGTTCGATACTCTGGAATACTTGCTAATCTACGCCGATCCGTACACTGCGGGTTCGCTTGCTTCTATTCTAGTTTTAGAAATTTAAAACTTATTTGCACACACCTTTAGGGGCGAACAAGTTTTTGGCGCCGTTGCCGGGGATTTGGTTTCGGCCGAATTCGGTTATCGGTTGTCAAGCTTGGGAGCTTGCTCTCGTTATTTGATATTATCTTAGTGCATGCGTAGGTCTAGGAACACCGAGGATCTCTTACCTCTTGATCAAGAGTTGGAGAAAACCCTAAGGCAAAAGCGCAAGGAAAAGAAGATGGCCGAAGAACACGAACGTGATCTTCAAACGGAGTTGGCGGAGAAGGAATCTCAGCTCCAATGGAACGAGAACCTCCGCCGAGATGAAATGGATCGTCATCAATCTCAAGTCGACGGTCTACAAGACATGATCCTCCAAATGAGGATAAAGATGAGCGACCTTGAGAATAAGGTAGGAAAGAAGTCCTCAAAAAGGAGATCAAGGTCTAGAAGAAAAAGCTACTCATCCGCTGATGATAGTGACTCTTCCATGCCGCCGTTAGAAGAGATTGATCCCACGATCAATATGAATCCCCTCCATCCACAAGGAGCTACTAATCGCCGCATCCCACCTAGGAATGCGAGGGTCGAACGTGTGGATAACGAGCCAAGAACTCTTGGCCAGCGGATGGATCCAACACAACAACCACGCCGCTTGGGTGTGAATTTTGATGCTGAAGATGTGCAAGGATTTAGCTTTAACCCTCAAGTTATCACTCTTGTTCGCCAAAGCCAATTTGGCGGTACAAGCGCTGAATCTCCACACCAACACTTGCAAAACTTTGAGTGTATGATGGAGACGATGAGACCAAAGAACGCGACCACCAACAACTATAAGCTCAAACCTTTCTTCTTCTCCTTGAAGGGGAAAGCACTATCTTGGTATCAAGCTCTTCCAAGTGGAAAGCTTGAGACATGGGAGGATCTTTCCGCGGAGTTCCTCACTAAATTCTTTCCGCCATCCAAAACGGCGGAACTTAGAGGTAAGATTAATGCTTTTTCCATGAGATCTAACGAAAGTTTGTTTCAATCTTGGGAAAGGTTTCAGGATTTGCTCTTGGATTGCCCTCATCATGGCATATCCAAGCTTGCATTGCTGGAGATTTACTACAAGGGGCTGGATGCGGGCACGCAATTCAACCTCCAATCCCTCTCATGTGGAACGTTCATGGACATGAGGGAAGATGACGCTTGGGACTTCATTGAGAAGTAAGCAAGAGTCATAGAGAAGTACTCCCACCGGAAAGTGGAGGGAAACCGTGTGGAGCAAGGAGCAAAGCTCACACATGAAGCTCAAACACAGATCTTTTCTCTCAACAATGAGATTAAAGAATTAAAGGAGGCCATCAAGACTAACTTCCCTAAACAACAAGGACGGGACGTTAACTATGTGGCCAACAACAACAATAGCGGTGACAACACAAACCGCAACAACCGGAACAACAACCGGAATAATAATTGGAACAACAATAGGGGTTCTAACAACAACAATTGGCGTTCCAACCAACAAAATGCCGGTAACTCTTATCCTTCCAATTCTAATTCACTAACTCCACCCTCTTCTTCTTCTACTCCTTTGAAAAGCCAGGGGCAATCATCAAATGGAGGAAACACTTCGGGGAAGGAGAAGCCCGATCCCATGTTAGAAACGATCTTGGGAAAGCTTCAAGGGTTGGAGAACCACATCATCAAGGTTGATGATCAAATTTCTAATGTTGATAAAGCCCAAAAGGTTTTAGAGAACCAGATATTCAGCCATGCGGAGGAAGTCCCTAGAAATCAAGGGAAACTCCCAGGAAAAGCGGAGGACAACCCTAAAGGAAGGGTTATGGCGATTACAACTAGGAGCGGAGTGACTACTACCGATCCGCAACCTACGTTCGTTGAAGTCCCCGTAGAGAAGGACAAAGAGAAGGGGAAGGAGAAGGGAGACGTATATGTTCCTCCTCCAGCTTACAAAACCTCCCCTACCATTCCCTCAATCTAGAGCGCGAGCGCGCCTAGACAAACAATTCGGTAAGTTCATAGAACTCATGAGCAAGCTGCATATTAATATACCCTTCATTGATGCTATTGTAGGTATGCCGGCCTATGGCAAGTTCTTGAAGGAGCTCCTCTCTAACAAGAGGAAGCTCGAAGATTTCGGAGAGGTCAAGATGAGTTCGGATTCTTCGGATCTCATCAAGACCATGAAGGAGAAAATGCCCCCAAAGTTGAAAGACCCAGGGTCATTTTGCATTCCCATAGGAGTGGGAGATGTCGCATATGATGCTTTATGTGACTTAGGAGCAAGTGTGAGCATCATACCACTTGCATTGTGCAGGAAGATCGGTTTAGGCGATCCTAAACCGGTGAAGATGACGTTGTACATGGCGGATCGATCCATCACTCGCCCCGTCGGTATTGTAGAAGACGTCCCGGTCAAGCTAGGTAAATTCTTTGTTCCCATTGATTTTGTCGTGCTTGATATTCCTGCAGATAGTCCGGTCCCGATCATACTCGGAAGACCGTTTCTTGCAACTTCCGGCTGCATGGTCGATTGCAAGAATGGGAGACTCGCTTTCGATATAGGAGAAGAAAAAGTAGAGTTCGTTCTTTCCACTCTAATGAAGGAGCCAATCTTTGACGAGGATATCTACGATACTCAAGGCGAAGAAGGTTTGTCTAGGGAGGAGGTAAGTGCGATCCTCTTTAACGATCCTTTACAAAAGGTTATCACTATGAGTCTAACTAATGTAGGGGAAGAAGAAGAGTGCAATGAGGCAATAGAAGCCTTAGAAGCACAAGAAGAAATTCATGAAGTGGAATTTGAAAAACTCCACAACGATGCTGAAAACGTGAGAATCCACGGCCACACATTGTATTCCACGGCCGTGGATCTCACCACCAAAATCAGGCCTCACTCCAGAGAGTTACACGGTCGTGGAGAAGATATGACAACCGTATTTCCCTCCCACGCCCTAAACCACGGCCGTGGAGGGTATGAACAGACCGTAATTCTGGCCGTGGAAGGGAGTGGTCGAGCCACTTCTTCAACCTCTTCTGATTCTTCTCTCACACATTCACCACCCTCTTCACCTTCACCACCATCCTCACCTCCTCACCCTAGAGTCCCGACCATCCATCCCGATCATCTCGATGCATTCGAGAGGATCAAGGAGAGGGCAGTGATTGGCCCTAGGTATTTGTTGTTAGAGGATCTAGCTCCTCTTAACATTGTGGAGGACCTTACTTGGCTCTTGGATAGAGCTGGTCTAGTTATCTTCTCGGCTATCCGAGAAGACGCCTATGAGGAGATCACCCGAGAGGTTGTGACGTCTTTCGAGCACAGCCACGTTGATAGGACCGTCTCTTTCCGTCTCATGGAACGAGACTACCAGTTGAGTATTGTTGAGTTTGAGACCATTTTCGGGTTCCATGAGACCTATAATGGTCGATTTCCGAGCGGAGTTTACCCCAAGGATTTTTGGGAGGAAGTTGCGATGATATACGCCGACGAGGACCGTTGGCAACCCGCTGACACCAAGGCTAGATTGATGTACCATCTAGCCTTGAAGATAGCTCACCGCGTTCTTTCGGAGTGTCTCTTTCCTAGGACGGAGACGCCCCAAAAGATCAAGACGGATGAGCTATTCTTGCTCTATTGTATGCTCTACGGTCGCCGCGCAGATTGTGCCACTCTTTTGGCGGCTACGATGAGTAAATTGAAGAACAAGAGGAAGGGGAACATTGGATATGGTGGGATAGTTACCCACCTCGCTAGGAGCCTTGGTGTAGATTTTTCTGCTTGCACCCGCATACCCGCCGTACCTCTAGGATTACATGCATTCATGGTTAGGGGACTCATTTTCCCCACACATAGAGGTCCACCTTATGCGGGCATGCCTTGGGAGACTAGGACGGGTAGGGGTATTGAGTGGCTGCCGGAGTATTCCATTGTGGCGGGACGCCACAATTGCAAGGAGACGTTCGCTGCGATGCATGCGAACAGGCTAGTAGCTCCCCCTTACGTTCCACCACCGGTTGTGGATGAGGAGGACATGGGAGATCAGTACGAGAGTGGTGGAGGAGCAGAGCAGGAGTTCGGCACGTTTCCGGACCAGCCGGAGGCGGCCCCAGGTGTGCCCAGACGCTCTCCACGCCCAGCTAGAGCTTCAGGCTCGTCATCTCGCCGCGCCAGCGTGAGTGAGAGGCCCACGTGGATGACTACACCTCCCACTTGGTATGACACACCCCCTCCTTGGTCCACGACGCAGCCAGCAGCACCACCACCACCAGCGCCAGCACCATCCGATGCTCCATCATGGTACAGTCACGCCCCGGGATGGTACGAGCAGATGCCGGATTGGGCTACCGGACTTTCAGAGAGAGTAGGAGCGCTAGAGATCCGGGCGGATGCTAGAGACGGACGCTTAGACGACCTTGACCACATGATGAGGGACGTCTACCGCCAGCAGTTTGGGCGGTTCTATGATCCGAGTTTCTCTCCATTCCCACCTCCGCCGGCGCCGCAGTGATTGATGCATGATCGTTGTTTTAGACATTCCCGCCACCACCTTGTGAGTTTCTTTTTCTTTTCTTCTTTTCTTTCTTTCTTTTGAACATTAGGGACAATGTTCGTCCTAAGTATGGGGTGGGATGTACTAAAAAGTTTGTAATAACTCTACTCTCTATGTTCGCTTTCATTCGAGACTATCATTGCATCTTCATTATGTGTTACACGTTTCCTTATTGCATTGCATGAAAAATGACTTGAAAAACCCATAAAAAAATTGAAAAATTTTGAAATTTTGTACTTCTAATGAATTGAGATGATTTCCATGATAATCACTACTTGTGAATTGAGTTTGATGACAATTGCATGCTTAAAAGGATTGTGAATTGAAAAGGATTTGAATGAATAAATTTTACCTCTTTTGCAAGTTTTATAATGTGAAAATGTTACCTAAATCATGCTAGGAAATTGAAGTTGAAATCACGTTATAAGTTCTTATACTTCTTGTTGAAATGATTAAGGCAATTCGATATTTTCTTTCTTCTTTCTTTGATCATCTAGCTCCTCATTAAAATATTAGCCTCCTTTACCTATCCGGGAATCTGGAAGAAGTGAATGAGAAAAAGGCATGTTTGATGTGGGAGGGCCATGAGAGCAATTATTTGCAATCAATTGAATAGAAAGAAATTATAGGTTTGGGGAAGTCAATCATGACGATGAGTAACTCGGCACCATTCACATAGCCGGGTGTTTGTGTCTTGCCAAAGTCGGATTGAGCGATATTCCTAGCGGATTATGGTATGTGCGCTAAGGGTTTGAGGCATCTCATAAAAATTGAGAAACGTCAATCTCCTAGGCTTCGGTTTTTGTGCACCTCTATCCATAACTCCAAAAGTAAAGTCGAAAAATGAAAAGAAAGGAGCGAAGCTCTAAGTTGAAAGTGTTGCGGAAACCGCAAGAAGAAGAAAAAAATATTTTTCCACTTTCCCGGATTCTTGCACCACATTCCCTAAAGTTTCCCTTCCCTTCCGTATTCTAGACCTTTTCTTTGAAAGTCCTTAAGATCAAAAGAGTGTTATAAGACTTGGTGATCTAAATTGAAGTTTCTTATGATTGATTTTGATAATATTTGAAGGTTATAATGCTTGTTTTGAAGTTAAATTGGTTCATGAATTTTCTTTGCTTTTTACTCTTTAATTGAGTGTGTGAAAGTTCGGAAAACGATTGAAGCAAGTTTGAGAATGATCTATTCTTTAGAAGTCACATTCATCCAAAAGAAGGTACACATATTTCATCCTAACTCTTGTTTAAAGCTTTTTGAAAGACCTTGCTTAGGGACAAGCAAGTGTTAAGTATGGGGTTATTTGTTAGCATGAAATATTGTGATATTTTAGGCACGTTTTCTAAACATATTTGATTCATATTGATAGTCTTTGATTGATCTTTGTGCATATGTGAGCTAGTATTACCTATATTGTCGATATGGATGTCTACACTAGTTCTATGATGATTATAGGTGATTTGGAGCTATTTCCGAACGGAATCGAGCAAAGGAGAGTTGAGTTGATATGTCCATAGATTGAGGACACTCTTTGGAAGCAATTTGGAGTCTTAGCTTGAGGAATGCACGAGTTTAGGGAAGAATCACGTTCTTGCCCTAAATTACGCCCTAAAATACGGCCGTATCACAAACCACGTTCAGAATTACGGCCGTGGATTTGGAGTCAGAAATTCATGTTCATTCCAGGGGATTACACGGCCGTGGAACATATGGTGCAAACCGTATTTATATCCACGCTCTAAATTACGGTCGTGGAACACTTCCACGACCGTGATCTTGGCGAATCTTTTCGCCACACTTCGAAGCCACGATCTTTTGAAGATTGGGCCGGGCCGACACTTTGCCCTACATTATAAAAAGACGGACGAAGAGAGATTCCGTCATGCTCGCTTACACCTTCGCAACATTTCTGCTAGGGTTTGCGATTCTTGGATCCTCGTTGAAGTATTGAGATCGACGCTATACGTACCTGGAGCTTGCTCGGACGTAGGAGATTGCCTTTTGCACGTAGTTTGCAAAGGTTTGGAAGAATCGGAAGATCATTCGGAAAGGGATTCCACACTCAATCTTAGGTTTGATTTAGATCGGATTGACAACCCGATCTTTGTTCTTATCTATAGTTGTGTTCGTTGATCTTGTTCTGAATCTTGTGGTATTATTTGTTCTTGATTTTGATTTGGATATTGGTTTGAAGTTTATTGAAGGTTCTTGAAAGTTTCCATCTTTAATCCTTTTGAATCTTGAATTGATATCAATATGACTGTTATTGGCTAAAAACCCTTAACAATTCTAAGGTGAAGGGTTGATAGTTGTGGCCTAGATGATGATAGATCGATCGCAAATAGATTAGACCCCTGAGAGTTAGAGAATTATCGCCGACAACCCTAAATTACGGGCTGTTCTTGAGTCCACGGCCGTGGAACCTTAAGAACTAACCGTGATTTTCCTTAAGTCTACGAACCTGCTTTTACTTTAGTCTAAAGTTCAAGATTTGCTTTAGCTTAGTTTAGATTTGTCTTCTCTAGGTGGTAGTGAAGCCTCAACAACCTCTACCTCGATTGTGAGCCTCAACAACCTCAATCGGTTAAGTTAGTCTTGATCCTTGGATTATAAGTTTGGGTATTTGACACTAATTCTCGCCTTTAGAATCTTTCTATATTGAGCCTCAACAACCTGTATAGAGAGTGCCTTGTAGGTGAGTTACATAAGGTTTTTGGAACTTCACCGTACGATTACCTTACTTTAGTATACCTTTGCATATCTCAACTCTGTCTTTATATCATTAAGTATATCTTGAATCGATTGCCACAGCTTGATACCTGGATCTTTAGGGTTGTTGTTTTCCCAATATTTGCAAAACTCTCATACTTACTTGCTTGACAAACTAAAATCGAATTTGTTCCCACCCAAATCCCTGTGTTCGATACTCTGGAATACTTGCTAATCTACGCCGATCCGTACACTGCGGGTTCGCTTGCTTCTATTCTAGTTTTAGAAATTTAAAACTTATTTGCACACACCTTTAGGGGCGAACAGATGTAGGAGCTTGAAGGGTAACTATAGATCATTCAACTCAATAATAGGATATGTGGTAGAGTTAGTAGTAGACTCAATGGTAGGGTGTGTGGTAAGTTCGATGGTAGGGTGGTAGACTCGCTGGAAGAGTCGGTGATATGGTTGGTGGGATGCTCCAGACTACAATCTCCTCAATGTATGGATGACGTAGAGACGAGGCCAAGTTGTTATCTCTACTGCATCAAACAATCTAAGAAAATCAAAATAGTCGAGCTCTCGTAGCCAACCATCATTCCTGTAAACTAGACATTGGTCACTAGCCGTACATTAATCTTAAAGTCATATTAAACTATTCATACACTAATCGTAAACTATTTGTACACTAAACTAACAATTAATTGAGATTTCAAGATGAATACACACACCCAAAACAATACAGGTGCGTGCATTCGATTCCTTATCTTCAACGCTGGCATAATGTGTTTAACCTAGGAGACCAACTTCAACGTCATTGGATGCGCTGAAGTTGAAATCATCTGCCTCACTAGAGTGTTCTTCCTAGTAAAATCGAAAACCAAATTTACATTTTGATACATTTTCAACACCAATTTCAACGTTTAAAATTCATACGACCTAATATAACCTTAAAGATTCAAATAAAACAAAAATCAATCCGGAATTCAAAAATGATGAAAACACACAAAAAATGCGTGAATCAAGTTTTATCGCGAGAGCATCAAGCTTGTGTTTATCGTTTATGGTTTTCTTTTGTGGCTCCATCTCAATGGGATCCGGTTTTTGTTTTGCTTGAAAATGGATCAAATTCCCCGACTTGGGAGAAAATGATGGAAGATGAAAGAAGAAAAGTCGGCGGTTCATCTCACGTTTTATTTATAGTTTCATCACCGCATCCACCGGGGTACGCTGACGCTCAAGTATTTCACCGATGTCAAGACATGTCTAAGTTGAATTATTTAAACGCCATTGGAATGTGCCGAAATTGACTAGTTAGTAAATATTTCGATTTTGTTCCAATAATTATGAAAATGTATAACTCTAATTTGTTTACTAAAAGAACATTCACTAGTATATAACTAGTAAATTAGTATAAATATAAAATTTTCTGAAACATAACAAAAAGTCACAACACACTGAAAACAAAAATCGATACATAAATTTACCATAAATTTTAACTAATTATAGATAAAGCCTGGCATTAACATATATTTTAGTCAAGTGCGCGACCTACACTAATTTTTTTTTCACTTTGAATTATAACGCGCAAAAGCAAATTCATAATCATCCGTTCAGTTGTATTTTGATCAATTTTAAAATAATTATACTAAAAAAAACGTAAATAATATATTTTAAAACATCAAATACACTACAAAAAATAATTCAATTAGTGGCGACGGCAAAAACTATTTGCCGTTGCCAATAATCAACGGCGACGGCTTGGCGACGGCAAAACGGGGCGTAGCCTGAAAGGCGACGCAAATTTTTTTGTGTCGGCCATTACGTCGCTAATAATTCGCGTCGCCTGTCGGCGACGGATAGTACCGTCGTAAATTTCGCATCGGCTAAAGCCGTCGCCGTCCAATGTGTCGCAAACTTTGAAGTTTGGTTCGAAATTTTAAATTTTGCGTCGGCAGTAGCCGTCGCAAAATGTAAATTTGGTGTGAAATTTTGTATTTTCGGCGTGGAGCCATCGCAAATTTTTAAAATGTTTTTTAAATTATTAATTTTTGGCAACGGTAACCTGCCGTGACAAATTGTAAATTTTTTGGAAAAATTCTACCACATCTTGTAAAACTATACCACGTGTAGTATTTGAAAACATCGAAATTATTGCATCAAGCTGCAACAACAATTTTCATAAACTAAAAGAGTGTATTTAACATTCAAAACAATCAAAATAACACAAGTCGAAGTATAAATAAGTTCACAATCTGAATGCACAAAACCTAGATGTCCTTCTTCATCTTGTCCTTTGCACTTGTTGTGGTATATGCCTCTACCTTCTTTGTTTTGTTCCAGTACAGCTTCTCTTGTTCATTGTCATCTTCAAGATAGTCAAAGTCGTTCTCAGCTATTTCACCTTATGCATTCTTTCAAATCTAGAAGGCTCTTATTTATTTCAGCACCTTCCATTCTGCAATGAAAATTGAAAAAACAACCCTAATTAACCATCAAACAGCCTCACACCATTCAGATTCCCCCCCCCAAACTAAACAAAATAGGGGGGAAGAAGAACATAATTTTAAATGGTCCAACAAATGAACCACACCGGCTTTTATGCCACTTCATGTGCTACTATCTCCGTCGATGTTTACCTTGTCTGTTTATCATTATTGGTAGTATCAGCACCCCGCTCACTTCCAGCAAGGTCTATAAAAGAAAGCTTTCCCACAACTCGAGGAGGCTTTGATTTAGTGTTATCAGGTGATTTCTTAATAGCTAGGTGTAGAATAGCATGTGATCTAGAGGACTCTTCATTTGCACCAGTCGTGCTAGTACTTCGAGTAGCATTTCTTTTATCAATCAGACCGTTGATCATTTCAGCATCTAATACCTTGTATTCTTGCAAACCCACAATGCAGACCTGCTTTTTACCATCTTCTCTGATGAAAAGAGTCCTACAAACAAACTACCTTGTTTAAATCTTCAATTTGTAAAACTCCATCAATTGAAAGAGTCTACATTACAGAGGGAGACTTACTTCCGATCATTGAGGAGATCAAAAATTACCACCATATATCTCAAAGAAACTCACAAACAGTTGAACCCTTCATTTCTGTAGGTATAGTGCATTAGTCTCAAGATTTCCCGGGAAGCTCTCAAGGGTAATGGTTGCATGGTGAATGTCTTTCCATTACCCGGAGAAGAAATATAAGTACAAAGCTTATGCAACTGGATGGAAAGAAGTATAAAGTATGGATTTAGGCAAAGAAAAGTAGAAAATATTAGACAAGAATTACAATTATAAAAGATATGAAATTGTAACACACTAACTCTAACTATTTCATTCTCGGTGTTTGAAAACTTTGCATGGTTGTATGTACTAAAAAATGATGAAGTAGGTCAATCTTGATATGAAACCTAATTGAATAATGCATATAATGAACCTTTTTGTTTATCACATAGAATTTATCAATGTTAAGCAAGAAAATTTCAAGGAATAACCATGGTGAAAGCATAGCATTAGATTTAAGGGAACACAAGGCCTGTGACCAAAGAACTTCAAGGTGTAATGTTGGTTGTGAGTATAGAACAGTAAGCTTCTAGAGAAGTAACTTGCCTATTTGACCGTAAGCAAAGCAGGTTGCCTTTGTCCGTTGAAATATTAAAGGCACTACAGGCTCCACAGCCTCATAGTAGACCTGTCCGCGGTGTTACAAGTAAAATAATCATTTAAAGGTCCACTAATGCTAGAAACATTTGTCATAGACATGATTAACTAATGTACTTACCTCGTCATTTGAAATATTTTCATCAAGCACTACATAAAAACAAAATGATGCTTCTCTACATATTCAATCAAATCAACCTGCACAAGTTGTAAGTAAAATAATCATTTAAAGGTCCACTAAAATTACATACAATTAACGTAAATTAGTCAGTTGCACTGCATAAGTGAACTAAGCAAACAATAATACTCTCTCTAAGTAGCAAACTACATAGCATCAATCCATATTTAATTTAAAAGAACCCAAATCTCTAAAATTAGGCTTAAGCAAGGCGGAAATCTCACCCAAAACTCAGATATGGGAAAACTGCATATATAACACTTTAGATTACAAAAGAACATTCAACCATTACAACCCTACATACAACACAAATTACATACACAAACACACAATCAAACATCCATCACAAAAACCCCTAAATCTAACAATTCATGTTTATTGGAGAACACAAATTCGCCTAAAACAACTAATAGCCCCAAAGTCAGGTCAAATTATGCAAACATCTCAAATCACAGAATATGCACAAACTAACAATTAATCCAAGAAGCATTCAATTACACTCTAAAATCCTAGTAGCATCTAATTACATAAAACCCCCAATTCCAAAACTTAGGGTTTAAAATCCCGTACAGAAATCTCACCCCAATTTCAGTTCGAATCTGCACAGCAGCCTAGCAGCGGCTCCGGGAGGAAACAACCGTTGCCGGTGGGTAGGAGATGTGTGATGGAGGAGGGTGGCGAGTAGCCGCGTGGCGGAGGACGACGCCCTCAGTGTTTTCTGCGACGGTTTCTGACCGAAAACTCCGGCACAATGTTGCGCCTCTAACACCGGGACTAGAGGCCGGATGTCCCTGACGGTAAGGTGCTACTGTCTGGTGGTGGTTATTCGTTGGGACTGGCTGATGACGGATCTGCGTCGCATGAGGAACCCGAGAGAAGGAATGGTTCGTGTGAGGGAGGGCTGGCAGACAATGGTGTGACGTTGTGGTTAGACAAAGCTCGCGAGGCTGACTGGGGAACAATCGCCGGTGGTGACTCGACAGTTCCTCTAAGAGAGGCCCGGCGGCTGGGTTGTGAGAAGGGAAGGACGATGGAAAGAAGGGTTTGAGGGAGAGAGAAGGTGATAAGGGTTAGGGAAGCCAAATGGGAGAGATAAAGGAAGAAACAGAGGGTGAAAAAATTGGAATAAAACGACCGAATAAAATAAATCGGATTTTACGGATACGGTTTTCCGCTAAAATCAAATTAGAATAAAATAAAAGTAAAGAAAAATATCTAACTATCAGATTTCAGTCGGAACAACGAAAATTTCTACACTTCATAGATAAAATAAAAATATTAACTCAAAGGTTAAGATAAAACGCGACTTTACATCAGCCTCTCTTACTTTCTTTTTACTTCTCTTAATTTTAAAATTGTTCTAAACAATTTAATAGGGTGTGAACCGGACCGAACCATATTATATTTAAAGGGCTATAACGATTTATCTGTGGGAACATTGAATTTTTAATATTTTTAAGAAAATTTATTTTATTTATACTTTTTTTTACCGCAATAGCTTCATATGACGCCAAATAATTTGGGTGTTGGCGTCGGCGACAAAAGCCGTCACCAATGGTCCTTTCTATTAGCCACGGTAAAGATTACCCGACGCCAATTACATGACTATTGGCGACGGTTCAATACCACCAATGCCAATAATTGGTATTTTTGCCACGTTGATGTTGCCGTCGCCAAATAAAGACCAATGGCGACGGCAAAGCTCTGCCGTCGCTAACATGCGTGGCTAATTGAATTATTTTTTGTAGTGATAATTTAATTTGATCAAAATTTAAGGGGATGTTACGGGTACGGTGATAGAATTCACAAATGCACGACGGTTTCGTGACCCGTGACCGCCACGTGGCGGTCACGGGTTCCTTAACCGTGAAATTTTGACCGTTGTAATTTGAACGTTGTGTAACAGTAATAAACATGACAGTTGTAATTCGAACATTGTGTAATTTCATCGGGTATATATATTGAGAGCCAAAGAACAAGTGAAAATGTCAATAGAAGACTTTGATGAGATGATGATTAAGTTCGATGATACAAAATTTAGTGGACTAGACGAGTTTCTTTGACACTTTGAGGTAAGTATATTTTAACTTATTGTTCTTTATCATTAAACTGAAAAACAAGAAATCTTATTTCTATTATATATGAACTAGGGTCTTTTGAAGTATTCGCGTGACGAAGGAACCGATTATACGCGAATGTTTGAAATTTACGGTTTTTTCCACGATCGTGAGACAATGGTGGATTGGGCTCGGTTCATAGGAGGAACTATGAACATGGTGTTCCTCACAAGTAGGTCGTAGATAAACGCCAAGGGATTTATTACGTTTTATTTGACATGCGGAAGTCCTCGTAAGAAGAAAGATGTTGATCTTGATACCGAGTCGTCGTCTAATCGAGCACACAAATTGAGAAAAGACGGGTGTTCCTTTGAGCTTAAGGGCGTACAAAGCAAAGTTGATAAATGGATGTTGCATGTTATAGTGGGGTGCACAACCATACACTTCCCGAGTAGTTAAAGGGGCGCACATATGTTGGCCAATTGACGAAGAAACAATTTCGGATGGTGAGACGTCAATTTGGGTTGGGTTTCAAGTCAAGGAATATTTTGAAGTCATTGCAGTTGAATGACCCCACAACGTCAGCACCATAACACAATGTACAATGTTGGATTGAAGATTAGGACGCTACAAGCTGAAGGACGAAGACCATTCCAACAAGCACTCCACACGTTAGAGCAACGTTGTTACTACGTCAATGCAAGAAGATGACCGGAATCAGATGAAGCTTCAGATTTTTTCATCATGCATCTAGATTCAAGACATCTCCTCAACCTATATTCTTACTTCATCATAATGGACACAACATACAAGACAAACGAGTAAGTTTTAATATACATGTATTTTACGATTCTTAATATATGACATGCACATTTGGTTTCAAGTCTAACAAAACTACAATCTTACCTTTTGTACCCTCTTTAAGTTTTAATATACATGTGTTTTACGATTCTTTATATATGACATGCAGATTTGGTTTCAAGTCCAACAAAATTACAATCTTATCTTTTGTGCCTCTTTAGGTACAAGATGTCGTTGTTAGGGATTGTCGGTTGACGAGCGCTAAAATCCTAGGTCGTTGTATTTTAGCTTAGGTCAAAGTAGAAGTCCTAACGTTACACTAACAATTTTGTATAGCGTAAGTAAGGGTCGTACCCAAGAGAGTTTTGTGTTTTTATTAAGTTTAATTATTGAGATTGAAACCAATAGGGGGGGGGGGGTTTGGATTGAAATGTGGTGAGACAAAAGCATAAGAAACAAGCAAAAACGTGAATAAAATGATTGATAAAAGAACTACACTAGCTTGAATCTTAGCATGCAATGCTACTTTGGTTGATTCTTTTTATAAGTATTTAAGCAATGTTCTCGTCTTGATCATATATATGTGTTGAGTCAACCGGCATCAACACAACTTAACAAGTTAATGTTCCGTAAACCTACAAGAACAAGTCACAAGTTAGCTTTCAAAAAAAGATAAAGAGATATAAACTGAAGAATAAAACCGTTAGACTTTTCTTTATATATATTCCTTTTCCTTTAAGTAATCACAACCAGCTTTTACCTAAAGGTTTTCTACTAGATTAAAGACCCAAACCCGGAATCGATTAATCTTAGTTCTTTGCATGCAATTAAACACTAAGGTGATCAAGCTAAGTGGTAAGAAACATGCAATTTGATAAGTTAAGCACAAGGAATATAAAACAATTGACTGAATAATACTTATATTAACAAAGACTTGCAACCAAAGTAGTAATGCAGCTTCAAAACAACCCAATGTAGCAAGGAGATTAGAAACTCATTACACAAAGGAAGGAAGGGAAATAGAGAGAATAATGGGAAAATGGTGGATGATTCTAGCAATCATTCATGGACCTATTTATACTAGACTTGGCAGTAAAAGGGAGTAAATGACCGTCTTAAACAGCCACCTTTAATGCAATAAAGGTGGTGTAAACAGCCGGAGTAAAGTCTCTGGCGGTAAACCGCAGGGGCGGGCTTCACGGCCGCAGGGCGGTTTAGGCCAAAACGCTTGGTGTTCTTCATGGCCATAGGAGAGGCGTGACAATTCTGCAGGGACGGATCTTCAATGCTCTTCAAACGTCTGACTCTTCATCTTTCTGTCGCTTCTGATGTCGGGCCGCAGGGGCGGCCCAATGTCACCGCAGGGGCGGTGACACTGGCTCTTCGGCTTCACAGTTCCGCAGGTTGGTCCGCAGGCAGAGGCGCTGGGGCGCCGGCTTCGCTTCTTCAAGGTGAGTCACCGTAGGGGCATCCAGAGGTGGCCGCAGGGGCGGTGACAACATCGTTCCGGGCGCTGGCTGCGTTCCGGAGTGCAGTGTCATCCGCAGGGGCGGTGACACTGCTCCGCCGGGGCGGTGTGGCAACAGAGGCTTGTCTTCGTGAATGTTTTTCAACTCCCAAGTGCTCTTAACTTCTCTTTTAGCTTCTTTTAGACTTCTTCTTCTGGATTAAGAAGTTAGTAGCACAAACCGACTCTAACACAACAAAAATACTCTAAAAACTAACCTAAATGATAGTGATTTCATCACCTATCAAACTCCCCCATACTTAGACCTTTTACTCGTCCCGAGTAACACATATGACAACAGTTCAGAACTCAAAAGCCTTAGGATGCATAGTGCAGAGACATAGATAATGGAAACAAGAGAGAAACCAAGAAAGAAAGAAGGAAAGAGAGGAGAAAGTGATATATAAGTATGCCCAAAAGAAGTAGGAAAAGGACCCATGAAATCTATCCCCCATTCATCGAAAATTTCGCAAAATATAAGAGAAGATTGAGGCGTTTCATGTCTCCTAGAGATGTTACCTACTCTTTGGCACCTATCACACACTTTACAAAACGCAAAAGCGTCTCTAAAAATGTGTAGCCAAAAGAATCTCGCATCTAGAACCTTTCTAGCAGTTTTGTTGGCCCCAAAATGTCCCCCACATGCTTCAAAATGACAGAATGTAAGGACATATTGTACCTCATTGTCCGGGATGCAACATCGTATTACTTGATCACTGCAATGCTTTCAAAGGTATGAACCGTCCCATACATAGTGTCTTGCTTAGGCCTTCACCTTCTCTCGCGGTGCTTGGTGAAGTGTGGAGGATACTCACCCCTAACAAGGAAGTTTACAATGTCAGCAAAACAGGGCTTAAATGGTTGAAGCTTAAACAAAACCTCTGTCGAGTAATCCACAAGGGCGCCTAGCTCGAGCCGCAGGGGCGGCTATGCGCAGGGGCGGTGCTTTGGATGCGCAGGTGCGGTTACACAACAGAGGGTTGTGTAGAAGGTGTCGTTTGGAAAGCTTCCAACTATGGCTCTTCCTTTGGCTGGATCTTCTTCCTCCTGTACCAACCTGCTTAAATGATCGGCGACAAGGTTCTCAACCCCCTTCTTGTCCCGTATTTCCAAGTTGAACTCACTTAGAAGGAGCAACCACCGGATCAATCTTGGCTTTGCTTCCTTCTTCGCCATGAGATACCTAAGATCTACATGATCAGTAAAAATGATTACCTTTACTCCAAGAAGGTATTGTCTGAACTTCTCAAGTGCAAAAACCACCGCCAACATCTCCTTCTCGGTGGTGGAGTAGTTCCTTTGTGCTCCATTAAGCGTCATGGATGCATAATGGATGACGTGTGATGCTCTTCCATCCTTCTGTCCTAGGACAACTCCTACAACATAGTCGATGACGTCACACATAATCTCGTAAGGCTTCTCCCAATCCGGAGACCGGATGATCGGATCACTAGTGAGGCATGCTTTCAAAGTGTTAAAAGCTTTCTTGCAACCTTCATCCACTATGAAAGTGGCTCCTTCTTAAGTAACTCACACAATGCTTTCAAAGTGTCAAAAACAAATTTAGCTCTTAATTCAAAAAAATGCCATTTCTTGATGCTCGATTCCGTAGTTTGGACATGAGTAGCAAAATGCTTAGTCAAAACCTGCAGCATATCCTCAGTGGATTGAGACTTATCTTGGCGGGGCTGCTGGTGTTGGTTTTGTTGATCCCTATATCGAAAATTATGTTGATCACGCCAATTTGGCATGTAATTTTGCGCATATGGATCGTTCCTTGTCCTTTGTTGCTGTTGTTGCCCATAGCCCAATGCGTTCACCTCAACATCGTCATCTTGGACTTGAGGGCACATGTCCGTTGGATGGTACGGGTCGGCACAAACTCCGCATGCCTTAAGTTGTTGTGGAGTTCCCATCAAGGTCAATCTTTTCACCATCTCCTTCAACTTGGTGATCTTAGTTGAGATCTCATTTCTCCCAGAATTGATAGCATGAACTCCTCTTTTGGAAGAGGTCCTTCCGAAATTCCGAGTTCCTTCAGCTAGTTCCTGCATTTTCTCTAAAGCAAGGTCAGGAGTGGTATATAGAATATTACCTCCACAAGCGGCATCGACGATCCTCCTCTCGTTGTCAAGCAAGCCATTGTACAAGTACAAGACTAGATCTTGGGTAGAATACCCATGGAAAGGACAGCTGGATCGGAGTCGTGCGAAAAGTTCGAAATACTCATAGAGAGTTTCGTCCGCCTCTTGTTCTATGTTGCTTATAGCTTTCTTCAAGCTATTAGCTTTCTTGGCTGGAAAATACTTCTCCAAAAACGCCTTATGGATATTCTCCCATGTGTCGATACTTCTTGATGGAAGATGGTAATACCAATCATCCGCCCCATCCTTGAGCGTGAAACCGAACACCCTCATCTTGATTTGCTCTTCGGTAATGTTGGCCGGTTTCATGCTCATACACACGGTATGAAACTTTCTAAGGTGATTGATGGGGCCTTCACCACTTAACCCATGGAAGCATGGGAGTAAGCGAATGAGACCCGGTTTGAGCTTGAAGTTAACTCCTTCTCCTATTGCCGGTATAGTAACCGCTAGAGGATGTTGAGTCAAGTCCGGCTGCGTAAGTTGGCGAAGGGTTCGGTCAACCATTTCTTCACGGAGTTGTTGTTGTCTACGTTGCCGGATGTGCGTTCTCTCAATTTCTGGATCAAAAGGAACAAATCCGGAGTTAGTAGCACGGGTGTGAACCATAAAAACGGTTCAAACCAATAATCAATAATTAAAAGAGAATAAAAAACAACTAAACTCCCCGGAAACGGCACCAAATTTGACGAGCGCTAAAATCCTAGGTCGTTGTATTTTAGCTTAGGTCAAAGTAGAAGTCCTAACGTTACACTAACAAGTTTATGTATAGCATAAGTAAGGGTTGAACCCAAGAGAGTTTGGTGTTTTTATTAAGTTTAATTATTGAGGTTGAAACCAATAAAGGAAAGGGGGGGGGGG
>BSUD01000002.1:20256858-20269828 GCA_033239045.1 Fagopyrum esculentum
GGGGGTGGATTGAAATGGGGCAAGACAAAAGTATAAGAAACAAGCAAAAACGTGAATAAAATGATTGATAAAAGAACTACACTAGGTTGAATCTTAGCATGCAATGCTACTTTGGTTGGTTCTTTTTATAAGTATTTAAGCAATGTTCTTGTCTTGATCATATATATGTGTTGAGCCAACCGGCATCAACACAACTTAACAAGTTAATGTTCCGTAAACCTACAAGAACAAGTCACAAGTTAGCTTTCAAACAAAGACAAAGAGATATAAAGAGAAGAATAAAACCGTTAGACTTTTCTTTATATTTATATTCCTTTTCCTTTAAGTAATCACAACCAGCTTTTACCTAAATGTTTTCTACTATATTAAAAACCCGAACCCGGAATCGATTAATCCTAGTTCTTTGCATGCAATTAAACACTAAGGTGATCAAGCTAAGTGGTAAGAAACATGAAATTTGATAAGTTAAGCACAAGGAATATAAAACAATTGACTAAATAATACTTATACTAACAAAAACTTACAACCAGAGCAGTAATGCAACTTCAAAACAACCCACTGTAGCAAGGAGATTACAAACTCATTACACAAAGGAAGCAAGGGAAATAGAGAGAATAATGGAAAAATGGTGGATTATTCTAGCAATCAGCCAGGGACCTATTTATACTAGAATTGGTAGTAAAAGGGAGTAAATGACCGTCCTAAAAGCCACCTTTAATTCCATAAAGGTGGTGTAAACAGCCGGAGTAAAGTCTCTGGCGCTAAACCACAGGGGCGGGCTTTAGGGCCGCAGGGGCGGTTTAGTCCAAAACGCTTGGTGTTCTTCATGGTCGTAGGGGCGGCCTGACAATTCCGCAGGGGCTGATCTTCAATGCTCTTCAAACGTTTGACTCTTCATCTTTCTGTCACTTCTAATGTCGAGCCGCAGGGGCGGCCCAATGTCACCGCAGGGGCGGTGACACTGACTCTTTGGCTTCACAGCTTCGCAAGTTGGTCCGCAGGAAGAGGTGCTGAGGTGCCGGCTTCGCTTCTTCAAGGTGAGTCACCGCAGGGGCGTCCAGAGGTGGCCGCATGGGCGGTGACAGCATCGTTCCGGGCGTTGGCGAAGGCGCTGGCTGCGTTTAGGAGTGTAGTGTCATTTGCACGGACAGTGACACTGCTCCGCGAGGGCGGTGTGGCAACAGAGGCTTGTCTTCGTGAATGTTCTTCAACTCCTAAGTGCTCCTAACTTCTCTTTTAGCTTCTTTTAGACTTCTTCTTCTAGATTAAGAAGTTAGTAGCACAAAGCGACTCTAACACAATGAAAAGACTTTAAAAACTAACCTAAATGATAGTGATTCCATCACCTATCATCGGTATCACTAACACGAGATTGACGTTCAGAATAGCACTTGTTTTCATGGAAATGGAAAAATCGAATCACTACGAATGGGCGTTACGGAGACTCTGATATGTGTGCGAAAATGTTATACCGGGGGTGATTATGACATATAGAGTGCTTGAACTTATAAGTGCACTTGATGTCGTTTTCCCGTATGTGAAGCACATGATTTGCACATTTCATATAAAGTGTAACATTCAACATAGATCTTGGGCGGTGACACGATCAAAGGAAGCACAAGAAATTTTTGCATCACACTATTATGCCCTCTTCGACTCTAGATCTCTTGGTAGTTACGAGGAGCGTTTGGCTGAGATGAAAGCGCATTGGCAAGGCTATCCGAGGTTGATGGAGTATTTGGAAACTATATGGTTAATCCTATACAAGGAAGCAATTGTTCGAGCTTGTGCGACATGCATCTTCACTTTAACACGAGGACAACAAATGCGTAAGAACTCAATCTTATCTTGTTTATAAGTTTTCTAATTATGAAAGTGCAATAGTATATTGAATTGATATTGGTTCTTAGGTGTGAGTCCGCACACTCTTTGTTGAAGAGTACGTTGCATTCTAGCGTGCATGAATTTCAGTTGGTAATGGAGAACATCGACTTTATAGTAAATGATCAGATTGGACAGATTCAAGCGTCAATAGAAATTTCACGCAAGAGGATGTTGTTGGATGTGCAGGTTCCGATATTTGATTTGCTCCGGAATAAAGTAAGCAACGAGTGCTTCCTTATATTGTTGGATATATACAATAAGACAAAGAAAATTAAGAGCATAACAACATGCCATGATTCATATTGGAGGGAAGCTTTTAGGGTGCCTTGTATGCACGAGTTCTTTCTTGCTATTAGGGCTCGAGAGCCAATACGTTTGTATCAGATCCATCCATATTGGAAGCAATCGTTGAGAAAGAGTGGATCCTCTCGTAGAAGATGATGTTGTCCAGATTGATCCATCCATTGTGTCACTCAACAACTTCAGAGAGCGAATGGACACGAACTTACTTAGTAGATATCAACTTGAGCGGATGACTTCTACATATGAAGACATTAGACATCTGGGATCTTCAATGTTGAGAGAACTAGAGCAGTAGTGATACGCCCCCGGATGGCGATGCCATCCGTGTTTCCGGCTAGAAGGACCCGCACATTTTGAAGACATTTATTATTATTCGGCTATTTAATAATAAGTCTTTTTATATTCGGAACTTTAATTTTGGAACTTAATTCCGTGAATTAAATTCCGACCTTACATATTTTAGGCTTTTCATATTCGGAACTTAATTCCGACTTTTAATTCCGTCATTTATGTTTGAACTCTTTGTATGACCTCCATCCACTATATAAGGATGACTTGGCTCATTTGTAAAATCATGTCTAAATTGAATACTAAGTGTTGAGAAGGAAAACCCTCTTACTTAGTTTAGGCATCACCTTCTTCTCCCACCCTCTTAAAGTTCTATCTTGGATCTAATCTTTGATCCAAGCCTCCACATTTGTGGATCCTTTTGAAGGATCAACCAAACGCTTCCGCCACCCAAATTCATAGTTTGATCCATCTCGAACAATCAAGAAGGAGTAGTTGAAGTTTCTCCTTGATCTAAATCTCCCGTTTTTTTATATCATTGGTATCAGAGCTCGGGATCGAGGTTAAGTTCTTTACTTGTGTTCTTGATTGTTCAACAAAAAATTTTCTCTCTCTTTGGTGTTCTTTGAAGATCTTCAAGCGTCTTCGGTGTTCTTCGTAGATCTTCAATTGTTCTTCGGTGTTCTTCGAAGATATTCAAGTGTTCTTCGGAGTTATTCGAAGATCTTCAAGTGTTCTTCGTTGTTCTTTGAAGATCTTCATTGTGCTCTTCAATGTTCTTCATCGTTCATCATGTTCTATGACGATTCTGATTCTTATGATGAGGATGAAGAATGGTTACCTCCTCCATATCCACCGAAGGCCAAACAAACCACACGGAGGTACCGACGGAGAGAAAACTTTAAGGAGGAGGAGTGGTTGCCTCCTCCGGACCCACCAAGGCCCCACCGACGGCGTCTTAGTCTCCAAGAGGAGTGGTTGTCTCCTCCGGACCCACCAAGGCCGACTTATGCCATGGACAGGCACCAACAGTATCCACACCGACAAGAATATTATGAGGATACTTTTGTTGCCCCAAGACGGCATGCCAATCATGTGCAAGTAGTAAACGTTGCCCCCAAACGGTGTGCTAATTCCAAAGAGGAGTATGTTATGCTCAAGGAAACAAATGACGCTCTAAAGCGTGAGATTCAACTTTTGAGGGAACAACTTATTGCCCACACGACGGTTGCCCAGCAAGAAGAACCGTTGTGTGATGATCCATTAGAAGAGGCCAAGGAAGAAATCATCATTCCAGAGGTATCCCCGATCATTCCAATTCATCTTGTCAATCCGTTATGTGGAGCATATTTTGAAGATGACAAAGATGAGATCACCATCGAGGAAGACAAAGTCATCCGTCCCGACAATGACCACATCAAGTTGTTGGACTACAAATCCGAGGCGTATGATCCGAGGTTTGTTTTTACAATGCCAACTAACTTCCACAGCACCGCCACCTTGAGGGATTACATATTCAACAAACGCCACAAAGCCACAATGTTGAAGGACTACAAGTCCAAGCCTCCCGACAATGTGCTTTCAGTGTTGATTTGCAAGGGTCTTGTTCCTCAAGTGACTCCTTTCTTTTTGTTGGTGAAACGAGGACGCTTCACATTTAAGAGGAGGAGAATGATACGCCCCCGGATGGCGATGTCATCCGTGTTTCCGGCTAGAAGGACCCGCACATTTTGAAGACGTTTATTATTATTCGGCTATTTAATAAAAGGCCTTTTATATTCAAAACTTTAATTCCGGAACTTAATTCCGTGAATTAAATTCCGACCTTTCATATTTTAGGCTTTTCATATTCGGAACTTAATTCCGACTTTTAATTCCGTCATTTATATTTGAACCTTTGGTTAGCCCCCATCCACTATATAAGGATGGCTTGGCTCATTTGTAAGATATGTCTAAGTTGAATACTAAGTATTGAGAAGGAAAACCCTCTTACTTAGTTTAGGCATCATCTCTTCTTTCATCCTCTTAAAGTTCTATCTTGGATCTAGTCTTTGATCCAAGCTTATCATCTCGAGGATCCTTTTGAAGGATCAACCAAACGCTTCCGTCATCTCAAACTCATAGTTTGATGCAATCTCGAACAATCAAGAAGGAGTAGTTGAAGTTTCTCCTCGATCTAGATTTCCCGTTATTATATCGAAGGACCCGCACATTTTGAAGACATTTATTATTATTCGCCTATTTAATAATAGGTCTTTTTATATTCGGAACTTTAATTCCGGAACTTAATTCCGTGAATTAAATTCTGACCTTTCATATTTTAGGCTTTTCATATTTGGAACTTAATTCCGACTTTTAATTCCGTCATTTATGTTTGAACTCTTTGTATGGCCTCCATCCACTATATAAGGATGGCTTGACTCATTTGTAAAATCATGTCTAAGTTGATTACTAAGTATTGAGAAGGAAAACCCTCTTACTTAGTTTAGGCATCACCTTCTTCTCCCACCCTCTTAAAGTTCTATCTTGGATCTAGTCTTTGATCCAAACCTTTCATCTCGAGGATCCTTTTGAAGGATCAACCAAACGCTTCCGCCACCCAAAGTCTAAGTTTGATCCAACTTGAACTATCAAGAAGAAGTAGTTGAAGTTTTTCCTCGATCTAGATCGCCCCCTTTTTCTATCAAGTAGGTTATAACTAATGGAAGACCACCAAAATATGATATTTGTTCAACAAGGAGAGAACCAAGTGGGTTCGAGCATGGTTCTGGATCGGCTCGTCCACATCCTAGGGGTCGCCCACCAAAATTAAGTCAACATGCGGAAGTTAAGGTTGAGGAGGCCGAACCGGTTCAATATGCTAAAGTTAAGGTTGCAAAGGGCGAGCCACGTGTAAAGAAAATCACGTCCCGACGGTCTAAGAGTTATCGCTTCAAGGGTAATTAGATGCAGAAGTTCATGAAACCATTCATCCTCTCGGCCTATGATGTTAAAGGAGATGAACATTGTGAATTTAGAGCCCTTTCCGTGGTTTCAGGATACTCGGGTGAAGATTATTTGATTGTATAAAAGGAATTGACCACGGTGATGTTCATGAGAAATGACTTGTACGAACAAGTAAGTATCTCTTTTGTTCCTTAACCATTTTTTGTTCATAAAATCAAACCAACTCCTTCACCTTTATTTGTTTTGTTTTAATAGCCGTCTTTACATTGGACCGTTAATGAATTTATTCAGAAATTAGATACTTACGAAAGAAGAAACTTCAAACCTAAAAATTTGATTTTCACAATCAATACCTTAATATGATATACATCGATGAGTCAGTTCTTTAACGTGGCGGCTCCTTAGACAGTCGCATGTTAGAGAAGGCGGTGGAGAAAATGATTGAGGAAGAAGCGAACCGTGTGGCCTAAAAAGGAAGGAAAGAAGACGCGTGGCAAAGGAGCGGTCCAATTTGTCGTTTCATCTCAGAGGATAACTGTGACTGTAATTGGGCCTCACTTACTGGCTACAACTTTACCTGTGTTTCGGCCTTGTTGAGCAGCTTCAACATGACTATCAAAGCAGGTTAATAGCCCAACGGGCTGTCGGTGGAGTAAGAAGTCCATTACTGTAGCATCTCTATACTCAAACATATATTGTATATAAGATATAATGAACTCTTCTGTTGAGTAGTTGCAAGCGTTTCCATAAGACTAACGAATAACTTAAAGATTAAACACTAAACAACCGCCAACCCAAATAAATAGGTATATATATTTCTTCTATCAAAAATATATTTTGTAATTGAACAAGTTATATTATTTTCGAGCATTTTTTGGTTACATTACATCTTTAATGAAATATCCGTATTATAGGTAAACAATTTTTTTTGTCAAAATCTTGTTTTCCTACAAAATAATTATATAATTTAAATTAATTGATGGACAGTAAAAAAAATTATATAAAAATATTATTTTTATTTCATGAAACTAAAAGTGAGTATATATATATATATATATATATATATATATATATATATATATAATAAAAATATATAAATGTAGTTTTAAATTTAAAATGAGTTTATGTTGGAATGGGATACCCACCTTTAAATTCTGGAATCAACTTCTTCTCTAGAGTTGGAATGAGTCATTCTATGGAATCATTCTCATTCCGATTCCAAACCTTACCAAACACGAGGTATTGGTATGACTCATTCCGATTCTGATTCCTGATTCCATGGGAATCATACCAAACGAGCCCTAATTTCTTTCAATTTGAAGGGAGGAGGATTCACTGGATCAAAGGAATCCTCGTCGTGTCCATCTGAAGTTTCCATCTTCAATGGGATATTGACTTCACCTTCCATTTCTTCTCCCTGTCAGAAGAGCCAGAAATACCTCGTGTTGGCCATTTTTAATCTCAATTATTCTCTTGGGTAAGGATAGGAGTGGAATGATAATAAACAAAATAAAATTAATCTCCATTAACCTTGTATCAACAAGGTTATTTTTTGGCCATTTTTAATCTCAATTATTCTCTTTTATAATTTTTTCACTAATCTCTATCTTCGTCCAAACACTTGTACAAATTTAAACTACTAACTTTTAATCTTAATTAACCTCCTTTAATCTTTTCCCCGAAATTTAAACCCTACTATTTAATTTGAAGTTTAATAAAAGACAAAAATAGTGAAGAGTGGAATCCATATTAACTCAGATATGACCTGGCTGTCTCCCTAAAGCCTCCAGTTTACCATTCTTCGCCATCTTTCAAGTGCGAGAAGAAAAGTACCAAACCCACACCCCAAACCCCAACCGAAACGCCGGAGAGAGGGACAGAGATAGTCAGAGAGAAGTCGAGTTCATCAGCCGCCATGGAATCCTTCCCCGGACCTCACAACTACATGAGACCCCCTCTTCCTCCTCCTCCGTCCATGGCAGATCCCCACCACCACCAGCCTCCTCCTCCCGGTCCTCCCCAAGGTCCTCCACCATCGTGGTACTCACCACAATTTCAGTACCACCACTCTTCTCACTCCCCTTCCCCTCCACCTCAACCTCCTCCGCCTCACCAGCAACAGTGGGCCCCTCCTCCTCCGTATGCGCCGCATCCTTACCCTAACCAGTATCCTCCTCCCCAACGCCCTCAGATGCCTTCTTTTCCTCCTCCATCATATGCGAATTCCAATCAGGTACAGTCTTTAGGGTTTGTCTTGAATCGTAGATATTTTGTTTTTTCTTGCAAGCTAATTGTAACTTTCAGTTCGCGCCTGTCTCCACGCTTATTTCGGTTATGTTATGATTCTTTTCCTGAATGATTACTCCTTTGGCCAATTTCTGTCGTCGTCGCTGTAAGGGGATATAATTTGGCTTTGTTATGATTGTTTTCATTTAAGGTTCCATTTCGGATGTATTATTTTCTTGTAATAGTTTTTGATGGATATATGTCTCATGGATATGGCACAAATTTCACAACTTGTTCGTCTACACATTCTGATGTTAGGCCTTTTTATGATTGTCCTGCTGCTAAATATATGATATTCAAATTTTGTTCTGTAACTTTAAGTTAATTCCTCCACATTCTGAATTCTGTTTGCATGAAGAACATTTGATGTGCTGTGTTATCTACGATTATTTTTCTAAATGTCCGATGCTGAGATCTTACCCTGAGAACCGAACAAGGGCTGTGTATACTTACTGATTACAGCATGAAAAATGACTAGCAGTTATTGCGTTCATTTTTGGTTGACCGAGTTTTCTGTTTTACATGCAGGATTGGGTAAACCCAAACTGGGGACCACATCCTGGATGGGAGCATCAAGGTACACAAGATACTTTCTAATTGTTGTCTCTTATCCTTGTTCATAATTTCTTATGTTGCCTGAATGTGTGCTTTGAACACAATTACTTGCTGAAATATAAGCGTGTGAGCACTCTGAATGAGAAGACTTCTATCCTATCTGATTACTTTAAGGAAGAAGAATCACACTGTGAAATAAGCTCTTGTTTTCCCTGCCCGAGTTCGCCTCCTTTTCATGAATTTAGGGGTCAACTAGCAATTATGAACTATACAAAGTATTACCATGTTTTCTCTTGATTGAGGTTGGATGGTTTTATTGAATAATTAGTAGTTTGTCATGCTACTTATGAGAATAGATGTAATAATAGTATTGTTAGAATAACTATGCTACAGATTTTGTTTGCTGGATTCCTGACAACGGTTACGTGCTCACTAGGGGAGCAACTGGTTTCATTTAGATCCAAATCACCCCTTACTTCAAGCCACTGCAAAATTATCTGTTTTTTTTTAATACAGCCCATAGTAATGGAGATGATTGGGCTGCCAAGGCTAGAGCATGGGCAGCTGCAAAAAATGCAGTGGAAAATCAGCATCCACCAATGCAGTCTCAGTATCCTAGTCAGTATATGCCAACGTCTGATACACATTATCATGATAGTGAGTAGATAAGTTTTTCCTCTTTCACCCATCAAAATTGTCCTGTTCCACCAGCATCATTTGATAAGCAACATATGTTTCACCAACCAGATCCTGCTACTGCCTATTATGCTCCAGATGGGAACTTCTCTTATGCTAGGAAGGATGGAAATTTTCCTGAGATGGGCAGTACATTTCCTCAGCAAGATGCTTTCACGAGTCCATCTGTTCATAAGCAGGAGGTACCTTCTAGTTATTCCATTATTCCAGGTAATGATTCATGTAGAACATGAGCTTGCACAAAAAATTCAGTCCTGCTGATCAGCTATTTGGAAATTGATTTAATTATATAAAAAATAACAGGTGTATTTTGTTTTAGTCATTTTAGTCCATTTCTAGCATGTTTGGTCAAACTATTAAATTCTCTTTTGTTCAAGTCAGATAGGTATGAACTAACCCATTTTGTCTGGCCTCTTGATTTTTCAGATGGATGTGTTATAGCTTTCTGTTCTTATATCTATGCCTGGAGTCTTATATCTGATTGTATGTTTTGTGTGTGAGAACTTTGATAAGCTCTTGTTGTTTTGTTAGAGTAGTTTTGTGTTTGAGTTCTGGTTCTTTCATGTGTTTTATGAGGTTGTCCATCAAGGATTCATGGAAAACAAGAAGTGAAGAAGAAGCAATAAATTGGCTTTGAAAGGAAATGGATGTTAGTTTTTTGTTTTGAAAAAATCAAGTTCAACTTGAGTGTCTGAACAGTGAGCTTAAAAATATTCAGCTCCTTTTTTTTAATCCGCTCTAGTAGAGGGCTTTAACTTGGTCCACGAAACCTTCGAAAAAAGAGATAGATTTCTTCATAAACGTCTTATTCGTCTTCCTTGATGTGGAGAGCCAGTAACAATTGAATGTTTGGCAGGTGGTCAAATTTCTATAGAACAACAAAGAAATGTTTCTGGTGGTGGTGACTCTATGTTAGCAGATCAATCACAGTTCTCATATGGAAATCATTCAGTTGTTGCTAGCAATGATCTTTCTGATCAGCCATTACAATTCACACCCAGGTTCAACCATGATAACAATCCCATGATGTTAGCTGGCTATTCTGATCCAGCTAACGCTGCAAAAGTCATGGATCCCGCTACACCTGTGCCAACTTTGCAGCCATGGACACCTCCAGCTCCAGCGAGCATCTCTTTTCCATCTGCTTCCCCAGCATTCCCGTCTGCAGCTCAGGTTCATGCTTTTAAATTTCAAAGTATCACGTAGTCTGGGTTTTTTCCTTATACTAAAGTTTATGGTGTTTTTCAGCTTGATCCAACAATAAGCATGCCTCCACTCAGTGGACAACTTCCTCCAATGCCCGGAAGACCTTCCGTTCCAAGTTTTCACTCCACAGTATCATCGCTTTCGTCACCTATTGGATTAGGTACAGGCACTTCAATTCATCCTGCAACAGCATTTCATGGGGACATGTATGGGAATCCTATGAATCCCGAGCGTCCTAAAAAGGTGCTGGTCACAGTTCATACATTTGTTAGACGATTCTTTATACTTGCTTGTCAGCTTATTGTTCCAATTCTTCTTAGGCTGCGGTGCCTAATTGGCTGAGAGATGAAATAATTAAGAAGAAAGACGTTATTGTGAGTTCTGGAACAGAATATCATAAAGAGGAAAGTGAATCCATTGATGATGAAGCTGTTGATAAATTTGTTGGGAAGAGTGATCAAGCTGACAGCAAAAGTGTTGATTCATTAAGATCAACTGAAGAAGAAGACGAGGTATCTAATTTTTTTCTTGTCCAAACTACTTTTGTAGTCTTGACGATTAATTTTATAAAAACATTTAATTCCATTAATCTTTTTATATATTTATGTAGGATTATGAAGATGTGGCTAGGACTGCTGCTGTCAATCAGGAAATAAAACGTGTCTTGACTGAAGTTCTTTTGAAGGTACTGGTAGCCAAGCGAGTTTTTTTATTTGTTATTCTGCTTACCTAGCTAAATACTCCGTTTACATGATTAGGTCTAAATACTCCGTTTACATGATTAGGTCTAAATACTCCGTTTACATGATTAGGTCTAAATACTTCTTTTACATGATTAGGTCTAAATACTTCGTTTACATGATTAGGTTACATCCGAACTTTTTGATGAAATTGCAACGAGAGTGCTTAGTGAAGGTGGCGATTCATTGGAAGGTAGTTGTTCGCACTTCTGCAACTCTTCATTCATAGATATTAAACTTAACCTATTCATTTGTGCTCTCTGCTGAACAGCTAAGAATGATACCAATTCTCAAAATGAGAAGCAATCTTCCCTTCCAGCAGCTTCTGTTTTAAAGGTTTCTGAAAAGGTTCTGATTCCTGCTAAATCTAAGGAGCCCAAGTATGAAGATGTTAATGAGGAATCTAGCTCTGGAGCAACTGGAGCTGTGTTAGGTCTTGTAAACTATGCATCTGATGATGATGATGATGAGATCGGGAGTTCCATTGCTCCGAAGTCTGATAAACGCAGTGAAATTATGTCATTGAACAATAAGAATATTGGGGAAGGCATGAAAGACACAGTTGAGATCTCCCATTTACCTCCTGATTCCGAAAAAAACAATAAAAATCTAGACAATGCAGGAAATAATCACAGTGTTGCGTCTTTAAGAGGGACAGAGCACAATCATTGCTCCAAATTTGATGATTTGGTTGACCGTAGGAGTGATAAAAATGGCACTGAAACTCCACAGCTGAACAATCCTACAGAGAGAACTGATGCGATCACTGGCCATGGAAGAGTTATTGGTTCCTTAGATGTTTCTAGGTCAAATAGCTTTAGTAGGAAAGAAGCTAATGAACCAGAGGCTCCTACTGATCTTGTAAGAAAGGCAAGTAAGGATGATTTCCGAGAGAAAGACACTAGAAGAAATGATCGACATGAAGATAGGAGTTCATCTGGTAGAGATTCTGTTATGGAGGCAGAGATAATTGATCCAAGAGCAAATAGCAAGGGAGAGCAAGTTCGTGGTAAACATGATGAAAGACATCAAAGAAAAAAGAACGAAGACAGAAATGGATCCAAAGAAAGATCAAAGGAGCAAGGGGTCAAATATGGAGAGAAGGCAAAAGAAGATTCCAAAAAGCGGTCGCCTCGCCGTCATACTAAGGAAAGCACAAAGGAAGTAGAGAGACTTCAGAAAGCAAGGGAGAAGGATTATTCCCATAGAAGAAGTGAACGATCAAAGGATGAGAAGAGTGATAGATCTAGACACAAGCATGCTCATGACAGAAGCAGACACAAGAGAAGGCGTTCTTCTTCAGTTGATAGCAGGGACAGAAATAGCAAGGACAATTCATTAACTAGCTATTCTGATAATTCAGCTGATGAAGCATCAGAGAAATCTAGAAGGTTGATTTCATTATTGACTGTTTCTTCACTTCTAACTGTCAGCTGTATTTCTAGACTTTGTCCAGTTATGCCTCATAAGGTAAATATTTGGTCTTATTGTGCAGGAAAACGCATTCAAGAAGACGCGACTTATCACCATCACCTGTCCCTTCCAGGCGAAGGTAATCCTACTTGAACAACATGGTTACTTTTAGATTGTATAAACTATCCTTGCAGTTAAATCAAAGCTCATGAGAAAAGGTGCACTAGTTCTTCGTAATGACCTAAAAGTTTTATATTATTGTATTATTTAAAGAAAGATACGAAAGTACTGAATAAGTTAGTTGTTTGCTTATTCCTTTCGAACTTTATCATCCTAACATTATTTACTTAATTCCAATGTGCCTCACATGATTGCCATAAGTTCCATGTCAAAATCTTCTTATAGCCTCAGAACTATTTGAAGTGTGTCAGGTATCTATAACTTGTACACTTCCCGGTAGAAATGGGTCTTGACTTGACCTGGTAATGTATTTATATCATCTTCTTATTTTTTCGATAAAGCGAAGCCTTTTGTTTATGATAGAAGCAAATATCTTATATCTCTTAGTCATATTATTTCCCCACTTCTGGACAGTTTTGAGCACTAAGGCTCGGTTCCTGTGTGCTCTTTTTTTTTTTTTTTTTTTTTTTTTT
>BSUD01000002.1:20269838-20306143 GCA_033239045.1 Fagopyrum esculentum
TTTTTTTTTTTTTTTTTTTTTTTTTTTTTTTTTTTTTTCCTTCTAATAGTAGTTCCCTGAAGTTGAAGTACTACTTTATCTCTAGGGTGTTGAATTGAACAAGCGCAAAAGATAAGGTTTTCTTTAATGTTGAGGCAAAATGTGTTCATGTTGAAAGATTAGTATATGTGGAGTAGAAAGAAGGTCTAGAGTTGAGTTGCCAATTTATTGAGTTAATAATGGCTCACTGGGATTAGTATAATGGATGTGTTATTTCTAGACAAGTTTCGCAGTCACCCCCTTCTAGCAAGGCTTCCCAGCGCAGGCAATCTCCCTATTCTTCTCTTGAAGCTAGCAGGTACATTTTACTGCTCATTATCTTTTGCTGCTCATTATGAGTATTTTTATTGAAAAATTATCCCGTGGTATTGTATTTCCAGTAAGAAAAATGAATCAGGTGAAATATTAGGTTCTATATATTTTTTTTTAATTTGTTTAGTTTGTTTCAATGTCAAGATTGAGATGCTGAAATTTGTATATTGTTTGTGAAGGGGAAAGAGATCGAGGTCTAGATCGCCTGCTCATCGAAGGAGGTAGGGTCGGGGAATGATGGAAGGGTGACAACATGCCATGAGCCTACACAGGTTGAATGAGGACACTCGTTGAATGGGTTGGCATCATTTGAAACCACAAACCTGAATGTTGTAGATCTGTTAGAAGGGGTTTATGTAGTTATGTGGTATCTGAAGCTGGCTTGATTTATGAAGCTAGCTGGAGAACGTTTTGTGGTTTGATGCTCGGACAGAGATGGTACTTTATGGTGTTTACAGGGATTTGTTGGTTTTGTAATCATGTGTAATTTGTGCCCATATTCGGGAAACACCTTCTAAGACTGAGGCCCACCAAGTTGATTCAATATTTTTTAACAGGTTCCTTTTTGGGTTGCATCTGAGCACAGGAAGGTGTTTGGTTGGAGTGGTGGAATGAAAACGGTATGTTTGGTTGGAGTGGTGGAATGAAAACGGTATGGAATCGGTAATGGGAACAAAAGGAAATGGAAATAATTGGATCAATTTTATGTGTTAAAAGACCTTCAAGCAAACATAATTTTTTAGTGACTTGGAATTATTTCGTTACCAGAAATGATTCTTAGCTCTTCATTTTGTGAATGATTCTTAGCGCTTTGCCAAACTATACCTTATATGCTGTTTTTTGTTTCAGCTGTAGCCTTGGTTGCTGTGGATGATCACATATTATATTATTATTATGTGTATCAATTAGTCTTTTATAAGAGTACTGAAAGGCTGAAACTTAAAAATTAGGGAAATTCCGGATGATATCAAGGTTTTCCGGATTTTACCCAAGGGTTTTTTATAGTCCGGGTGATACCCTTCAACTTTTCACAATTTTGGATTTTGCCCTTTTTTCTTAAAACTGCCAAGCAATCCTTATGATTCATGAAAATAAAAAATATAAAACAAAAAAACTAAAGAAGAAAAAGATTCGTATATTTTGTTTGATATCATAGCTACACTTAACCATTTCAATCCATCTAAATTGATCAATTTAGTATCATTGACCAGGAAAAAAAGATTAAGGGCTCGTTTGTTATGACTGTAGGAATGGGGTTGGAATCATCAATCGAAATGGAATAAGGAATTGGAATAAGTCATTCCTGATACTTGGTGTTTGGTATGATGTTGGAATAAAATATTTTTTACACATGTTTTGATTTTATATGAGTTATGAAACGAGAAATCATATCATATTTGATAATATATGTGTGAATGTTTATAATGTAAATATGTGTTATTTTTTAAACAACATTTAAGATAAATGAAGACTAACGAATAACTTAAGATTAAACACTAAACAATCGTCAACCCTGGTGTGTGTATATATATATATATATATATATATATATATATATATATATATATATATATATAAATATTTTTTCTAATTGAACAAATTATATTGTTTTTGAGCATTTTTCGGTTACATTACATCTTGAATGAATTATTCGTATTATAGGTAAAAACAACTTTTTTTGTTAAAAATCTTATTTTTCTACAAAATAAATATATTTTTAAATTAATTGATGGCCAGTAAAAAAAATTTATAAAAAAATATTATTTTTATTTTAAGAAACTAAATAAGCAAATATATATATAATCAAAATATATAAATATAGTTTTAAACTTAAAATGAGTTTACGTTGGAATGAGATACCCACCTTTAAATTATGGAATCAACTTCTTCTCTAGAGTTAGAACTAGTGTATAACCCGCACCTTGTGCGGGTATCATTATAATATTAGTTGTACGAACTTAATATATATTTATGAAATTTTATAATAATGATTCGGATTTGATTATTCTCAAAACGAAAAAATAGTCACAAATAAAGAATTTCTTATTATTCTACACTTCATAAATTTAATCTTTATACAATGCACAATTTATTTTAAAAAAATTACAATGCACAACTCCGTTATAGACTTATAACTAAATTACTTTAATATATTGTAATTATCTAAATGGAACTCGAAATATAATTTTGTAAAAAAAAAGAATTAGAAACGAAATGTGTGATAAATAATAAAATAAAAATTGAAAGTTTTTTTTTTAAAATAAATACACAAAAAGTTGAAATAAAGTTTAAAAATACAAGAAAAAACAAAAACAAATTATGATTAACGAAATTTAAAATCTGAAACTTTATTCTTGTAACGACCGACGTAATATAAAAAGAATACCCGTCATTTATGATTAAAAAACATAATAGGACAACAAAATACTTAAATAAAAAATAATACCCGTAGAGTAATAATTTTATTTAAAAAAAGTCAACTTGATAAGGCTCCAGCCATACTTAATAATCGACGTGGGATAACAAATTTGTAAATTTAAAAATAGTATATAGATGACGATAAAAAATTCTATAATATAAAATTAAATAAAATCTCATACAATAACAAATAAATTAGTATTAATTTAGACAATTATCAACGTTTTTCAAGTTCTCAAAATAACAGTCATACTTGATAATTGACGTGGGATAACAAATTCGCTGAAAACAGTAAGTAAACGATCCATAAAAAAGTAGGTCAAAGACCCATAAAACATATAATAATCCGTTATGAATAAAAAATTATAGCTCAACTTAGCTAAAAGGCCAAAAAATGTATCATTTGTTTAATCTTCAATATCCGTTATTAATCTCTATTTATACAAGTTATCAAACCATCACTTTTAGTAGGTCAACGACCCATATAACGGATATTAATTTATGAATAAAAATTATACTTAAAATTAGTAAAAAATCGCTGAAAATACTTAGCTAGCCCCAAAACAGTAGGTCAAGGACCAACAAAACAGTAGGCCAAGGACCAACAAAACAGTAGGCCAACGACCCACAAAATAGTAAACCAAGGACCAACAAAACAGTAGGCCAACGACCCACAAAACAGTAGGTCAACGACCCACATTACAGTAGGTCAACGACCCACAAAACAGTATGTCAACGACCCACAAAACAGCAGGTCAACGACTCACAAAACAGATATTAATCCGTTACGAATAAAAATTATACTTAAGGTTTAGCCAAAATGCCAAGAAATGTGTGATTTGTTTAACCTTCAAATTCTCTATTTATACAAGTTATCTAACTGTCAGACTTAATTATAATCGATGTGGGATAGGGAATTCCGTAAAATTTTTTAACTAAATAGATTGAACTTATATTCCTTCAAAAATAAATTAAGAAAAAAATAAAAATCTTCTCAATAAATAAATTACTTAAATTTCGACGGCTTAAAAATAAAAGAAATACGTAAACCAAATTATTTTTAAAATATTTAGGAGATCTTTGTGAGAATGACACGTCAGCATTAGTGTAGTCTAGTTTAGTAGTATATATAGATTAGTCAAAAATCGCTGAAAATACTTAGCTAGTCCCAAAACAGTAGGCCAAGGACCTACAAAACAATAGGCCAACGACCCACAAAATAGTAGGTCAACGACCCACAAAATAATAGGTCAACGACCCACAAAATAGTAGGTCAACGACCCACAAAATAGTAGGTCAACGACCCACAAAACAGTAGGTCAACGACCCACCAAACAGTAGGTCAACGACCCACCAAACAGTAGGTCAACGACCCACCAAACAGTAGGTCAACGACCCACCAAACAGTAGGCCACTGACCCACAAAACAGCAGGCCACTGACCCACAAAACAGCAGGCCAACGACTCATAAAACAGATATTAATCCGTTATGAATAAAAAATATACTTAAAGGTTTAGCCAAAAGGCCAAGAAATGTGTGATTTGTTTAACTTTCAAACCCTCTATTTATACAAGTTATCTAACTGTCAGACTTAATTATAATCGATGTGGGATAGGAAATTCCGTAAATTTTTTTAACTAAATAGATTGAACTTATATTCCTTCAAAAATAAATTAAGAAAAAAATAAAAATCTTCCCAATAAATAAATTACTTAAATTTCGACGGCTTAAAAATAAAAGAAATACGTAAAATAAATTATTTTTAAAATATTTAGGAGATCTTGTTAGTTAATTTTACAAAATTTAGTTTTATTTTTAGATTAATAAAAAAATTTTATGGTTTAATAAGTTAATTAAAAAAAGATTTAACCCTACAAAATTTGTGAGAATGACACGTCAGCATTAGTGTAGTCTAGTTTAGTAGTATATATAGATGAGTCATTCCATGGAATCATTCTCATTCCGATTCCAAGCCTTACCAAACACGAGGTATTGGTATGATTCATTACGATTCCGATTCCTGATTCCATTGGAATCATACCAAACGAGCCCTAATATATTTTCTTGATCAATTTAGTTGAGAGATTACATTGTCATGAATGATATTGTTTTGACCTTTAATTGCTCAAAGAAGTAGTCAGTGTAGGAGGAGGATGCGATGTCGGCGCCGTCCAGATTTACGGAGCTGATGACCCACATAATATAATTTTTTTTAACATCATACCTTCTTCACTAATTACTTCTTTGGTTTAGGGTGTTAACTTTTGAAATGATTTGAATGGTACCCTCCACACCATCTCCGGCGAAGACGACAATTCCGTCACCAACGGAGTCGTTACTTATCATTTGGGGTTCTCTCATTCTCCAGTTCAAACTTTCAATTCAACTAAATTGAATTAGAAAATCACCTTATTTTCAGTTCCAATTCCAATATATTGTCAATCATATGCAGCAAAAAAATTCAGATTCAAAAGAGGGAAGAGCCATATAAATACTTCAATTACAATTTCAATTCAAGACACAAAACAAAACAAATCTGAAATAGTTTGACTGAAATATGAAATAGATTAGGCTTGAAAAATTTTAAACCTGGAGAAGGAGAGAACCCCACACGTCGAGTAAGGACGCCGCCGTCGTCTTCGTCGAAGATGGGCCGCCGGGTGTGGAGCGAAGGTGCAAAATGAAGTCGTCAATGGAGATTTTCTTTTTTTATCTTAATATGTTTTTTTTCGTTAGTTTTAAACTTTTTTATTTTTGGTAATCAGATAAGCACTGTTTGGAAGTGTTTTTAAAATGGGTCAAAATCCGGAATTGTGTAAAGTTGAAGGATATTACTCGAACTATAAAAAATCGCTGGACAAAATCCGAAAAACCCCAAACCACAAGGGTACCATCCGGAAATTTACTTGATAAAATTAAACATTAATTTTACTTTTACTATTATCATATAGACCATTGATTATGATATAGAAATTTCTCTTCTCAAAACTTTTAAAATTACAGCCCAACCTACTTTGTATTTTCTGTTAAGTAATTTAAATTTACTAACTTTTGAAATTTGTTTGTTAATTTGGATTTTGGATGTTTGTTAATTTGGTTATATAATTATCTTTGTCTATTAATTTTGTGTTTTTAGGCTTTAACAAGTTTATACGTTTAGCTATTTTTGTTAAAAAAATGCTGGGATGTGATCAATATTTGTCCGTTTACACAAAATTTATATAGTTTTTTGTTTTGTAGATCCCTTTAAATTTAGGGAGAATTTGACATACTAGGCTTTTTTGAGTTTTTGTTTAAGAAAGTGTACCCCAAATTTTTTACCACTTTCATTTAATAGTAGGTAAAAATTATTAACCCTTCTATTTAGAAATAAAGGAATAAATGATGTTTGTTATTTTTTATATAAGTATAAGTTTTAATTTTTAATTACTGAATTTGTTTTTTTATTTATTATTTTTCTTGTTTTTTTATTATATTTTTTTTATTTTCTGGACTAAATTTCTCATACCGGAATTTCTCATACCAGAAATTTCATACCAGAAATTTCATACCAGAAACTTCATACCAGAAATTTCATACCAGAAATTTCATACCAGAAATTTCACACCAGAAATTTCATACCAGAAATTTCATACCATAATTTTTCATACCATAATTTTTCATATCATAATTTAAATACCAGAAATTTCATACCAGAAATTTCATAACAGAAATTTCATACCATAAGTTTCATACCATAAAATTACATACCATAAAATTACATTTTATCATACCAGAATTTTTTACACTAGATTTTCATACCATAAAATTACATACCATAAAACTACATACCATAAAGTTACATACCATAAAATTACATTTTGTCACATCTGCTATCTGGTATTCGTATTCTGGTATTCGTATTAGCAAAATTGCAGCTACCGTTGTAACTCAAAATCAAAGAATATACATCAAACGGCGAGTTCTCAGTTGCTCGATATTGAACAGATGCCTTGTTTTACTTAGTTTATAGAAGGCATCAGATGCCTTGTTTCCCATTGCTCGATATTGAACAGATGCCAACACAATCTAACCTGCTCAGCCCTAATTGCTACTGATTTCATCGTAACCAATCAAAGTGAAAACATCAGGAGCCAACACAATTCATAGAGTAGTGCATACAGCAGAAGCAGAGTACAAAATTACTAAAACAAATATAATCTAACCTGGGTCAGATAAGAACTATCTAACATTTGGAGTAAGACTGCGCTCTGGCATCATCCATCAATAACATGCTTTCCTCATTAACACGAGACTTGAATGGATGGTAGATCCCTTCATTGCTAATAGACATGATCCACTGGCGAGGGCCGTGAGGAGCATGGTTCACAAATGAAGATTCATAGACAATAATACTATTGCCATACAGGTAAAAAGTCTGAAGTTTATAAAGCTTGATCCAAGTGCTACTCACACCATATTTCTCCATCACCCACAGATCAATCCGTAATTCAGCCACATCCTGATGGGAGACCAATGCCGACAGCATGCCGCCGTACTCCACAAGCTCTCCCATCGAACGCTTGAATCCATATCAAGGCACCCAGTGAATAGTTGATTGATCCACCTGAATGCAACCGAACGCTTGTCCCATCGCTTCTCTCTTATTTCTGAAAATACACCAAGGCACCCAATGAGAATCCATACCAAAGTTTTCCACCCCTCTTTTGGCAGATCTACAAATCCAAATCTAGATCTGTAGATCTAGATTTAGATCTGTAGATCTAGATTTAGATCGACAGAGGGTTAGAGAGGGAGTTGAGGAGGAGGAAGTCGACGGAAGGTGGCTAGTGCGGCGGCGGGACAGCGGCGGAGGAGGGGTACGGGGAGAAGAGAAGGAAGCATAATTTTTGAAAGCAGACATCCATGCTTTTGCCCTTTTGCTCAGCGACAACAGAACAATAGCGTAGCCCTGTCGGAAAACGAAAAAGAGGAAGAAGAAGAAGAAGACACAACTTTGAAATTGACAGATCTGTTAAAGACTTTCATCAAAGCTTCGATTCTCTTCTACTAGCTTTTTACTCGAAGACAACAAGGTTTGAATCCAGAGATTGTGAGAAAGGGAGAGTTTTGGGGGCTGGAGGCTTGCAAAGAGGAAGACGGGAAGGGGTAGAATAGAAGGTTAGGTTTTCACGGTAAAAAAAGATTTTGGGGTACATTCACTATTTGGAAAACTGAAAAAAGCCCACTTAGTATACAATTAAAAAAAATAGCCTAGTTACCTAATTAGCCCTTAAATTTATCCCTTTAAATTTACATGTTCGATAACTAAGTATCGAACATGGGTTCGAAAACAACCTTTTTAAGTTGGTACCCCGATTTACATTAACGTTGTTTTAGGCTTTTTTCTTAAACCGGAAAACTAAAAAGCTGGTGGAAAATCACAATCATAACCACATCCCTGAATCTAATTTTATAGGGGCAAATTTGGTTAGTAGGCTATTTAGAGAAATAGTGATAGTAAGTAGGCTTTTTTGTTTTTCAATTAAGTAAATATACCCCTCTTATTTTTTTACCCTCAAACCTTCTCCATCCTCTCGTTTTCTTCTTTCTTCCAAATGCTTTTTAAAAACTGAATTTCTTTTTTTATTTTCTTTTATTAATTTTTTTTGTCTTTTTTATTTTCTTTATTTTTTATTTATTTTCTAGAATGAAGAATTTTTTCACACACCGGAATTATCACATACCGGAATTATCACATACCGGAATTTCCACATACCGGAATTTCACATACCGGAATTTGCACATACCGGACCGGAATTTTACATACCGGAATTATCACATAGCGGAATTATCACATACCGGATTTTCACATACCGGAATTTTCACATACCATAATTTTCACATACCGGAATTTCACATACCGGATTTTCACATACCGGAATTATCACATACCGAATTTTCACATACCGGAATTTCACATACCAGAATTTCACATACCGGACATTTACATACCGAAATTTACATACCGGAATGAATTTTTTAATTGTCTAATATTTAATTTTGCAAATTTTAGGGGGCTCGTTGTATATTTGCAATTTTTTTTTATTGTAATTTGCGTATATGATGACGGTTTGCAAAAATGGGTCCATCACCGTCTCCTTTGGTTTCCAAAAGACTTGTTCTTTTTCCCAGTTGACAATGACAAATTGACAAGACGTGGAGGAGTTGAGCATTATTTGAGTGGAGAATTATATGTTAAAATTGTCTCAAAATAAAAGTATTATGTAAACAAAAATAAATAGCGGACAGAAAGCACAAGGATCAAGTGCTGATTGTGCCGCTAGTTTTAATTCAGAAATTTCTGGAATGAAATTTCTGGTATGAACTTTTCGTATGAAATTTCTGGTATGAAAAATTCTGGTATGAAAAAAATTCTGGTATGAAAAAAATTCTGGTATGAAATTTCTAGTATGAACTTTTCGTATGATAATTTCTGGTATGAAAATTCTGGTATGAGAATTTTCGGTATGAGAAATTCAGTCTAGAAAATAAAAAAGAAAATAAAAAATAAATAAATAAGGCAAGAAAAATAATAAAAGAAAACAAATTCAGTAATTAAAAATTAAAAATTATACTTATATAACAAATAACAAACATCATTTATTCTTTCTTTCTAATAGAAGGGTTAATAATTTTTACCTACTATTAAATGAAAGTGGTAAAAAATTTGGGGTACATTTTCTTAAACAAAAACTAAAAAAAGCCTAGTATGTCAAATTCTCCCATTTTATAGTCGAAAATAAATGATTATAAAACTTTTTAATCTGAAAGGATTTGATGAATATCGGAACAATTTGTTACCTCAAAATATAAGTTACACATCACCTATTTGAGTTTTGAATTTTTGAAGTAACGATAGTATGACTATGGCTAATTTGTGCTCATATTCGGAAACAACCTTTCTAAGGCTGAGGCCCATGAAGTTGATTTGAACACACGGAATTTTGTTCACAATGATAATAGTCAAGTCTCAAACTATTAGAGATTGATACAGAATGAAAAATTTCATTGATTAAGATGTTGATACAAACTTAAGACTGGTTTCATTCCCCACTCGATCAACTATTTTATTATGTATAGAGTACTCAAAGTCTACAACTTTAAAATCAAGATTGGTTTTTCAAAATCAAGAAACATATAACTGTTTCATTTTGTAGCAGATACACATATCTTCCTAAGCATCCTTCAAGGTGTTGCCAATGTCAATGACAAAACGATACTTAACATCGGACTTCAACATCCGCTCCATAGCGGTGTTGACGTAGTCTATCTGGATGACCTCCACGTCAGCCTTGACTCCATTCTTGGCGGCGAAATCGATCATCTCTTGAGTCTCCTTCATCCCTCCTATGCAGCTCCCCGCCACCATTTTCCTACCTGCATATTCAGAATCATCAACCAAATCATATCATATATTCATAATTTCAAACCATAGTTATAATGGCAACTGTTGCTTACCCATAAGTAGCGACACACCCGGCACCTCAAAAGGCTTCGGTGCAGCACCAACCACAACCAACTTCCCGTGAGATTTCAGTAAACTGATCAATGGCGGAAGATCGTGACTTGCTGATACGGTGTCAATGATCCCATCCATTGTTCCCACGGCTTCCTTCATTTGGTGTGGTTGGTTGCTGAGTAGGAACGAATCAGCACCGAGTCGGGAAACAGCCTCGTCCTTTTTAGCGGGCGACGTGCTGATAACGGTAACTTTAAGACCAAAAGCCTTAGCAAACTTAACGGCCATGTGACCAAGCCCACCGAGCCCGACGACGCCAACGTGAAGCCCGGGCTTGTCAAGGCCGTAATACCTGAGAGGGCTGTAGACAGTGATGCCGGCGCAGAGCATGGGAGCGGTGGACTCGAGCGGGATCCCGTCTGGAATGCAGACAGCAAAATGTTCATCGACAACCATAATGTCGGAGTAGCCGCCGTGGGTGACGGTGCCGTCGTGATAGCGGCCCCCGTAGGTTTGGATCATTTTGGGACAGTAGTTCTCGAGATGGTTGTTGCAGTTGTCACAGGAATTGCATGAACCTACCATGCATCCAACTCCGACCTTGTCTCCTACCTTCAGCTTCGTCACCTTGCTTCCTACTTCCGTCACTTCTCCGACGATCTCGTGGCCGGGGACTGCAGGATAGACGGCGTTGTACCATTCGTTCTTAATGTAATGAAGATCGGAATGACAGATGCCGGAATACAGCACTTTGAATGTGACATCGGAATCTCCTGTTGCTCTTCTGGAGAAGATGAATGGGGAGAGGTGTCCAGAAGGATCTCTGGCTGCCCAACCCACTGCTCTTACGTTCGCCATTAATTCCTCTGTAAGTTTTTCTTTTGGTTTGATGTAATTTTGAGGTCCGAGATGGGGGTATTTATGTAAGAAGTTTGAGGGTGTACGTAAGCGCTGATCTATCATCTCATAAATGGTTGAACCTTTTTTTCGAAAGTAAACATAAATAATCGCTGACCTTTATAGACTTTTCTACGTTTTGTACTACTTAATGTACCCGTTCTAGAAAGAATACCCTGCTGACCCACACAAAGTGTTTTTTAAAAAGAGAAGAAACGCTCTCATGTCTCTACCCCCAAACTTGCCTCAATCGACGGTGGCCCCGCCATCCAATCCAGCCACGGTGCCTCCGGATAAACCGCCGGACACAAAGTCTTATGCCGCTGCCGTTGGAGGTCAGGCTCCTACCGCTGCACCGCTATGCTGCGATATTCTCATTGAATCTCGTAAAATGAGGATCTCATATCCTGAAGGGGTCAAAGGACTAGCCGTTGCTGAAATCGACGAAGATGTGGTCGAGGCTTTAGCAGAGAAGTGGAAGAAAGCTGTTATTGTCAAAGTCTTGGGCAGGAATGTGGCATTTCGTTTGCTTGAGAAGAGACTCTACCAATTGTGGAGGCCATCGGGCTTGATGACTATACTGGATCTACCGAATGGATACTATGCAGTGAGATTTGATCAGGAAGAAGATTTTTTGAGATCGTTAACAGAAGGTCCCTGGGAAATCTTTGGTCACTACATTACAGTTCGTCCTTGGGTTGCAGGATTTAACCCATATAATGATACCCTGCGCACAATTTTTGCTTGGGCTAGGCTATCTGACCTCCCTATGCAACTGTACGATGAAGGTGTCCTTTATGGGCTCGCTTCGGCTCTGGGAACTCCTCTAAAGGTTGACCTTAATACACTATATGCTACTAGGGGGAAATTCGCCCGAGTGTGTATCGAGATCGAACTAGATAGACCATTGATAGGTACAATCTTAATTGGGGACAACAGAGTTCATGTGGTGTATGAGGGATTGAATGCGATTTGTCACAAGTGTGGACTGTATGGACATGGCGTGGAGAGATGTACTCTTCCCTCCGTAACTGAGTCATCGTCTAACCCAGTCGGTGAGGCGGCGAACCCTCAAGTTGCAAACCCAGTTAGTCCACAAATGGCTAGTGTATCCAAGGTGCAGTCTACACAATCTGAAAACAATGTGGAGGAATCTTTCCTTGGTCCATGGATGTCGGTAACTAGAAGAAATCGGAAACCTAGATCGGGAATGAATGACAAAAGTGAAAAGCTTACTCCAGTGGTTTCGGTGAACAAGTTCCAGAAGCTGGCCGTTGTGGAAGAGACTGCTGCCACCGTCATTAATGAGCAAACCGTTACAAGTATTCAAGAGGGAATACAGACAGTTCCCAGTGCACCAATCATTATTGCCCCAATGAATGAGGCGTCAACGGTTACCAGCCAATTATTGCCCAATCAATTAGAAACCACTAACCCTAGCCAGAAAAATTCCAAACGGCCCAAAATTGGAGGGCCAGAGCCCAACTCCCCATCCAATCAAAATAGTAGCCCAATTGAATCATCAGTAAAACACCCAATGAGAGTTGACACCGCTAGGGTTACGCCGGTTTCTCGACTTGTTTCCCATCCTAATCTGGTTGCGAAGCAATTGATCCCTGAGGGCGAGAATGGACCTTCTGTTCCGTCTCCGGCTATGGAGATTGATACCCACCCACATGAAACCTCGACTGAGCCTATTCCCCCGGATAGACAAGATGTTCTTATGGGTGAAGCTTCTACATCGTCCGCTACCAACATGTCATCCGGTCCGGTGGCTGCTGTTGTTTCCCAATGATAGCACTATTCTGGAACTGTAGGGGCGCGGGTAATAGACGGTTCCGCAAAGCCCTGAACTATATGAGTAACCGTCATAAAGTGGACATATTGTTTCTTTTTGAAACAAAGATCTCAGGAGATGTAGCTGAGAACGTATGTAAACGTCTGTAGTTCTCCAACTACGAAAGAGTGGATGCTATAGGATTTGAAGGTGGCATCTGGGTGTTATGGAATGCCGGTTCAATATCAGTGTCAGTAAAATTGAAGACGGTTTCGTTTATACAGACTTCTGTCATTATTAACAACATGCATGTAGATGTCTTTGCAGTATATAATCCACCAACCCCTCGTCGGCGTGCACCTTGCTGGGATGTTCTGAAAGACGCTATTTTGGAGTGCTCGGGTCCGATCATTGCGGGTGGTGACTTTAATTGTGTACTGGAGAGCGTGGATGTCGGTGGGAATTCGTCTCAACTTTCTCGTGATTCTGGTGTGTTTCGGGAATGGATTTCAAATACGAACTTGATTGATATGGGATTCAGTGGCCCACGGTTTACTTGGAACAGAGGAACTATGGATACTAGCAGGATTTCTAAACGTTTAGATCGGGCGTTTATGAACAATGATGCTAGGGTTTTATGGGATGAAGCTACTATCAGACATCTTCCGGCCTTATCCTCCGATCACAACCCGTTACTCCTACAAATCTTCCCACGTAGGAATGTTAACCTGGCTAGGCGCCCTTTCAGATTTGAGGCGGCATGGACTTCACATCCGGATTATCTTCAAGTGGTGGCGAACAACTGGGATGTGAATGGAAGCGATATAAGTCGTGCTCTTGTGGTTTTACGGTATAGACTACTGAAGTGGAATTCATCTACTTTTGGTAGAATCGAACGTAGAAAGAAGGACATTCTCGATAGACTGCTCCTAGTCCAAGCTGAGTTAGAAGGTGCTTTGTCCCAAGGACTCATTGATATGCATAGTTCGTTACAGGCGGAGTTTGAAGAGATCTTGAAGCAGGAAGAACTGTTGTGGTTGCAAAAATCAAGAGAGAAGTTTTGGGTTGACGGTGATAGAAATACGAGGTTTTTCCACCTCAGTACACTGGTCAAAAGAAGGTATAACCGTGTGGATCGAATAAGAAAGGATGACGGCACATGGATATCGGACGATCAGCAGCTTAGAACAAACGCTAGGGAGTATTTCCTGAAGCTCTTTTCCAAGGATGAACCTGCTTGTGCTCCTATTGGTAGGTATGTGGCTAATTTTCCTCACCTCTCTGTTGAGGACTTACATTTCATGTGCAGGCCTATATTACATGAGGAGATCAAGAAGTGTGTGTTTAAAATGGCCCCACTTAAAGCCCCTGGAAGAGATGGATATAGTGCAGTTTTCTATCAGTCTGCTTGGGAGGTTGTTGGGAAGGACGTGCTCTCTGTTGTCTCTAGATTCTTTGAGTCAGGCGTATTACCGGATGGCATAAACGAAACACTCATTGCGCTGATCCCTAAAGTCGTCAGTCCGGAACACTTGTCTAAGTTCCGCCCTATTGGTCTTTGTAATGTAACTTACAAAGTCATCTCGAAGATCATTGTATCCCGCCTCCAACCCTTCATGAACAAACTGGTGAGTCCAATGCAGAGTAGTTTCATTCCTGGAAGAAGGATTGAAGATAATGTTGTGGTCGTTCAAGAATTAGTACACTCAATTGAACGGAAAAAAACTGGAAAGAAATGGATGACTATAAAGATTGATCTTGAAAAGGCATACGACAGACTCTCTTGGGACTTTATTGAGGAGACGTGTGAATGTATAGGTCTTGACCCAACAATAAGAGGTTGGATCCGGTCTTGCTATCGCTCTCAGGCAATGTCGGTGCTGTGGGATGGTGAGATGACCGACAGTTTCATACCAAGTAGAGGTGTTCGCCAAGGTGATCCTATCTCACCTTATATTTTTGTTTTGTGTCTTGAACGGCTTGGTCATGCTATTCAGAGGCTTGTGGACAATCATAGGTTGGCTCCAATTCATGTTAAAAGAGGTTGTATTGGGTTCTCGCATGTTTTCTTCGCGGATGATATAGTTTTGTTTGCGGAAGCAACTATAGAAAATATCCAAGTCATCAAAGAGTGTATTTCGGAATTTTGTTCGGTGTCCGGACTTAAGGTGAGCCTTGAAAAGTCCAAGATTTTTGTGTCTCCGAATGTTGAGGAGGATCTTAGAATCGCTATTTCCTCCATAGCTGGCTTCAACATCACTTTTGATTTTGGAAGATACTTGGGGTTTCCTATCCTTCACTCTCGTATGAAGAGGTCCGACTTCAACTTCTTGTTAGACAAAACTAAGAACAAGCTGGCTTCTTGGAAGGGACGTCTGATGAGTCTTGCGGGACGTGTGACACTTGTTAAATCGGTCCTATGCTCATTCCCTTCATATATATCTAGGCTAATCAAGATTCCCAACTCAGTGTGTAATGAACTGGATAGGATGTGTAGGTCCTTCCTCTGGGGCGACGGTGAGGGCCGTCGGAGTATACATTTGGTTGCATGGAAGGATGTGTGTCGACCATTACAGTGTGGAGGGCTTGGTATCCGGTCTACTACTGGCGCTAACTTGGTGTCCCTGGGTATGTTTGCTTGGCGGTTTATGAACTTCTGTGGCGCCCCATGGGTTGAACTCTTATTGGCTAAATATGGGTTCCATGATATTCGAAGTTTCATCGACTGCAGTATTACAAAGAAGGGCTCATATATACTGAAAGGTCTTGTATGGGCTAAGTCAAGGATTATTTTACCGGGAGTGTCTTGGTTGATTGCTGATGGTAGGCGGGCTAGGTTCTGGACGGAGAGCTGGTGCAGTAACCGTCCGCTGATCTGTGATGCAATCTCTCCACCTTCCCTTGATGTGCAACTGTGTACGGTTTCGGAGTACTGGGTGATGGGCAACGGTTGGGACTGGGCTAGACTTGGTTCGGCTCTCCCGTTTAGCTCTCTTGTTAAAATCGCTGGCTGGAGCGTTGTTGAGGGCCAGGACACTTCGGATTCGTTGTCTTGGAAATTCTCATCTGATGGTATGTATTCCACAGCTTCTGCATACCTCGCATCTATTGAACATAATGACCAACTGGATCGAAATAAATGTCTATTCAAGATGATTTGGAAACTACATGTTCCTGAACGCATCAGAACTTTTCTGTGGCTCGTGTCTCTTGGACGGTTACTCACTAATCTCGAAAGGGTAAGACGTCATTTAGCTTCTGATCCGTTGTGTGCTGTTTGCGGCGCTGGAGATGAAAGTTTGTTTCACATTTTTAGAGACTGCAACTCTACCTCGACCGTTTGGAGTAATCTTCTCGACTCCAATGTGGCTGCTGGCTTTTATGGTTCCTCGTTCATTCAGTGGCTTGAGTTCAACTTGTCTATCAATGACACCATCTGTGAGAATATGCCATGGAATGTTTGCTTTGCAGTGGTATTATGGCGAAGTTGGAAATGGCGGAATGAGTATGTGTTTCGGGGTAATCCTGCTCCAGCTAACCGCATTGCCTGGATTGCTTCTGAGGTTAAATCCATGACGATGTCCTGGCCTAAATCGGGTGGTCTCGCTGGGTGTAAAAATACAGATGAGATAATGGTTAAATGGATCGAGCCGAACGTTGGTTGGATTAAGTTGAACACAGATGGTTCGGTAAGAAGCGATATTGGTGCGGGAACTGCGGGAGGGTTGTTCAGGGATAGCAATGGGCAGTGGCTATGTGGATTTATGATGAACATTGGTCCTTGCTCGGTCCCTAAAGCGGAACTTTGGGGGCTTTGCATGGGATTGTATCAAGCGTGGGAAAAAGGCTTTCGTAAAATTATTGTGGAAGTTGATTCGGAGTTGGTTGTTAGGTTGGTTAATCGCTCAGTCCCAAGCTATCATCCGCTCTCTAGTCTGGTATCACGTTGCCAAGGCTTCATTCGTAGGGATTGGCAGGTCCAATTCCGACATATCTACCGTGAAGCAAATGCCGCTGCCGATCACTTGGCGTCCATTGCTTCATCTTATCCATTTGGTTATTTTTACATTCAATCTCCACCTTCTTCGTTAATTGGTTTGTTAAAGAACGATGCTCGCGGAGTTGCGACCCGTCGAGTGGTTATGTGTTAGCTAGTTTTTTCGGTTTTAATAAAGGTACGGAACCGCAACGGTCTCCGTAATCATTACCAAAAAAAAAAAAACTTACAGAGAGGGTGATGGTTACATTAGAACAGTTTACCCTCTCACATGTGCACACTTTGTACTAGTACATTATGAAACACGAAAAGATATTTTCAAACCCTTACACTGATTTTCTTTAAAAACTAGGATGGGTTGGCAATAGGTGAAAGAGCTGCCAATGTCCCCCGCCTACCTAAAAGCTTCATTCACCGTCGTCAACCACTCGATATCCACTCGTCCAAAATCGTGCCCATTGAATAATGGGTGAATTGAGTTTTTCGGGTCTCGACTATAATTCAGATCGAGTTGACATATATTTTCCTTTAACAATGTGAACTGGTTTCAATATTCAGCAGTTGTTTCATCAGCTACGAACTTCTTAGTAAATTTTTTTTATTAAATATATATAATAATATATTGGTGAATATAAGTTGGACGATGGGTAACATCGGTTGGCTCACTATTACAAGTATTAATATATAAGGCGTTTAGACCATGACGTTTATAGTAAATTGTTGTTAACAAATGTTCCAATGGAGTTTTATTAGATAAAGCGTCATTATAGTAAATTTCTCTGTTATTGCTATAATATATACGTGTAGACTTGTACATATCCGGGTCCGGACCGTGTTCGGATAAAATATAAAGTCCGTTTTTCCAGATCCGGGCCGGGCCTAGATTGACTGTTGTACCCGTCTGGCCGGGCCTCTAGTATTTTTTTTTTTTTTGAAACAATTTGGTTTACTAGGCTTTTTCTACTTTTGTGTTTAGTAAATGTATCCCTTGAAAGAAGAGTGTGTAAAGTTTGAGAATAAATACAAATGGTTGGGGTATATATTTACTTAATTAAAACATTAAAAAGCCTAGTTACTACTCTAATTTCTCAAAAAGGCCTAGTTATCAAAATTGCCCTTTTTTTTCAATATTTTTAATATGATTTACAAAAAAAAATATTTTTCAAATATTTTAGGTAAAATATATTATAATTATATCTAATATTTATAATATACAGTATAATATATATATTTTTTATTTTTTATCCGGGCCGGAAGGCCGGACTTTTCGGCTGCCAGACGGGCTTATTGGACCAGGCGGGCTGCCCGGATCTGAACCGGTCTACATGGATGTAACGTATAAAGAGGGTTGCGATTAAATTAAAATAAATATTATAAAAAAAATATTTAGTACTACTCACATATTTTTCCGTTTATTTTTATCAACTATTTTTATTACATTGGACCTTGCAATAATGTGCTTCCTTTTATGCATCTCCTTTTTATTTTATTATTATTATTTTTGAAATGGTACGTTTCTAAGCCTACGTCCGGATAGGTTATGTAAAGTAGTGGCCCATCTAAGGGGATATCCTCTCAATACCAATTTTTTCATACATGTCTACACGAGGATTCGAACTCGAAGACAATATGAAAGTTCACAATTCCTTTGATTTCCACACAAGTTTCCTTGCACCGATTTTGCGGTGACTCTTCTTTTCCAGTGAGTTTCCTTCTTCGTTTAAGTTTATGGTTCACCTTCTGTTCGAGAATTAGACAACTGCCAAAGGATCTGGTTTTGGGTTTCCAGTCATTGGTAGTGTTTCAGTTAAGCAGAACAAAAATAAACAAGTTGCCAAATTATGCTTTAAAGATGATTTATTTGTAGTATCTTGTTCTTTTATGAACTTAAACTGAATTTTTTCTAAGTCTATACGCTATGCTCAAATGGTCTTGTAAATTGGTGGAATCATGTGTTGATTGCTTCTTCTTATTAGTAGTTTATGCGTATTCCTATTCCTTTGTGATGATTCTTCCAAATTCAATGGAATAAATAGTAACCAACTCTTTGATTTCAGGATTGAATAGGGTAAACTACAAGCTAAGATACAATTTTAGGCATTTGTTCATTCATAAATTTATTGGCTACATTGGTTTTCGGTCCACTTACTTACAAGTAATTAAATATGAAATTTCTTACATCAATTAGATGATATTCAATCAGTGTCTTACTGATGCAAGAGCATCTCCAGATCTAGCTAAATTCAACTTTGATGAGTATGAAAGTTAGGAGGCAATGAGGGAGAGAACTCTAAGGAGAAGAAGAGAAATAACAAAATCATTTCTAGGAGAGAAATGAAAATCAGTTCTATTAGAGAAATAGAAATCATTTATAGAAGGGAGATAAATACCACTTCCCGGACCATTATCAAAAAGGAGATAAAAATCACTTCTCGAAAAAAGTTGATGATTATGTTGGAGGAACAAATAAAGATCAACTTTAATGAGGAAGTGAAGACCATTCATCAGAGATGGAAGATAGCAACATCTACATATACATGGAAGCCAACAACCTCATGCAAGTAGAAATGTGTAAGCGAGAGAGGATGAATCGATCTTATACTGAATCTATACGATGATAAAAGTGTATGTACCAATGTACCATGCACATGCAGATGCACGAAGGAGAAAGAGAGTACGTAAGAATGAGATCAATCATGCAAGCCATGAACATACGTTGGAATATCCATCCCATGCAACGTTGGAACAGGTAAGCCATGAATCAACACTTTCACCAACCGGGCCAACCGTGCATTGGTATAAGGAGGGACGAATTTACAAGATGAAATTCGGACCTTGCTATGATATTTTCTAAGTCTTCAGTCGCTAAGAGATCACTCTCCCCACACCCTATATAGAGGGGAGCTCAAGCCTTCTATAAATTAACCCGACTTTGAATTAAACACAATTTTCTTTTCGGTATTTGCTAGACAATCCGATTTGTAGGCTTTTGTGTGGGAATAGAGGGTGAGAAAAGTCTTTTTTGACCTTTAGCTTGGAGTTGTTTGAGTTCACCACTTGCACGTGGCGAGTAGAGTTTCTCAGGCTTTTCACGGGCACATATTCTAGTGTTTTAGGGACCATCACTCCCTCTTGTGTCAAGTTGTACGGAAGGGTTATAAGGTCTCGGTTGTTGATTGTGTGAATAAGCCATCACATATCTTTTGTTCCTTCAAATTTATCCTTAGGGTTCGACCTTAATCTATCCATCTACCGATACATTCAATCACCGGATCATCTTTTTCCATATCTCTTTTTATTTATATTTTTCTATCGAGTCTTTTGGTGTTGAAAGATCGGGCCATCTACTACGGCTAACTCTTTATCAAAGGGGTATAAGAGCTTTAGGTTAATCGACATCAACATCTTAATTTTTCTATTTAAAAAAATTGGATCTTTCACAAGACCTCCACAAAAGGAGTCAACCGGAGCAACCACTGTTACAGTTAGTTATCTATCACTCTCGTTTATTTACAGATTTTGATTTCAATTGAAATTACTTTTATTAGATTCTTCTAGCCTATAAATATTTTAAAAAAAAAGCGTTCTATCATCATCGGAGTATCATCGGGATTCTTCCCGGAATAGCTTCACCGTCCGCTACCTCCACAACGCCACCACTGCCTTGCCACCACAGTGCAACCATCTATAGCCCCCTGTTGCATCGCCTCCACCCTCCAACTCCACCAACAACCTCCTTTGCGGCCTATCAACGCCTCTCTCCTGATTTGGGACCATCCTTGATAGCATCTACACCTACATTACATGGACCATTCACTAATCTAGGAGCAAGAGTAACTCAAGGAAATGTCGCTTACAAGCTGAAAACATGGGAGGAATCGAGAGAATGGAAGATGCTAAACCTCGGCCAACCTACATGAATCTTGGCCGAGATATTCACCCGAGATTTCCATTCTGACACATGCTTGAAGATCCGGCCAAATATCTTTTAAATTTGACAACTATCTTTTATTTTCTTTCTGTAAAACCTCTCAAACACTCTATAAGGTAATTGTTAGTTTTGATCCTATATTTGAGATTATTTTTATATCTTTTCTAGATTATCTTTTAAAAGATATCTTTCCTAGTTTACATAGGAAGATCTCCCTTATAAATGTAACACCCAAATTCCAAGAACTCAGGATGCTACGGGCTAGGACCTCACAATGAGTCTTGGCCCTTAGTTTGACAATAATTTCACCGGATCTTGCAAGAATGCACAAATAAATGAAAACCCAAAATAAATAAAGTATCCAAAAGGTTGAACAATCATAAAAGAACAAACTCTTACCCGAGTTCTATAGCGATAACTGAAAAGACAACAGGAAAATATAAACCCATATCCCGTCCTATAATGTAGGGGACCCCCGAACTGACCACTCCGACCGGATCACTTGGCAGCATCCCTAATCTGCAAGGCATCTACACAACGAATAAACCATTAGCTAACATTCTAAGCATCAGAATAGATATAACAACACATACACACATAAGTAAGTAAACACACAAACATGCTATCACACAGTTCCATTTATTATCCTTCATTAGGTCATACACATTTCTAATTCAACTTCTTTTGTGACATGAGAAACTCCCGAAACTCGCCTTTGTTCCCTTATACCAATAGGAATGGATCCGATGCATCTCACCATTTACTTGCCTGAACTAGTCGTAGAGAACCTCTCAGTCTCCTGTAGAACTGAACAAGTTGTCATTGTCCGGTTATCATACACTTGGGCCATCAACATATAAGGTTGTCCTAACATGTTTTCAAAACAGATTACATCTAGCATACACCACTATCATAGTTATTCTAACACATAGAAGACAACAAAGCAAGTCCAAGGAACTTACCTGTATCCAAGGTAACTCAATTCTGATAACACTCAGCTTTCCACTGGAAAGGAATCTATGACTGCTCTTACAACATGCTAGAAGTTTTTACTTCTAGTCTCATTGACCTCTACAAGGTCCTACTACAACTTGCTACAAGGTTCCAACTTCTAGTCTCAATGATCTTACCCAAATCACAACGACGGTACCCATTGGAGGTAAGACACGACCGCGGGTAAGGGAGGCACGGGCGTGGTGACAGGGCTTTGGATGCCGTGACCGCGGTGACAATGAGGCACGGGCGCGGCGGATTAGGACAAAGCGCGGGTGCAGTTCTGCACATGCACGGGTGCGGTTCTGCACAGGAACGGGTGCGGCAAAGCTCCAGGGACGAACGTCAAAGTACTTCAACAAACAACAACTCTTCCAAGACGGCTCTACTCTCCTTTGTGATTCTCACACAATAACAAACCACTAAGCCTTGGATTCACTTAAATCACATAGGACACAAGGCATACCTAGAATCAAGAATCAATCTTGATTCTTGCCAAGAAGGAGAAGAAGAAGGAGAAAGAAAAGAAAAGGACAATAGAAGAAGAACGAGAGGGAGGAAGACTTACCGTCAAATCTGCAGTATCAATCCCACGTGATGTAGGCTACAACTCAATAACTTGGATGTATGAAGCACAAGTGGAGAAAGAAGAGAATGGAAGGGAGAAAGAAGGAGAAAGAGTTACGTAAGAGGAGAAAAGCAAGGTTGGAAAAAGAGAATGAGGTGTAGGTTGCTAGGGTTAGAGGATCAGAAGGAACGACCCATAAGGAAGATCGGATCTTCTATAAGAGGAAAGAGTGGACGACGGTTACAATAGATCGCACACGATGTGTTGTAAAAACCGCACCCACGACATAACTTTGCTTTGACCGCGGCGACTGAGCCGCAGGTGCAAAGACTCTCTTGCGGCACCACTTAAGTGGTTCCAAAAGAAGTCTCAAGGATCAAAACTGGATAAAAAATATCTCCCCCCGTGTTGCTCTCAAGATCGACATTTCTAAAGCATTTGATTCTATTGAGCATGGTTTTATACTGAACTGCCTTAGAGCGATAGGCTTCCCTAAGCACTTCATCCTGCTTATAAAGGAGTGCATCACGACTGCTTCTTACTCCATCAACATTAACGGGTGCCTTAAAGGTCACTTCCTTGGATCCAGGGGTTTGTGTCAAGGATGTCCCCTCTCTCCTCCTACCTTCACTATAGCCATCGAATTTCTCTCAGCCATGTTATCCTCCAGCACCTCCAACCCTGATTTCAATCACCATCCAAAATGTCACAACCCTATTATCACACATCTTAGCTTTGTTGATGACATCATGCTCTTTTGTAGAGGCAATATCACATCCATCCTTACCCTCAAATCCACTTTGGATGCCTTCGGTAAGCTCTCTGGCCTTAAGATCAATCTTGGAAAGTCTTCCATCTTTCTTGGAGGTCTCTCTAGATCTTCCCAAGACCATATTCTCAACGCCACTGGCTTCTCTCCTGGAACCTTCCCCTCCACTATTTGGGTGTTCCGGTGGGTAGTTGTCGTCTTAGAATCTCGGACTTCATTCCTCTTATCCATAGAACTACCTCTAAGATCCAGTCTTGGAATGCGAAAATGCTTTCTTACGCTGGCAGGGCCCAACTCATCATGTCTATCCTCACATCCATTATCCAGTATTGGAGCTCTATGATCCTCATCCCTTCTTCCATCTTGGCCAAATTTAATCTCTCCTTCGTTCGTATCTTTGGTCCGGAAAGGAGTGCTCTAGGAGAGCTCTTGTTGCCCGGAACACGGTTTGTACTCCAAAATGTTACGGTGGTCTGGGCTTCGCTGATTTCTGCTCGAGGAATAAAGCCGGTCTTGCTTGCCTCATCTACGACATTGATAAATCAGAGGATAACCTGTGGTGTAAGTGGATCTCTCTTAACACACTTAATAGAGATAACATTTGGAACTGCACTGCCACTTGCAACCACAGTTTCTCTTGGCGTTGCCTTATCAACGTTAGGGACGAGTTGCTTGCCTCCCCTAGTGGTAGATCTCCCCTGGATTCTATCACTAGCCCTAATGGTTCCTTCTCGGCTAAGAAAGCCTACAACACCTTCAGATCGTCCTCCCTCCCCCCCCCGGTTAGTGCCTACAAGATTATATGGCTCTATTTCAACATTCCCAAATGCAAATACATCACTTGGTTGGCGAGTCTTGGTAAGCTCCCTACCTTGGCGAAGCTTCGACTTTTGAACATCGTCACCAACGACACCTGCAAACTCTGCAACACTATGGTGGAAGACGACGATCATCTCTGGACAAGATGCCGCTACTCCTCATTAGTCCTTGATATCATATCAAGATGGACCCGGACTCCCTACCCTGCTCCCTACATTAGTAACCTTTGGCACTGGCTCCGTACTTGCTCCACTTCTAAGAACAACCTCCTTGAGTGTACTTGTGTGGCCTCCATTACTGCCTTCATCTATTTCACATGGAAAGTTAGGAACAATTCTATCTTCAACAACTTGAACACTAGAGCCACTGACTGCGCTAGCGAGGTCATCTGCGCTACTAAGGCTCACCTATCTCACCACTGGAGGGACATAACTGTCTGCTCGATGGCTACTGCTCGAATCCTTGGAATTCATCTTTACTAGCCTTGCACCTTGTTTGTGTTGAATTCTGCTTCGTTCCTTTGTTTATGAATTGTCTCTGATCTTGTTCTCTGTGTAAATCCCTCTTTTCTATATACAAGTAATTTTTCAAAAGAAAAATTGAAGCCATTGAAGAAATACCTCTTGAAGCAATTGCAGCCAGAGAAGAATACCTCTCCCCTATATGGGTACAAATGTCATATACAATTCTTTCATTTGATTCAACCTCATGGGCAAGCTGAATCATTCACTCCATTCGGTTAACTTGGTCGATTCATTCGACTGAATTTCTACCCTGAGTAGCTAACAAACATGATGAAATCTCAATTAGTCGATTAAGTCGATTGAATGAGTGCTACCGAATGTATCCTAAATTACGCTTTACCACTAGGCCATTTGAATTCAAATAAACTCTCAAAATTATAACAGTTATTTATTGAATTCTATTTCATAAAGACATTTTATAAATTTGAGGCACTAATCGATGGATCACCTTGCACATCCTCGGGACCGATCCTGCTTACAACCACGTCACCTTTTTCTCGCTATTGTATGATTTGTCTCTTTTTATTCCAACCATTGACCAAATTGCCGTTTGATTACCAAAAAAAACGAAGGCGACAAGTATATTATATATACAACCCCAAGTGAGGACACGTCCAACTAAAAATCGATCCCAAGCATTTGCTTCACAAAAATTTGATGTACCTATGAACAAATATGTCAACACAAATATCAGTCGAAGATATTCCGTCTACCGGATACCGATAATGTTTTCTATCACGAAAATAACGTTGATCTCAGAATGTTTTTTCTGCGCCAGCGGACTCCGACGCACATCGCACTATGACGATTTTCGTTTTCCGATAATTTCATCGTAAATAACGTGTTATATATTAAAATAGGCGTAAATTCACTGTGATCACGTGAAGCTCATGATGAACATAAATGACAATACGCATCAGTTTGGTCAAATGTAATGACTCCCTCCTCTTTGTGATGATCGAGACAGCTTTCAAGTCATTGTTTATTTTGTTTGTGTTGGTTCCTTGTTTCACATGCTCGTCCTGTGTATAAGTAGAAGTCTGATTGAGTTCCAACGTACAAAAAACTATGGCAAAAACAGATGGGTTTCAAAATCAAGAAACACATAACTCATTTATTTTGAAGCAAACACGAGTTGAAACCGAAAACCAAGAAACATATAACTCGATTTCCTAATCACTTTTCATGGTGTTGCCAATGTCGATGACAAAACGATACTTAACATCAGACTTGAGTATCCTCTCCATTGCGGTGTTGACGTACTCCATGGGGATAACTTCAACATCAGCTTTCACTCCGTTCGCAGCTGCAAAATCAAACATCTCTTGAGTCTCCTTCAACCCTCCCATGCAGCTTCCCGCCAAAATCTTCCTACCTGCACATTCATAATACATCCGGTGTCCTTTTGGTTAGATGGACGAAATTGAAACGGGGTGAAAACGGTTAAGGGAAAGGAAATGAAATTACCCATAAGCAGTGAGAAAGCCGGCACCTCAAGAGGCTTCTCTGGAGCACCAACCACAACATACTTCCCATGAGATTTCAACAAAGCAATCAACGGCGGAAGATCGTGATTTGCCGATACAGTGTCGATGATCCCATCCATTGTTCCTACCGCTTCCTGCAATCGATCAAAAGTTCTTTTAGGGCTCGTTTGGAAGAACTAGAAAACAGGATGATTTCGAATCAATCAAAAATCACACATGAAATGAAATCAATCAATCACCTCCATTATCTTTCCTTACCCTTATCCCATTTCATTCTCTTTTAGTTCCATCAGTTTCAACCAAAAAGGCACTAATGTGATTTTCAAAATCTCTTAATACCAATTTGTTAAATGTAATACCTTCATCTGATCAGGCTGGTTGCTGAGGAGGAACGAATCAGCACCGAGGCGAGAAATGGCCTCATCCTTTTTCCCCGGCGAAGTGCTGATAACGGTAACCTTAACACCAAAAGCCTTAGCAAACTTAACGGCCATGTGACCAAGCCCACCGAGCCCGACGACACCGACGTGAAGCCCGGGCTTGTCAAGGCCGTAATACTTGAGAGGGCTGTAGACAGTGATGCCGGCGCAAAGCATGGGAGCGGCTGACTCGAGTGATAGCCCATCTGGAATGCGGACAGCAAAGTGCTCATTGACTACCATAGTGTCGGAGTAGCCGCCGTGGGTGACGGTGCCGTCGTGATAGTAGGCCCCGTAGGTCAGGATCATTTTGGAACAGTAGTTCTCGAGATTGTTGTCGCAGTTGTCGCAGGAACGGCATGAACCCACCAAGCATCCAACTCCGACCTTGTCTCCTACCGTCAACTTCGTCACCTTGCTTCCCACTTCCGTCACTTCCCCAACAATCTCGTGCCTACGATTCGTCGGAAAAAATTACGATTCGTCGCAAAAGCTAATTGCAATTAAAAATGTGTTCATACATACCCAGGGACGGCTGGATAGATGGCGTTTTGCCATTCATTTCTGGCGTAGTGAATATCGGAATGACAGATCCCGCAGTAGAGTACTTTGAATGTCACATCCAAATCTCCGGTTGCCCTGCATCATATCCGATCGAGTTTCATTAACGGGCTAATTTAGTTAATAATAATGTAATTAGGAATAATTAAGTACCTTCTAGAGAAGATGAAAGGCGAGAGGTGTCCAGATGGATCCCTGGCTGCCCATCCCACTGCCCTCATTGGGTGCTCTTCTGCTGCTGCAATCGTTCCTTTCGACATCGCTGTTCTTATTTTTTCAATTGTTTGATGTTTGATGGGTTTCCAACTGCGGTGAAGGGGTATTTATTTAGGATTTTATGAACAATCTTTTTTTTTATTTTTGCAGATTTATTTCTAATTCTATCCTGTCTGTATTTATGCCCTCATTACATGAACGTAGTCTGGGTTAATGCATCTGAATATTAAGATCTTGAAATTCTAGATTTGATGATATTCTACCAATAAAGGATGAGGTGTATTAGAGTATTCACATTGGTAAATCTCACCCATTTCTTAAACCAAATCTATATTTTACTCAAATTAATATAAATACAAATTAAATGATATGAAAATTATAGTGTATAAAAAAATAAAATATTATGATGTATATTATAGTTTTATTTATTTATAAACATCTATTTTATGCATATTATTTTAGAAATACTTTTTACTTATATATGTATAAAATATTGTTATATTTTTATAATTGCTAAGATCAATAAAACATGGGAGAATTTGACATACTAGGCTTTTTTGAGTTTTTGTTTAAGAAAGTGTACCAAAATTTTTTACCACTTTCATTTAATAGTAGGTAAAAATTATTAACCCTTCTATTTAGAAAGAAAGAATAAATGATGTTTGTTATTTGTTATATAAGTATAAGTTTTAAATTTTAATTACTGAATTTGTTTTCTTTTATTATTTTTTTTTCTTTTTTTTAATTTATTTTTTATTTCTTTTTTATTTTCTGGACTGAATTTCTCATACCGGAATTTCTCATACCAGAATTTTCATACCAGAAATTTCATACCAGAATTTCTCATACCAGAATTTATTTTCATACCAGAATTTTGTCATACCAGAATTTCTCATACCAGAACTTGTCATACCAGCAATTTTTTATACCAGAAAACTCATAACAAAATTTTCTGGTAAGAAATTTACATACCAGAAAATTCTGGTATGAGTTTTCTGGTATGAATTTCATACCAGAAATTTAATACCAAAAATTTTATATTAAAAATTTAATACCAGAAATTTAATACCAGAAATTTAATACCATAAATATTATACCAGAATTTTTTCAACCACAATTTTTTATACCAGAATTTTTTACTATCAAAATTACATACCAGGATTTAAAAAATTCAAGGTTTCACTGCACAAATCAATGCAGCACAATTTGCAACATAATTGTTATTCAGTGAAACCAGAATTGCAGTCCAAGAAGTGAAGGAAACATAAGACGAAGCAGTGCAGCATATTACCTGCTGAAGTTTATTAAGATGCAGGGAGCCAGCTTTCTTTCGCTTGTGAGTGTTCACTCTATCTTCTTCACTGTCACTATCATCCATATCTCGCTCAATAGTTTCAGCATTTCGCTTTGTCCAGGTTTCATTTGCCTTTTCCTAAATTAGAAGAAAACAGATTACACCCACAGTTCCTACTACTTTCAATTGGCTTCATTATATTAGATTATTACATTACACCCACTGTTCCAAGATCAAATATTACGTGATTACCTTGGACTCCTTCTGCGAAATTTTATCAATTTGCCGTGCAAGAGATAACCGTTTCTTAACCTCTTGCATATATGAATTTTCAACAGGAAAACGTTGAAGAGTCTCCTGCATTTAGAGAGAAGGGAACAAGATGTCGTCAACAAAATTCTGAAGGACGCATGCCTTGCAACATTTATAAAATTGCTATTTATTTTGAATTCCTAGAGCAAAATGCTCTCAGAAACTCTATCTATTTTTCATTCTATAAGATATATAACTAGAGAAACCAATTCAGCTACATTAACAAGTCAAAACAATCAACCACGATAAATACTACTCATATTACAGCATCTCTCTTTGATAATCAATGAACTTGCATAGATGGTTGCAGCATAACCCACATTTAGCCATATAAGTAATTACTGACCAACCTTGTAGAAAGATTTGCACAAAGGGGCAAATTTCGATCTAGCTCAACAAAGAGAAAGCTGAAGAAATAGAGAATCATCACTCATCACCCAAATATCGTTTTCCACTGCGAAGCGAAACTCGATTTCGCTACCGCAAAACCGAGCCCAAACTCTGGCAGGGCGATCGGGATCTGGCTCCGGATTAGAAGGTATATGTAATAACCGAAAATTTTAAATTTCGTTTAATACGAAATTTAACCGGATTCCGATCCGCTAACCTCTAACCTTTAAATAAGTTAAATTCTATCATGTTATGCGATCTAAGTTCATATAAAATAATAAAAGGTGTAACCGGAGATATTTCCGTACTTTTAAAATAAAAATAATAATTTATCTAATACGGAAATTAATTCCGTAAAAAAAATTTTCCGCAAAATGCCTACCGATCCATACAAATGACGGGTTTCGTTTTAGCTCGTTTTAATGAAGTGAAAATGGGCCAATCGTATCGTGGACTGCCAGCCCAGCCCATTAGTAACCTTTAATTGAAACCCTAATTCTATCCTAACCCTCCCTAATCTCTAATTAACCTACCCCGCTATACATCTCGACATTTTCCCCTTCCTACCACACCGCACCACTGGACGCCTAACCCATCTCCGTTCTTCTCTGCCGCCACCACCGCCGGGACGGGCAATTGCTGAAAACGCCGCTCGCCTCCACCGGAACGAGACGCAGAGAGAGGAAGATGCCGCCTTGCACCAGGATAGCCTTCAGCGTCCCGAAACGGTGAGTTCTGCTGCCCTTCTCTCTTTCGAATCGAACCGTAACGAACCGTTGCGGTGCACAGCCCGCGCGAGACGCTTTCCACCGGCCGACCCTTGCACCGCCAAGCTCGACGGACTTTTGCAGTGGACGTTCACCGGGAGGCTAGTGTACCGCCTTCTTCGCCACCCCTGCACCGAGAGGACGAACCCGGAGCCCGCCGCCTTTGAATTTCGGAGCTGTGGCCGTCTGGAACCTCTCTGCCGGACTATACCACCGGTAAAGCACAAATCTCTCTTCCCTCTGTTCCTCCACAGTGGTGCCGGTAATGAACAATAATTGAACTTCCCAAGTGATCTGTAGTGTGAATCATATATGTACAGGACCAACAAGTTGTGTGTTTGAGACTCTAGTTCATGTATTACAGTGAAACAGAATTCTGCATCTCATTGATTGTAGGCACGTGATAAAATTTAGAGAACACATTGTAAAGTACATATGTATATATAAATGGAGGTAGAGATGGAAAGATACATAAAATATAGGAGTATATTGTACCGAGTTATTATATAAATTATATACAGGTATATACATTGTAACACCCCGAATCCGCGGGACTCGGGGCGCTACGGGTTGGGACCTCACAATGGGTCCCGACCCTTAGCCTGACAACAATTTCACCGGATCTTTCAACAAGGCACAAATATAGGCCAAAACCGAAATACATTTTATGCAATGTAAGAAAACCCAAAAGAAAACAAACAACAGACTTCAGCCGAAAACAACTACAAAGACCAAACGCCATACATGCGGCATACAATAATACAATATACAAAACTCCAAACGTGACTCCAAACAAAACCCTTCCTAAAATGTACGGACCCCGGCTGCCCACCCTTCCGGATCTCTCGGAGCATGCCTAACCTGCAAGGCAATCTACAACAATCGGTATAAAACCGTTAGCTAATATTCGAAGCATTAGAATCAAGGTGAAAGGCACAAACACAAGTAAATCAACATAACACACAATGTACACCAAATCACACAAGTCCGGTTTATTATCTTTTTATTATTAAGTCGTATCCCGTTCTAATTCAACTTCTTTTGTGACACGAGAATCTCCCGAAACTCGCCTCGGTCCCCACTTACCGCATAGAACGGTGGATGCCTCCGACCGTCTAACCACACGGGCTAGTCGCCAAGAACCCCCTAACTCTACGCAAGAGCTAGACAAGTTGTCACCGCCCGTTATCATACACTTGGGCCAAATAATATATAAAGGTCGGTAATCCTAATTCCGGTTTTATAAGTTATAATGAAAGCGATAAAACACACACCACCAAACACACATCAATGCTAATACAAGGAATACGAGCTAAGTAAGTCCGGAGACTTACCTCGTCATCACACTCAACTCACAACACTCTCGCTTCCTTAGGGGAGGAAGTCCATAACCTGCTCACAAGAAGATAACTATATCAACAACTCACTCAACTCAAGAAGTCTAAGACTTCTACACAAATGATCTACGCGAGATCATTTGACTCACATTCTAGGACCGCATCCTAGAATCTCTCATGCTCACATCACACTCAACACAAGCTAGAAGTCTTTAGACTTCTAGACCCTATGATCTCGCAGGATCATAACCCATAACACATACTATGATACTCTCGTTCTAGTCCACAACTCAACAATCATACAACCTCAACCCCTAAATTCTCACAAGCTCAACTTACAAATTAAAGCCATATAATCTCACAAGATAATATCAACACCTCAAGCCTAATGATTCTCACAAGATCAAACCATATACTCGAATCCTTATAACAACCTCACTAGACCGCAATACCACCTCAAGCTTAGAATCCACATCAATCCATCACAATATCAAATCCTCAAAACTCACCTAAGGTTCAAGGCCACTACTTGGCATTTCCACTAAGTTATGCTAGATCCATCCTAGCATGCTACTAATACTAAACATAACTAGACCGAGGAAAAAGGTAACTCACATGACGTCAAAAGACGGAAGACGGTCTATGGATGTCGACTTGGACTCGTTAGGTTTTTATCAGGACGCTTCCGAACCTAACACCAAAACTAGACAAATTTAGCTCGTACACTAAATTTGATCGGAAGATATAATATACATAAAACTAAGGAAAACTCGATTTTAAAAGCCAACGTTAAAATCTGTAATAACCCTTATGGGACAAAATATGAAATTCTAGAAACTTGATCATAAAACCGCAATTAAAACTTCAAACCATAAACCAAATTTAATCCAACAATGGACATAATATATAGTAAATCAATATAAGAATAAGCTCGAAGTTAAATCCAAGTTTAAAACCCGTAAATACATTTTCCGGGCACAATATACAACTCAAGAAACTTGGGCCATTTTCAGAAAACAAAACCTTTGGGTCAAATCTGTAAATATACAAATAGGGGCACTTCTGCAACTTCACAAAAATTGGGTAAATTCTGCAATTATAAAAATATGGGTAAAATCTGTAATTACATCAAATTGAAGGGCTCCCGATTTAAATTCCGAAATAGGGTTTTATAACCCGACAGATGCACATCGTGGGGAAGGAGGTGATGTAGGGGGCGGCGGTCCTCGCTGGGTTCCGGCTAGGGCAAGGCGAGGCAACCACAACGGCCGCCGGCGTACACGGTGGGAGGAGAGCGGCGGCGATTGCTCCAGATCCGCAGTGAGCTGGTTCGATTTGGCTCGAGGGGGAATCGATTTGCTCCAGATCCGGCGTACACGGTGGGAGGAGAACGGCGGCCTGCGACTCTTCTACGGCGGATTCGATTTTCCTGCTAGAGGGAGAGACGAACAACGGCGGAGAAGGGGTTGGCTGGCCTTGGCTTGCTCGAGGATGAAGTGACAGAGGGTGAGACTCTCGCAAGTTGCTGCCAGAACAAGGAGGTGGGAGGCGGACCACGGTAAGGGCTCACCGGCTTGCAAGAGGAGGGTGAAGACAGGGCATTTGAAGGCTGGAGTCTTAGCTTCGGTTGCAGACACGATCAAGATAGAGAGATGAGATATTGTTTGAGTTGTGTTGATGTGTGTCTCCAGCTTGCAGGGTTGCATCCAGGAGCACAGGTTTGGCTTCTAGAGGATGGCAATGCAAGGAGAGCTAATGTGAGGGAAGATGGATAGAGAGGTGAGGTCGAGAGTGTATGGTGAGGAAGGGCCATAGAGGGTGAAGGCTGCAGAGGCATGATTGCTGCTCAAGCTAGAGGAGCATAGCCTGGGCGGGGCTGGAGTAGAACACGCAAGCTCATGAAGGAAAAAGAAAGAAAAAGAAAAAGAAAGATTAAATAGTGAACTCGATCAACAAGTATTCGGAATGGAATTTTCGAATCGGAAACATTTCCGAACTTCCCGTAAAAATAAATTACGGAATATATATAATGTAAAATATATTAACTTATAAAAATAAATTTACAACATGAGAATGCCCGTAAATATTTATAAGTTAATAAAATATCGATAGAAATCGGTAAAAAATAAAAATCCATGCCTAAAAAAAAAATTAGGGCGTTACATACATGTAATAGATATATGGGTACGTATGTAAGTGCGGGTTTGGGAGATATGAATTATGTAAGTTTGTGCGGGTATACGGGTAGTTATATAAGTGAGTTGAGGGAAAGGTTAAAGTATATATATTACACTATAACTTATGTATCGAGTTGATGCGAGTTTTGTACTTATAACCTATAAGTAGCTAATCGAGAGACACAAATTATGGAAAACAAGTTCTAAAAGAAATTAGTAGGTTTTAAGAATAAACTTTGAGAATTTTCGGTACTAAGGGTAAAATGGTCTTTTACCGTAATAGAGCTTTTTCCGTAATTCCTTCGCATGAGGTTGGACATCGGGATAAGATTTTGATCCACATGCCTTTTTGACAGGCGTTTGAGTTACCACGAGTACGGACCGATTTGAGACTTGTTAGAGTGTGATTTGACTCAGGTAAGTCCTTGCGACTTACTTAGCCGGTTTCTGGATGTTAGTTGAGTGATAATGGTTGTGTGTGTACAATGTGTGTTATAATAAATAACAACTTGTTAGGACGACCGTGGTTATATTGTTTTAAGGCCCAAGTGTATGTATAACGGGCCGTGACATCACTGCCCAGCTCTGACAGGAGACTGGGAGGTTCTCTATACCCAGACCATACAGGTACACGGTGAGATGCATCGGATCCACTCCTGATGGGTACACGGGGGCGGAGGCGAGGTTTGGGAATCCCTCGTGTCACAAAATAAGTATCATTAGAGTGAACGACTTAAATGAAGATAATAAATGGATTGTTTGAAAAGCATGATGAGTGTTTATTATTTTATGTGTGTGTGTGCTATTATTATTCTTCTAATATTTAGATAACTAGCTAATGGTTTCTCTTGTTGTGTTTTTAGTTTTATAGCAGGTTAGAACAGCAGCTGAGTGATCCGGAAGTAGTGGTCAGCCGGGTCTCCGTACTCCTTAGAGTGGGGGTTTGGGTTGTTGTTTTGTTGTTCTTTCCTCTTGTTAAGACAATTAGTCTTTTCCGTCGTTTAAGTACTATAGGCTGTTAGACTTTGTTGCATTCATCTTGTTAAAAATACATTTTTATGAATTTCGGTTTTTTCTTATTTGTGTCTTGTTGCAAGATCCTAGTAATATTGTTGTCAAACTGAGGTCGGGACCCATTGTGAGGTCCTAACCAGTAATGTCCCGAGTTCTGAGAATTCGGGGTGTTACAGTATAGGGAGAGAATCCTTGCAAGGCACTGCTCATCTTCTTCGTCTTCCATTGAATTTAGGTTCTGCTTGCCATTTGCGGCTACGAGAGAGAGGGAAGAGAGAAGAGGATATGATAGTTAGGGTTCACGGTTAAAAAAGAAGTTGGGGGTACATTTACTAACTCAAAAATACTAAAAGGCCTATTTACTAATCTAATTCTCAAAACAGCCTACTTACCTAATTAGCCCATAAAACATTACAAACAAATAGTTTATGATATAATTGTATTGATACAACCGTTGTAGCCAGTGAGGCTATATCGGTTTAGCCCGAGTTGATCTGGTTCGATCAAATGAAGACACATATATACTACATGTTAATTTTGTAGTAGAAGCGTACGAGTAGGAACACCATCAAAGCCAGTGGCTGGGGCGGAGGGGGCCAATGCCCCCGTTTAAGCATCTTTCAAGGTGTTGCCAATGTCGATGACAAAGCGATACTTAACATCGGACTTGAGCATCCGCTCCATAGCGGTGTTGACGTAGTCTATCGGGATAACCTCCACATCAGCTTTGACTCCATTCTTGGCTGCGAAATCGATCATCTCTTGAGTCTCCTTCATCCCTCCGATGAAGGTCCCCGCCACCATTTTCCTACCTGCATATTCAGAATAATCGTATCATATATATACATATATAAATATATATATATATATATATATATATATAGGGTCCGGTTCCAGTGAGGAGGACTCTTGTAGATAGGAATGAGGAGAGGCGAGGTGGTGACATGTGGCATGCCACATCACCGTTTTTTTTTCCAGATTTTTTTTTGTAAATAAAAATTGGTGTTCATATTTTTATAAGTATGTGTTCATTTTTAAAAGAGTCATTGTTCATATTTTATCAATAAATGTTCATTTTTTTTTTCCAACACTAACTGTTCATTTTTTATTAATTGTCATTTTTGTATTTTTTTAAAAATATTTTTTCGGATTTTTTTTTTTGCAAAATTATGTTATTCTTTCAAATCGTGTTAATAAAATATGATGTTCATTTATTTACAAGTATGTATTCATTTTTTTTATAGTTATGGTGTTTATAATATGCTATTCATTTTTTTGAAAATTATACTTTTCTTTAAAATCGTGTTTATAATATTTAGAGATCGATTACATAAAAAATTGTGAAATCAAAGAGAATACAAGATCAGGTTTTGTTTCTTCAAATTTCTACTCTCACTTTTTAGATTTCCATTCTTAAGGTTTATAAAGCATTATGATTGATTTTTGTGTTCGAAATCAAATTTGTGTCAATCATTTTATTTTTGATAAGTTTGATTGAGAAAATACATGTATATACATATGTTGAGTTGATCTAATAACTCCAATTGAATAATCTATATGCTCCTTTTAGTGTGCACACAAACTATTCGGCAAAATGCCTTATAGAAAAATAGTTTATAATATATACAAGAACAATGACATAAAAAGTATGAACACTAACGAATAAAAACTTGAACAATGACGTATAAAAGTATGAACACCGATGACTTATCTATAACTTTGACACATACATAGCATATTATGATCATCTTTTAACGTTTTGTGATGAGTTTTTTTTTTTTTTTT
>BSUD01000002.1:20306340-20323552 GCA_033239045.1 Fagopyrum esculentum
TTTTTTTTTGTGGTTATATATTGTAAATGAACATCTATGCATTATAAAATGAACACAAAAGGATAAATGGACATGACACTTTGATGAATAAAAATACTATGAACACCGATGTATAAAAACATGAACAATGACATATAAAAGTATGAACACCGATAACTATTTTGTAACGTAAGGGTATTTTTCCAGATTTTAAGTTAATTTACAAAAATGCCATTAATGATGAGCGTGTGAGAGCCCTTGATTTAAATTCATCCAATGACTTACAACCCTCCTAATTCCTATCTACAAGCTCTCTCCTTACTTGAACTAAAATCTATATATATATATATATATATATATATATATATATATATATATATATATATATATATATATATATATATAGTATAGATCCCATGAGAAAAGGCTTATCGTGTAATCCTGAGAACAAATACGTAATTATTATCTTATATATATTAAAGCAGGAGCCTCTATTACCACGTGTCAAGCCACGGTTCTCCCAGCCCCCAAATTTTTTTTAAAAAATGGTTTTTAAAATTTAAATCTATAAAAAAATATTTTAGTAAAGTCGTCAATTAAAGTTAAAATATATTTAAAATATCTTTGAATTTTTTATACTAAATGTCAGTAAAACAATTAAATTTTAATTTTAGAAAATATCTTATCTTATCTTATCTTATCTTATCTTATCTTATCTTATCTTAGATCTATTAAAGCAGAAACCTCTATGCCACGTGTCAACGCCATATTTCTCGAAGCATAAAAAATTATTATAAAAAGTGATTTCTAAATGTTAATATAAATTGGAAATTGATTTCTAAATTTTTTAAAAATATTTAAAAAAATAATTTTATAAAAATAATTTTTAAACTTTTATGGATTTTTTTTACCAACAAGCATTTCTTAACAAATCAGTGTAAATATATAATTAATTAGAAGAGATCAATACTTAAAATAGAATTAAAAGTCATAATAATGATTATAATTTTATTTTCTGGATTTTTATTTTACAAAAATATACATATAAATTTCTAAGTATTTAGTATTTATTAAAACTCAACCCGCACAAAGTGCGGGTAATACACTAGTTAGTTTTGTTACGAATGTGTCATATCGTTTAATGGATTATTCGTAGTTATTGTTGATTGAGTGTTGCATTCCTAATTATTATTCGTAGTTATTATTGATTACAATATCTACTCTAAATCTCAACCCTTAATACTCACCATCCAACGGTGTATGATTGTTCTCGTGTATATATTCGCAATGTCAAATGATAGATACAATGGGAAATGTTGCTTACCCATAATCAGTGAGAAAGCCGGCACCTCAAATGGCTTCAGTGGAGCACCGACCAGAACCAGCTTCCCGTCAGATTTCAATAAACTAATCAACGGCGGAAGATCGTGAGTTGCTGACACCGTGTCGATGATCCCATTCATTGTTCCTACAGCTCCCTCCATTTGATCAGACTGCTTGCTAAGCAGAAATGAATCAGCACCAAGGCGAGAAATAGCCTCATCCTTTTTTCCCGGCGACGTGCTCATAACGGTAACTTTAACGCCAAAAGCTTTGGCAAACTTAACGGCCAAGTGACCAAGTCCACCGAGCCCGACGACACCGACGTGAATCCCGGGCTTGTCAAGGGCGTAATACCTGAGAGCGCTGTAGACAGTGATGCCGGCGCAGAGCATGGGGGCGGCGGAGTCAAGTGGGAAGCCGTCTGGAATGCGAACAGCAAAGTGCTCGTGAACAACCATGATGTCGAGTAGCCGCCGTAGTTGACGGTGCCGTCGTGGTAGTAGGACTCGTATGTTAGGATCATGTTAGGACAGTAATTCTCGAGATGATTGTTGCAGTTATGACATGAATGGCATGAATCCACCATGCATCCAACACCAACCTTGTCGCCTACGTTCACCTTCCTCACCTTACTTCCCACTTCCGTTACTTCTCCGACTATCTCGTGCCTGTCATTACAGCATGTGTGAATTTACAGTAATTATTAGTAAAATGTATTGGCGGCGTACCCGGGGACTGCAGGATAGATAGCGTTGTGCCATTCGTTCTTGATGTAGTGAAGATCGGAATGGCAAATGCCGGAATACAGCACTTTGAATGTGACGTCCAAATCTCCGGTGGCCCTTCTAGAGAAGACGAAAGGGGAGAGGTGTCCAGAAGGATCTCTGGCTGCCCAACCAACTGCCCTTCTTGGGTGCTCTTCCTCAGGTGTTCTTACCTTCGCCATTATCCTTCTAATGTTTCTTGTGCTTTAGTTTGAGCTGCAATGGAGATGGGGGTATGTGTATTATAGGTTTGTACCCTTATGGTGTATCTATGTTAGAAGTGTGCCCTTTAGAGTACATAATCTCTGAACGCGATTTGAGTCGACCTAAACCAACACGAGTAAATACTATTGGTCGTTAGGCCCGACTTCAACCTTTAAAGATAAATCAAGACCGAAATAACTCGATCCGAATTTATTGAGTTGACTTTTTTTAAAACATCTACTTATACTTATATCTTTATCTTTGTACATCGTCATTTCGAAACAAATTTAATTTACTTACATCGGTTCTAATAAATAAATAGTTTAGTATATAAAGTTGGTGATTTTGAGTTTTTCCTTGTTGCCCTTTTATATTTATGAGATGGGACTATTGATTGGGGTCAGATAATTGCACAATTTCCGTCCCTACAATTACTTTAACACGTAAAAATATAGATGCATATGGCCAATGAATATATGGAGTTGTTGTACCTTATTCTTAATTTTATGTAGTTTTGGTCCCTTTAATAATATTTAACTAATCATCTCCTTTAATCTCACATTCATATACAAATTTAATTGTAAATTTTTCTAATAAAATTTAGTAGTTGTTGTACCTTATTCTTCTATAAATTAATTTTCTATACCAAAAAGTGTTAAAAGTGGACATTTTATTAAAAAATTACTGAAAGGGAACATTTTATTAAAAAAATAAAAAAAAAACAACTCAAACTAATACCAACTATTAACATTCGACCCAAAATAATACCAACTTTAAAAATTACTAGAAGCGATACAAACTATCAACGTATTTAATAAAAATAATATGTCTTATTTTTCCGGCAGAAATCCAAGCTCCGGCGATGACGTGACAACCGGAATTTTACATGTCATTAAGAAATAATGTGACATCGATTTTTTTAATCAAGTTAATAATATTCAAATATTTAATATGTTATAAATCTAAATTAAGTTTTTATTAATAATAATTTTGTAACTATTTTTTTAATAAAAAATTTAATTTTGAAAAACGTATATTTTCTAAAACTTTTTTTGTAAATTTTTTTTTAAAAAACTATTTTTAAAAAATTAAAAAAAACATATTTTTGTAAAATTAAAAAAATTAGAAAAAAATTTGTTTTTGTAAAAAAATATTTTTTATCAAAATATTTTTGTACAAAACTTAATTATTATAAAATTTTGTAATTAAAAAAAAAATATTTTTCTTGTGAATTTTTGAAAAATGTAATTTGGAAGTTTTTCAATTTTTATATATTTTAAATATAAAAACTCGATTTTTTAAAACTATTTTTTAAAATTAAAACTAGTTTAAGACCCGTGCCTTGCACGGGTTTTCAAAAAAATATATATGTATATACGTGGACATTATTCTATATAAGAGTATTTTATTTGTTAATAATATATGAATACAACGTTTCATGTAATGCCGACTTGTAACTAAAGCAAATAAAAAACTCACTTAATTGTTGACTCAGTTCGCAATATAAATATGACTAATCTGGGGGTATACCATATAAATATGACTAATCTGGAGGCATACCAAGCCAGGAGTGTTATAGTTTTTATAAATCAAACTGCAAATTGAAAATGAACTCAAAAAAATGAAAATATCCAAAACAAATTACATAACAATAATATTAATAATAATGCATATATAATACAATGAGTATTCCGCAACAAATCAAACAAATATAAGTCGTGAGCATTCTTGAATCACCTGCTTTGAAAAAAAACTATAATCAACCTCAAATATTTAATGCTATTTTTTTTAACTTTTACTATACACATAGAATATATTCAATGTAAAGATAAATTGAAATTATTCGATTTAATATGTAAAGATAATTATAAAATAAGTACCTCAATCAATGTTACGGAACACTTCGTTATAGACCACATTATTTGTAGTTTGCTCCAATTTGCCTGTATGGTCACATATCATAATCCTCAATCCGTCCCTACTTGTAACCCTTAACAGCCACATAAAATTGTCCATGACTGAACACCGGTCTAGGCAAATATAATCCAACGTGTGCAAGCGATTGCCCTTGACTTTTGTTTATAGTCATAGCAAAACACACCATAACAGGGAACTGTCTCCTTTAAAACTTAAAAATGAAAATTTTGAATTTGAAGGAGAAAGAACCGTCCGCGGAATGAAGACTTTCTGCCCAATGCTATTACCGGATAATATTTTTGCCTCAATGATATGTTTTCCAAGCCACCTCACTATCAACCTAGTGTCATTACACAAACCGGCAGACTATTAAAATTACGATCAGAACTCAAGTAAACGGTCTCGTCTCCGAGTATCAATGATAGAATATGATCATTAACATTATTAACAATTTCATTGGTGGGTGCAAGGATAGCTCTTTCTTGGAAGTAGGTTGTTGGATCTTCAACATCGAATGGTCTAGGAAACACATAGTCAACAATGGTAGAAATTGGGTCGCCATTAGAACGAAGTAATAGATCTTCTGGCAACAGCTAGATTTCTGTTGTTGAAAGAAACCAATTGATTCGGTTTTTAAGTTCAAATCAAATAGGAATCAAACATTATTTTTCTGTTTTCATTAAGATTACAAATTTTGAAATCAACAGAAAGCCAGAATTTTGTTCCAAAGCAGCAGGGAAGCAAATAAAAGCAGCATCCAATAACACGATTGTTTTAAGGGGTTTAATTGATACAAATTTAAAAAATCAAGTGAAATTCTAATTGATGGTTGGAAATTAATCTCCTTTAACCTTGATAATATGAGGTTATTTTTTTGTCAACCTCTTTTAATCCCCAACCAAACACAACCTTAATTAGTATTTCTGTTAAAAAAATACATATTATTTCCAACAAATAGAAGGTTTTCGTGAAATATTTTTTTTTTCAAAATTAGTTTTTTCAAAATCAGTTTGTTTGATTTCAAAATTAGTTTGTTACGGAAATTAACAATAGATAATTAAAAAAATTGTAATAAATGAAATTTTTGGTTGTATGTGATTTGCACAAATTATTTTCTGGTTGAATCAATATCTATAAAAAGGAAACCGATATACTTAAAAAAATCAAAATGAAAATTCTATGGAAATTGGAAATCAGTTTAGGAAATAATGAATTAAAAAAGGAAACCACTATATTTCGGAAATTCAAAATGAAAATTCTAAGGAAATCGGAAAATCTTTAGGAAATAGTTTTCGGTTTTCATCAATATGGAATTCAAATAAAATACCAACATACCATTGGTGATGTTTATAAAAGGTGTTCTTTGAGAATTTCGAGCACATTTATTTCTAGATGGTCCTTGATCGGCTGCAATGATATTCTAATTTAGTAAAAATAAACTTCAATATAAAAAATAAAATAGAATCATAACGGTTACCAGAATTTTCGTGATATGTCCTTTTTCTTCTATCTGCAAGTATAGAGACCCGCTTCATACGGTTCTCTTTACATCTTGATTTAGAAAGGACGTTGCAGACACCATTTCTTTTATCCTTCAAGACTAACATGCGATAAAGTCGGTTCGCTTTGGCGGTAGATGAATTCATATTATATAACCTATATATAAAAAAATTGTTAAATAAATAATCAAAAATCTATAAAATCTATAAAATCTATAACTAATACGGGCAATAATTTAAATTAAATATATGATAAATTTTATATATATAAATATGCTTCAAATATAAATAAAAAAAACCCATAATTCGTTTGTAATGTTATTAAATATATTTTAAATTTAATTATACTCATGACAAGCTTTTCCTAATGATCCAACCAAACTCATGGCAAGATTACTTTTACATTGCAGTCCCTGCCTCGAGCTCTCGGATTCTTAAAACAGGCGAAAAACAACAACAGTTGAAGAGAGGCAGGAGAAACCACAAAACAAGAGCTTCCCAACCGGCTAGATGGGTTGTTTATGATTTAAAATTGAATGTTCCCGTTGGATGGGCATTCCTTTTGGATGCTGAATGAAGTAATTGTTTAAATTGATATGCCTTCCAAGCAGCAAAAATAGGCAGGAGATTGCAACTTTTTGTAGCTTTAATTTGAGAGCTGATTTTAAATCTCTTGATCCTGGGAGCGCCACGTAGGCAGGTCAGAAATCTACTTTAGTATATAGATATTGATGATTAGAAATAGTAATTCAAAAAATAAACATTTTGTAGCTTTAATTTTGTAGCTTTATATTTGTAATAAACAATTTTAATGAATTAGTAATTAAAAAAAATAAAGATTTTGTAGCTTTAATTTGAGAGCTGATTTTAAATCTCTTGATCCTGGGAGCGCCACGTAGGCAGGTCAGAACTCTACTTTAGTATATAGATATTGATTGTTAAATATATGCAAAATTAAAGTTTTTTCAAAAAAGTTTTAAAAAATTCACAAGAAAACGAATTATTATTTTTTTTAAAAAATATATTTTACCAAAAGTTCTTTTATTAAAAATAATTCTACAAAAAAATTTGTTAAAATATTTAAAAAATATATTATTGATATTATAAATTAAATATAACAATTAAAAAAACTTAATATATATATTTTTAAAATTTTTATGTTATTAATTTGACTTAAAAAATGAAATCCACGTTACACAGTTAATCCATTTTTGTTGACATGTATGTTTCTGGTTACCACATCATCATTGGAATTTGCCAGAAAATTAAGACATATTATTTTTAATAAATACGTTGATAGTTTGTATCGCTCATAAATTATTACTAAGAAAAAAATGTCATCACTATTTATCCAAACCACCTTTTTTATTAAGAAAATAATTTTACTAACTGAGAATTTGGCCCCATTCAATTTTGTTTTGTAATACCGTGTGATTGTAATGCAACAGACATGGGTCAATTCCTGTACCACATAATCTATATATCAATATCTATATATCTATATATACTTACTAAAGAACTGTACAATTTGCTGATGTGGCACTCTAAGATTTCACATTTTAAGCCAAATAATCATATATTACTAAATTGCCATTCCCTTTAATATTATTGATTTTTAATTTTTTAATTTAAAAACCAACAAATTTGGTGCAATATAAAAAAATATTTTGTACAATTTAAATTCTTTAAAATTATTTTAATTTAAATCAATTCAATTTTTTTAAAACTACTATTAAAGAAAAACTTACAAAATTTTGATTTTTTAAATTTTCACCATAATAAAATTCGAATTTAAGTTTTTACTAAAATATAAACTAAGATTTAGTGATTTTAAATAAAATTCTTATAAAATTTTAATTTTATAATTTTTATATTTATAAGTTACGTATTTTATATTTCGTTTGGTGTAATTTAAAAAAAATTGTATACATACAATTTAAATTCTATAAAATTATTTTAATTTAAATTAATTCAAACTTTTATAAAATTACTATTATAGCAAAAATTACAAAATTTTATAATTAAAATTTTTCGCTATGATAAAATTCGATTTTAAGTTTTCACTAAAAATGGAAACTAAGATTTAGTACTTTTTAAACAAAATTCTTATAAAATTCGAATTTTAAAATTTTAATTTTTATAAGTTACGTATTTCATATTTCGTGATTTTTTATTTTAAATTTTTTTAAAAAGTTTTCTTTTTTAAAGGTATATATACCATTCCCTTTAAAATTTTAAAATTTTAAGTTTTTTAATTTAAAAACTGTAACACCCCGAATCCGCGGGACTCGGGATGCTACGGGCTAGAACCTCACAATGAGTCCCGACCCTTAACTTGACAACAATTTCACCGGATCTTGCAACAAGACGCAAATAAAGGTCAAAACCGAAATACATTTTTTTGTAATGAAAAGAAAAACCCGAAAGAATACAACAAAAGACTTCATCCGAAAATACAACCCCAAAGACTAAACGCCATACAACATACAATAAATACAAAACTCAAACTCGACTTCACCCAAGACCCAATCCTAAAATGTACGGAACCCCGGCTGCCCACTCTTCCGGATCTCTCGGCCGCAATCCTAACCTGCAAGACAATCTACAACAATCGGTATAAAACCGTTAGCTCATATTCGAAGCATTAGAATCAATGGGAAAGACACAAACACAAGTAAATCATCATAAACACACAACATTCTCTCACAATTCCGGTTTATTATCTTTTTATTATTAAGTCATATCTCGATCTAATTCAACTTAGTTTTGTGACACGAGACCACCGTGGTCCCTACTTACCGGCATAGAACGGTACAGATGCGTCCGACCGTCTAACCAACACGGGCTAGTTGCCAAGAACCTCCTAGACTCTCGCAAGAGCTAGGCAGATGATGTCACCGCCCGTTATCATACACTTGGGCCAAAATAATATAAGCTCGGTGGTCCTATTACCGGTTTAGTTGTTATAAACAATAAAGAATAATCACACACCATCAAACACACATCAATGCTAATACAAGGAATACGAACTAAGTAATTCCGGAGACTTACCTCGTCCCAAAGCTAAACCGATCAACAATATCTCTCAACTTTCCGCAAGAAGATACTCAACTCCTGGCCAAAACAAGGCACACGATCAATATTTACCTCTCATTTTAGAAGTCCTTAGACTTCTAGCTCAAATGACCTCTATAAGGTCATAAAACTCACATGTTAGGATAGCACATTCCTAGTCTCGATGCTCTCACAACGTATAATCCCAAACCTCAAGCCTAAAGATTCTCACAAGATCAAACTATATACTCGAATCCTTATAACAACCTCACTAGACCGCAATACCACCTCAAGCTTAGAATCAACATCAATCCATCAAACAATATCAAATCCTCAAAACTCACCTAAAGTTCATAGCCACTACTTAGCATTAACTTTAAGTTATGCTACATCCAATCCTAGCATGATACTACTAAACATAACTAGATCGAGGAAGAAGGTACTCACACGATGTCAAAAGACGGAAGACGATCTATGGATGTCGAGTTGGACTTGTTAGGTCTTTATCGGGACGCTTCCGAACCTAACACCAAAATTAGACAAATTTAGCTCGTACGCTAAATTTGAACGGAATATATATATATATATATATATATATATATATATATATATATATATATATATTTATATATATATATATATAGGGTGTTGTTCAAGTAAGGCACATTATTCCGGTACGGCCGTACGGCCGACACGTGTCCCCGGGAAATTTTTTTTTTATTTTATTTTTTCATTTTATTTTTTTATTTTATTTTATTTATTTTATTTTATTTTATTTTTTATTTTTTTTAAAAAAACGAGTAAAAGTAATAGTTCAAAATTTATTATAGAATAGTTCATAACTTATAAAAGGATAGTTCATGAACTATAATAGGATAGTTCATAGTACAAAATTTATAAAGGAATGAAAGTAATAGTTCAAAACTTATTAAGGAATAGTTCATAAATTCTAAAAGGATAGTTCATGAATTATAATAGAATAGTTCATAGTGTAAAATTTATAAAGGAGTGAAAATAATAGTTCAAAACTTATTATGGGATAGTTCATGAATTATAATAGAATAGTTCATGGATTATATTAAAAAGTAATAGTTCATGGATTATATGGGAATAGTTCAAAGTTTATAGGAGAATAGTGCATAAATTATAACATGGTAGTTCAAACAAATTTTCATTCGTTTCTGTAACACCCCAAATTTTACAACTTAGGGAGTTACTGGTTAGGACCGCACAGTGGGTCCCGACCTTAGTTTGACAACAACTTAACGAGATCTTACAACAAGGCACAGATAAGGAAAATCAGAAATCATAAAATAGTTCTTAATAATGCATGAATGTGACCAGATCGACTACAGCCGGAGAACGGAATATAACAAAGTACGAAAGGAAACAATGTTCAACTGTAAAACCCACAAATGCAGAAACTGAAAAACGTCCTAAAGTACGACACCCCGGCTGACCACTACCATCTGGATCACTCGGCATCTGCTCTAACCTGTGTCAAGTCTAAACAACATATCAACAGTTAGCTAACTATCCAAATATAAGCAAAATGATAACAGCACAAACACAAGCAGAAACAAAAATAAACAAACATCATGCTGGCACTCAACCAATTATTATCTGTTATTTAAGTGATTCACATTATTCAATTTAAGTTGTGGCACGAGAACTATTATTAGTTCTCGCCTCCGTTCCTTATCCAACTGGTGTAGGTATAGCTGACTTCCTTTGGTAGCATCACTACAAACCATGTGTGGACTAGTCCCGAAAGAAACCCCCAGTGCCCTGCGAGCTACTGAGCGGAATGCCACCGCCCGTTACTCTTAGGCCAAAATTACAGGTCGGTATTTATATATCACAACCTATCTCTCTACATGTCAATCACACACCACCATCATCATTTATACTCATATTTAGCAGTCAGCTAAGTAAGCCCAAAGGACTTACCTGTTATAACGCTCGACTCTTTAGTAACCACTTGCTCTGTAACGGTACCCACTCAGTTGCCTGTTAAAGGCGATAAGTGTATTAGCACACTTTCACGTAGATAGAAGTCTAAAACTTCTGAGATTAAATAAGTATTAAGACGTACTAATTACATTATTAGTTTTAGGGTAAAATGACCATTTTACCCTTGGTTCCGATTTTCTCGAAGACCCTAAAATTCATGTCCAAACTCCTATTTGAAGTTCTAAAATATATCCTAACTCTTAGAATTTTATTAGGTGCGAAACTGACATTTTTCTTATGTTTCTATTTTCCGGAAGAACCGAAAAAGGTTTAACTTCGGCTCTAAATATAAAATTCTTAACGGCTTATAAAATTTCCGAATTTAATATCTAGATCATCTATGAGGTTCTATCTAGCCTTAGAAGAAAGAATTTCTCCAAACTGTTCAGCCGATATTTTTATAATAATTCCCAAAGTCGGTTCCTCACTCTATTTTCCTATACTTAGTCAAATTTTAAGTTTAATAAAACTGCTCAACTACCTAACTTCGGGAGCTCGTAACTTTCAATCCGACCGTTCATTTCTCCCCAAATTTTAATATGATAAACTACATATATCCGTCTACAACATATCCAAAATTCAACGGTCAAACGTTTTATAATTGATCGACAAGATGGACTGTTCATAACCTAAAAGCTGAAGGCATGAAATACAATTTTACAGCAGCCCTTATGTCTATTATTTTATGTATATCTTTCAGCAGCTACTTATTACTATATTAACTATGTTCAAGGCCGACTACACCAACGCAGCATTTTAAATCCAAAAAAAAAAAACGGTACACATACACATTCTAGGTTCTAATCTCATGGAGGTCACAATGTACATATACCTAAGTTGCACTTATGTCATTAACTGTAGTAACAAGAAGTGGATTCCTTACCGGACTGGAATTAGGTTTGAATAGGTTTCACTGATGTCCCAAGGGAACTCTAAGTCGTCTCGCTGTTACATCCGTGGGGGTCAGTCCGGCACAAAGAAGAAGGCGTGAGAGGCCAGTTCGATGGAAACAGTAGATGAAGGAGGGGAAAGAGGTTCACCTGTCCGCTGTAGTCGGCTTGTGCACGAGTAAGGGAGACGCTCGGTTGGATGCAGGGAAGGGAAGGCTTACACGAAGGGGTTGGGGTCAGTGTTGTCGGATGATAAACTCTCCAGCGTGGCATCGTCACCATCTGGTCAGGAGGGCCGATCTGTTGCCTCTCAGGTCTAAGGTTGAGACCTCCTTGCTGCGCTCTATTGCTACCAGTAGGCAGGAAGGCGTCGCTGTTGGAAATTAGGGGGGGGGAATCTTCACCTGTGCAGAGGACGGATGCTGAGTGTAGGGATGGGGATAACGATGAGGTGCAGCGCCAGATTTGCGGACCATGTGCTGCTTGTTTTGGCTCGAAAGAAGCGAGCAGTCCTTGGTGTCTCTGGTATGTGTGAATCCAGGGAAACGAGGAGACCATGTGCACGGTAGAGGATCTTCATATCCGATGAGAAGGTAAGAGTATAATGCTGGGATTGAATGTGGACGTGTAGGTGTGTAGGTTCACGCTTGGGCTGATCTTGTATCACGTAAAATAGGGAAGGATATGCCAAAAAGGGGAATGAAGGAGAGAAGCTGCAATTACCCTAACTGCCGTGGTTGTGGAGGTGGAAAGCAACTCGTATGGGCTATCATCACTGCTGGGCTGAAGGAGGCGGAACTCTTCTGGGCTGGCGATGGCACGCTGGGCGCCGGGCTGCAGTGGAGCTGGGCCGCATAGGAGCAAGGCAGCAGTGGCGCTGGGCTGGAAGAAGCTGGAGCAGCTCACGGACTGGGCTGGGCAACGCTGGGCTGCTGGGGCTGTGCACTGGTGCTGCGGACAAGCAAAACAGTGGGCTGTTGGGCTGGGCTAGCTGGCTGCAGAACTGGATCCGTTGGAGCTGAATTTTCGGTTAACAAATGGGCTAAAATGGCTGCAGCTGGGCTCCTTAATTTAGCGAGTTTCTGGCTGGACAAGATCCCGATATATAAATATACGGACTAGGCGGAAAGAGAGTTTATCATAGATTAAGATCGGTTAAGGATTCTATCATTTTATGCGGAAGTAATCTACATAAAATGATAAACTATTTTAAGGATTCTATCATTTTATGTGAATGAATCTACATAAAATGACAAATCCTATAATAATATGTCTAACTCAATAGACGGATATGGGTCCATTGATCGAGATCTATTTTATAACGGAAATAGACGGAATAAAAATTCCGGATATTACATCAGTACCCCCTTAAAATAAGTTTCGTCCCGAAACTTAGGATAGGGTACCTACCCCATACATTTCCCCTCAAGAATTATATTCTAGCAAGCAACTACTCACGTCATCAAGTACATAGACATAAACAATTATGTAAACATATAATCACAGAAATCATATAAGGTATCGTCTCAGTACTAACCCGTCGGTACTGAGGTAGCGGCTAACTCCGCAAAGAACTCAGGGTAGTTACGTCTAACACTCTCCTCTGTCTCCCAGGTAGCCTCATCAGTCCCTCGTCTAGACCACTGAATCCTCAGCATCGGTATCTCCTTAGAACGCAGGCGCCTAATGCTACGCTCTAAGACGGCTACTGGATACTCCACCAAAGTGTGGTCTGGCTCAACTATCAGATCCTCATGACTGATGCTGTGTCTAGGATCCGGTATGTACTCTCGCAGCTGAGATACATGAAAAACTGGGTGTACTCCCTCTAATCTCGGTGGCAGTGCTAGTCGGTAGGCAACCTCTCCGACTCTCTCTACGATCTCAAATGGGCCGACGTATCAGGGACTTAGTTTCCCCTTAATGCCGAAACGTCTAACTCCTCTCGTAGGTGACACTCTCAACCACACCTGTGTACCTACTCTAACTCCAAAGGTCGACGCCTTTTGTCGGCGTAGGACTTCTGACGACTCTGAGCTGCTAACATCCTCTCCCGGACTAAGGCAATCCGGGCGATGTCGTCCTGTATCTGATCTAGTACTACTCCATCAGCCTTGCTAGGCTCTTCCCAACATAGCGGTGTACGACATCTCCGCCCGTACAAAGCCTCATAAGGTGCCATCCCAATAGACGCGTGCCAACTGTTATTATATGAAAACTCTACTAGTGGGAGGTGATCTGGCCATACCTGTCCCCAATCTAGCACACATGCCCGCAACATGTCCTCTAAAGTCTGAATGGTCCTCTTGGACTGACCGTCCGTCTGTGGGTGGTAGGTTGTGGTAAAGTGGAGGCTCGTCCCCAGAGCAGTATGTACCTGCTGCCAGAACCTCGAGGTAAAACGTCCATCCCTGTCGGAGACGATAGTCCTCGGTACTCCATGGAGTCTCACGATGTGTCTAGTGAACTCCTCTGCTAGACGACTTACCGGCCACGTTTCCTTAATCGGAATGAAACGTGCGGTCTTCGTCAGACGGTCTACCACCACCCAAATGGCATCAAAACCTCTGCGGGGCCTCAATTCAGTAACAAAATCCATAGATATATCTTCCCACTTCCAATGTGGTACTGGAAGTGGGTGGAGCTCTCCGCCGGATCTACGATGCTTGATCTTGACTTGCTGACAGGTCGCACACTGGGCTACATATCGGGCCACATCGGGCTTCAGACCACCCCACCAGAAGGAACGTCTCACGTCCTTATACATCTTGCTCGCTCCTGGATGTACAGAGTAAGGGGTAGCGTGAGCCTCACCTAGTATCCTCTGTCTCAACTCAATGTCTGATGGCACACAGATACGATCTTGCCGTCTCATCACTCCATCGGCACCAATAGTGAACTGAGGTGCCTCATCTCGTGACATCTGGTCTCGGATCCGGGTCAACATCGGACAGGTCTCCTGCTTCTGTCGGATCTCACCCAACAGGTCAGGAAGTAACTCTAAGGTGGCTAACTGATGAGCTGTATCGGGGAACTGGATCTCTACCTCCAACCAAGCTAAGTCTCTCTTTAACTGTGGCTGTACTGTCAACCGAGCTATCGCCTTCTCCCGAGGCGTCTTCCGACTCAAAGCGTCAGCAACTACATTCGTCTTTCCGGGGTGGTAGAGAATCTCAAGGTCAAAATCCTTGATCAACTCTAGCCACCGCCTCTGGCGGTTATTCAACTCCCGCTGAGTGAATATGTACTTCAGACTCTTATGGTCTGTGAAGATCTGACAGGTCGCTCCATAGAGATAATGATGCCAGATCTTAAGAGCGTGCACTACTGCTGCTAACTCCAGATCGTGAGTGGGGTAGTTCTCCTCATACGTCTTCAGCTGTCGAGACGCATATGCTATAACCTTACCCCTCTGCATCAAGACACACCCCGAGCCCAGCTTGGATGCGTCACTGTACACTACGAAGTCCTCTGTACCCTCAGGCTGTGCTAAGATCGGAGCAGACGTCAATCTTCTCTTCAGCTCATCAAAACTCTGCTGACACGGCTCAGACCATACGAACCGAGTAGTCTTCCTTAGGAGGGAAGTAAGTGGTCGGGCGATCAGAGAAAACCCTTCCACAAACCGACGGTAATAACCTGCCAATCCTAGGAAGCTGCGAACCTCCTTAACATTCTTCGGAGGTTGCCAAGATGACACTGACTCAATCTTCGCTGGGTCGACCTTAATCCCCTCAGCAGTCACTACATGGCCTAGGAACGCCACCTCTGACCTCCGGAACTCACACTTGGATAGTTTAGCATATAACTGACTATCCTGTAGAATCTGCAACACTGTCCTCAAGTGTCCGGCATGCTCCTCTCGATCTTCTAATACGACTTCATATGTACTAACTATGATTTGTACCCTTCCTTAGCCTGTAAGTGAACAACTGCTCGCAACCATTCTCTTATATCATTAATGATATAAGGGGTCATTTTTTACCGTCAATTCTTCCTTTACCATTTTAATTAGATTTACTGACTTGACTTATTCGGTGTTACTTGTACTTGTATCGATTTGACTTTACAATTGTCGTATTTGATCTCTTTAAGGACTTCTCCACATGTCGATAAAATTCATTTGTAACCATGTGGTCATTCTCCTTATATGCCAACACGTCACTACTAGTTAACCCTCACATGTAAAGGCTCCGATAGTTACCTTTTAGTCTATTGTTGACCTTCTACAATATCATAGACTAACCTTTCTTCTATCTCTTTGAAGTTTGATTTACTTGGTGGAAATCTATCTCCTCCAGCTTCTCTGTTTATACTCCTTTCGCTTCTTCCATAATCTACACTTCTATTTCTCACTACAAGGCCACTATACTCTTTCCTAGTTTAGCTGCATCATTCATCTGTCGTCAATGGACTCATCAGATTTTCCATGATAGCTCGTAATTACATCTTCGCGATTCCTTTTACCTCGGTCATCAGCTGCTTGTGAGGTTCCGATGTGAATTGTTGGTGTTGGTAACTTAAGTCCCTTTTAGAGAGGGAAGTTATAACGGCCCTTGGGTACGCCAAGATCATTTTCACACACTCTTGTTCCTTAGTTGATGTTATAATGTTGTCTTTATAGTGATCCTTTGACTCTGCTTTCAGGACTATATCATTTGGATATCTATATCACCATCTTTCTTGTAGCTCACTTGTCTTATAGAAAGTCACTCTGCCTCCATACTTATGAATTCTACCCTCCACTTTCTGGCAATTCCATAAGCTTCAGTTGTGCGGCTCTTTAAGTCCTCATAGTTGGTTTGACGACATCTCTCTTCTTAACTCTTAGGTTATCAGTGTCTAGGTGGGACCCTCTTGATTAGGATGCCGACTTACCTTGCCAATAGTGGTCATATTCCGCCCTGCTTCTAACAACAACCTTCGTATTTTGGTCTGTCGGTAAGCTTAAATTTAATATTTCTTGTTTGGATTGGTTCTAAACCTTACTTTGACTTTCATTACTATGACTGTTTTTTTTTGACGGTATCTACGTGGTTCGTATCGTCATTTTACACCATACTTGAAAGAACCTCTGTGATGTCGCTCCAAATCTGCATCATTGTCGACCATCCAATGCTTTTCCGGAACTACTCTCATGTATAATCTTCATTTGATCCTATTAAGTTAACTCGGGATCCCCTTCATGCCATGGTCGTTGGTGTTGTCCTTCAGCCTTCACTTTTCCATCTCGACGTTCCTCAACCAATCGGAGGAGTTGTCTGCCATTCGTCTACCCTAATGCACATAAGATGTGCATACTAATCCTCACGTTGACACCCTTCAAAATCTACTTAGATGTGCCAACGGAGTGAGAAACTCATTAATCTCTATTAAGGACATAATATATTATTATGCTACTAACCTTCGACATAAGTTATCTATTGTACATATCTTTATAAGCAGCTACTACATCAATATAACATTTCTAAATGTACTAAGCTGCCGAGATCCGCGGAGGTAGTGGTGGTCGTCCGTACTTTCTATCCCAACCCGACTATGTATGCATTTAAAAACCAAAATCTTCTTT
>BSUD01000002.1:20323562-20345792 GCA_033239045.1 Fagopyrum esculentum
CTCTGATACCATGTTGTAACACCCCAAATTTTACAACTTAGGGAGTTACTGGTTAGGACCGCACAGTGGGTCCCGACCTTAGTTTGACAACAACTTAACGAGATCTTACAACAAGGCACAGATAAGGAAAATCAGAAATCATAAAATAGTTCTTAATAATGCATGAATGTGACCAGATCGACTACAGCCGGAGAACGGAATATAACAAAGTACGAAAGGAAACAATGTTCAACTGTAAAACCCACAAATGCAGAAACTGAAAAACGTCCTAAAGTACGACACCCCGGCTGACCACTACCATCTGGATCACTCGGCATCTGCTCTAACCTGTGTCAAGTCTAAACAACATATCAACAGTTAGCTAACTATCCAAATATAAGCAAAATGATAACAGCACAAACACAAGCAGAAACAAAAATAAACAAACATCATGCTGGCACTCAACCAATTATTATTTGTTATTTAAGTGATTCACATTATTCAATTTAAGTTGTGGCACGAGAACTATTATTAGTTCTCGCCTCCGTTCCTTATCCAACTGGTGTAGGTATAGCTGACTTCCTTTGGTAGCATCACTACAAACCATGTGTGGACTAGTCCCGAAAGAAACCCCCAGTGCCCTGCGAGCTACTGAGCGGAATGCCACCGCCCGTTACTCTTAGGCCAAAATTACAGGTCGGTATTTATATATCACAACCTATCTCTCTACATGTCAATCACACACCACCATCATCATTTATACTCATATTTAGCAGTCAGCTAAGTAAGCCCAAATGACTTACCTGTTATAACGCTCGACTCTTTAGTAACCACTTGCTCTGTAACGGTACCCACTCAGTTGCCTGTTAAAGGCGATAAGTGTATTAGCACACTTTCACGTAGATAGAAGTCTAAAACTTCTGAGATTAAATAAGTATTAAGACGTACTAATTACATTATTAGTTTTAGGGTAAAATGACCATTTTACCCTTGGTTCCGATTTTCTCGAAGACCCTAAAATTCATGTCCAAACTCCTATTTGAAGTTCTAAAATATATCCTAACTCTTAGAATTTTATTAGGTGCGAAACTGACATTTTTCTTATGTTTCTATTTTCCGGAAGAACCGAAAAAGGTTTAACTTCGGCTCTAAATATAAAATTCTTAACGGCTTATAAAATTTCCGAATTTAATATCTAGATCATCTATGAGGTTCTATCTAGCCTTAGAAGAAAGAATTTCTCCAAACTGTTCAGCCGATATTTTTATAATAATTCCCAAAGTCGGTTCCTCACTCTACTTTCCTATACTTAGTCAAATTTTAAGTTTAATAAAACTGCTCAACTACCTAACTTCGGGAGCTCGTAACTTTCAATCCGACCGTTCATTTCTCCCCAAATTTTAATATGATAAACTACATATATCCGTCTACAACATATCCAAAATTCAACGGTGGATCTTTATCCAAACGTTTTATAATTGATCGACAAGATGGACTGTTCATAACCTAAAAGCTGAAGGCATGAAATACAATTTTACAGCAGCCCTTATGTCTATTATTTTATGTATAACTTTCAGCAGCTACTTATTACTATATTAACTATGTTCAAGGCCGACTACACCAACGCAGCATTTTAAATCCAAAAAAAAAAACGGTACACATACACATTCTAGGTTCTAATCTCATGGAGGTCACAATGTACATATACCTAAGTTGCACTTATGTCATTAACTGGAGTAACAAGAAGTGGATTCCTTACCGGACTGGAATTAGGTTTGAATAGGTTTCACTGATGTCCCAAGGGAACTCTAAGTCGTCTCGCTGTTACATCCGTGGGGGTCAGTCCGGCACAAAGAAGAAGGCGTGAGAGGCCAGTTCGATGGAAACAGTAGATGAAGGAGGGGAAAGAGGTTCACCTGTCCGCTGTAGTCGGCTTGTGCACGAGTAAGGGAGACGCTCGGTTGGATGCAGGGAAGGGAAGGCTTACACGAAGGGGTTGGGGTCAGTGTTGTCGGATGATAAACTCTCCAGCGTGGCATCGTCACCATCTGGTCAGGAGGGCCGATCTGTTGCCTCTCAGGTCTAAGGTTGAGACCTCCTTGCTGCGCTCTATTGCTACCAGTAGGCAGGAAGGCGTCGCTGTTGGAAATTAGGGGGGGGGGAATCTTCACCTGTGCAGAGGACGGATGCTGAGTGTAGGGATGGGGATAACGATGAGGTGCAGCGCCAGATTTGCGGACCATGTGCTGCTTGTTTTGGCTCGAAAGAAGCGAGCAGTCCTTGGTGTCTCTGGTATGTGTGAATCCAGGGAAACGAGGAGACCATGTGCACGGTAGAGGATCTTCATATCCGATGAGAAGGTAAGAGTATAATGCTGGGATTGAATGTGGACGTGTAGGTGTGTAGGTTCACGCTTGGGCTGATCTTGTATCACGTAAAATAGGGAAGGATATGCCAAAAAGGGGAATGAAGGAGAGAAGCTGCAATTACCCTAACTGCCGTGGTTGTGGAGGTGGAAAGCAACTCGTATGGGCTATCATCACTGCTGGGCTGAAGGAGGCGGAACTCTTCTGGGCTGGCGATGGCACGCTGGGCGCCGGGCTGCAGTGGAGCTGGGCCGCATAGGAGCAAGGCAGCAGTGGCGCTGGGCTGGAAGAAGCTGGAGCAGCTCACGGACTGGGCTGGGCAACGCTGGGCTGCTGGGGCTGTGCACTGGTGCTGCGGACAAGCAAAACAGTGGGCTGTTGGGCTGGGCTAGCTGGCTGCAGAACTGGATCCGTTGGAGCTGAATTATCGGTTAACAAATGGGCTAAAATGGCTGCAGCTGGGCTCCTTAATTTAGCGAGTTTCTGGCTGGACAAGATCCCGATATATAAATATACGGACTAGGCGGAAAGAGAGTTTATCATAGATTAAGATCGGTTAAGGATTCTATCATTTTATGCGGAAGTAATCTACATAAAATGATAAACTATTTTAAGGATTCTATCATTTTATGTGAATGAATCTACATAAAATGACAAATCCTATAATAATATGTCTAACTCAATAGACGGATATGGGTCCATTGATCGAGATCTATTTTATAACGGAAATAGACGGAATAAAAATTCCGGATATTACAGTTTCCGGGAAAAAAAAATCGTTTCAGAAAAAAAAAAAAATCGGGACACGTGTCGCCTGTACGGTCGGCCGTACGACCGTACCGCATTAATTGAACCGTACCTGAACATTAACCTATATATATATAACTCTAAGGAAAACGCGTTTTCAAAAGCCGCGGTAAAATCTCGTAAATAAATCTTTGAGACATAACCCAAAATAATCCGACAAGGACATAACATATATGGTATATATATAAATAAGAATCTAACTCGAAGTAAAGCCTAAATTTTAAAAAAACCGTAAATATATTTTTCGGCACAAAATACAACCCTAAAAACTTTTCGATTTTCAAAAAATAAACTTTGGGCCAAATTTATAATTAAACCTTTGGGCCATATTCCATAAATAAATCTACAGGAATATAAATGTACATTTCCAAAAACCTGGCTAAAATATGCAAATACAAGATACAAGCTACTAAATGCAATTACAATAAAAAGAAGGGGCCCAATTTAATAACTTATAAGGGCTTCATAAACCCTTTCACCGGCGGGAGGAAAGCAACAACACAGAGCAGCGCTGCTAGTCTACGGCGGAAGAGGCGACGACGCAGGGTAGATAAGGTCGCAGCAATGACTTCTCCGGCGAAGCGAAGGCGGCAAGGGCAGAGCGACGGCGGCTCTGGTTGATTTTCATCTCCGGCGAGTTGCACAGGGGCGAGGCGACAGGCTGCGGTCGAAGGGGTGAGACGAAGCGGACTTTCTCCAGTGCGCCATAACTTCGAGAGAGAAGGAAGTGGAGTTGCCGGGTCCTTGGTGGTGGTTCCCGACGAAGAACTTAAAGCAGAGAAAAGGAGAGAAGTGGATTCGAAGGAGAGAAAAAGAGAACTACAAGAGGTGGTCTTCGGTCCGGCGTCGGCTCGAGGTGGCAGGCTTCGCCCGGCGTGGCTCCCTAATGGCAGTAGAAAGGGAGACGATCGTGCTTCCTGTCGAGATGGAAAGATGAATGTGAGATAGATGGGTGAAAGAGAGAGTTGCTCAGGCGTGAAGATATGAGAGTACAAAGAGTTGGAGAGATGGGAATCAGAGGGATGAGGAGTTTGAGTGAATAGGGGTAGTGAAAAACAGACTGTAGAGGGGCTAGAGGGCCGGCTAGGTGCAGAACCAAAGGCTAGGGATGGTGTAATACCCCAAGTTCTCGGAACTCGGGGAGCTAATGATTAGGACCTCACAATGAGTCCCGACCTTGGTTTAACAACAACTTTACTAGGATTTTACAACAAGACACAAATATATTTAAAACAATTTCAAAACATAATATTTTGATGGGATGAATGTACACAAGTGACAGCTTTACAAAACATATATATATATATATATATATATACACATAACATGCATGCTGTATGGAAGACATCCCGTCCCCATCTAATGAGTACGTGGACCCGGCTGACCATCTTTTCCGAATCTCTCTACAACTGTGTATCTCTACAAAAATTACAACACGAAATAACCGTTAGCTAACAATCCAAATATAAATAGAATAAGAATAGCACAAACACACTCAAAGTAACATAAACACTCATAATGCTGGCACACAATCCGGTTATTATCTGATAGCTTAGATGATTCACTTTATTCCGTTTTAAAGTTGTAGCACGAGAATCTTAAGATTTCTCGCCTCCGTTCCTTATCCAACTTGGTGTAGGTCTAGCACACCTCCGCCGGTAGTATCACTACAAACCAAGTATGGACTAGTCCCTAAAGAAACCCCCAGCGCCCTCGAGCTAACTGAGCACAATGCCACCACTTGTTACTCTTAGGCCAAATGTATAGGTCGGTAGATAATTAATACTAAGTACGATTATAAACATATCATTCAAACACCACTATCAGTATTCACACTCATATCCAAAAGCTAGCTAAGTAAGCCCAAAGGACTTACCTGAATCGAAACTCGATTCCCGTTATCTCAACTCAGTCCGCAACTGTTGGGACTCAATTTCCTGTCATAAGGGCAAGTGGATCAAAATACATCCCATATTCTTAGAAGTCTATAACTTCTAAGATGTAGAATCCCCTTCAAGAAAAAAATTACTAAAAAGCCCTCCTAAGATAAAATGACCATTTTACCCCTGTTTCCGAAACTCTCAAAGATCCTATAATATATGTCCAAACTTTTCTTTGGGACTTAATATCATAATCTAACTTTTAAGAGTTAGTTTAGGTAGAACTTATAGGACACACACTTTTCTTAACTTTTAAAAAGGTCACTAAGGTCCAACTTTAGCCTATAATACGAGACTCAAATAGACTTCTAAAAATTCTAAGAAAATTACCCAAGTCATCTATGATATGCATACAAATCATAAGGCCAAAAATCTCTCTAAAACACTAAACCAAACTCTCCATATAAATCTCCAAAGTTTGTTCCAACATCAAGTAATTTCATACTTGCCAAAAATTTACATTTCTCAAACTGCACAACCAGCCTAATTTGTACGCTCGTAAACCAAGATCCGACCGTTGGATCGGGCTAAACTTTTGATACATCATACTATGCATATCCCTCTATATCATATTATAAGTTGAACGGTTGATTATATTTGTAAGGTATCTAAACATAAGTTCCAACATGACTGCACAACACAAAATGTTTCCAGCACTTAGAGAATTTCAGCAACATCCAGAAAAACTGCTTACAGCCTCGACTTTGAAAAATCATAACTCCTAAACCTCTTGATGAAATCCTCTAAAATTTTAATATATTATACTATGTAATCCTAACTAACACATATCCGAAATTCAAGTGCATCAGAAATAAAAAGCATATTCAAAAATATCTCACAAAACTGCATCACATGCAGTTTTTCTCAACACTCAACACACTTTATAAACACTGGATGAGGAGCCAACTTTGGGACACCATAACTTTCAAACTGTAACTCAGAATATTCTCAAATTTTTGTATAGTATTCTATACAATACCGAGTAAGACATATCTAAAAATCAGCCAAAAAGGGAGAGCCTAGGTTACCCAAAATCAGACAGAAATTAGCTGTTCATCACTTTCGAAAACTCAGGAAACATAGCAAGTCATCTTCCGTGGATGCTATGGATGGTTTAAGCTACAAATGAGGGTTCTCATCAGCAATGATATAGAAGGGTAATGCAATTGAAGGGATGAGAGATGCTTACCCGACAAGAGGGACTCAACACGCTCACTAATACGAGTAGGAAGAGGAAGAAGACGGATCGGAATCACTGTCACTTGGACGCATTAGCAGAGGGGAGGAGGCTCTGCAATGGACGGTCAGCAACGCCGGGCGGTCCTGCATGTGTCAACCATAACCTCGGTGTTCCGGTCTCGAGTGCGGGTTATGGCAGCAACAACTCTCGACGATCTCAGTCGGTTACATCACCGGCTTCTGGGTTGACATCATCAACTATCTGCAGAAGGGCGAATCTCCTGGTTCGTAAGTTTGAATAGAGATGAGATGTTGGATTTTCGGTGTCCGGTTTTAGACCAAAGGGCCGTAGTCTCACTTATGTGAGTAGACGGTTCTCCCAATTGCCAAACAAATTAATATAATTATCTTGAACTAAAACTAGTTATTAACCAAGGGTTTGTAATCTCCACGAAGGAGTAGACAAAACCCAACCAAGAGTTTGTAATCTCCGCAAAGGAGTAGACAAAACCCAATCAAGAGTTTGTAGTCTCCAAAGGAGTAGACAAAACTCAACCAAGAGTTTGTAATCTCCAAAAAGGAGTAGACAAAACTCAATCAAGAGTTTGTAGTCTCCAAAGGAGTAGACAAAACTCAAGCAAGAGTTTGTAATCTCCAAAAAGGAGTAGACAAAACTCTAATAGAAGTTAAGTTCAATTACACGTCTTATAAACCGGTTGTTATATGTTAAAACCATTGACTTGGATAATGTAATGAGTCATTCATAAATGAATTTTCCTTCTAAGTGTATTCTCCCCTACACCGGGAATATCCAAATACCTTAGTGGGATAAAACGTTACACGTTACAAAGACTAAGTAAGATACTTACTTGTCTTACTTTGTAGAAGGGTATTCCTAGGTTTTGTCAATACAAAACCAAACTAAGATGGATGCCTATCCTTTGTCAATACAAAGGAACTATACTGGTCTTTCGAGTTTTGCAAACAAGCTTATAAGAAGGCCTATCCAATGTCAATACAATGGAACTAGAAGCTTTATTGTTGCAAAAACGAATGTCCAATCAAGTGCAAATGGCTCTCCCTTTTATAGGCATAGGGGGCCACGGTTTTGGGGAGAATAACCGCCACTAAAGCGGTTGAGAGCGGTTACAAACGGTTATTGGCGGTTGAGAGAAGTTAGGGTTACATAACCACTTTTTGGCCCAAGCCCAAGGCCCAAGCCCAACTCAATTGGGCCATCAAAAAGCCCAAATTTCAGCTAGCTTTTTCGGCCCGACTTTTTTCTCATCAATGAGCTTTGACTAACTCATTATAGCTAGGTGAAGCTCCAAGGTCAACTAATACACATGAGCTTAGCTCAAACTAGCTTAGCTCATCGAGCAGCTCACTAGCTAGCTTCTAGCTAGCTTCTTGGAGCTCAATGGACATTTATGCTTGGATATCTCTCAAACTTTGTAACAACTTTCTTGAGCTAATATAATGAGTTGTTCGCTCCAAACGGTGTGTGCAAGCTTTAAATTTATAACCCTAGACTTAAGCTTAAAACAAGGATGCGAACCCGCAGTGTACGGGTCAATCGTAGTAAAAGCAAGAAAATTCCAGGGGTCGATCACAGGGACTTGGTGAAACAAAGTCCAGTACAGTATGCTAATGTCAATGCTAACCACAAGAGCAAATAATACAATCAAAGATGAATAGGATGTCAAATAAACAAACATGCAATTCTAGGGATTAAAGCATCTAGTTGTGGTTCCAACTCAAGATCTATAGATAAGCGGACAAAGCTGAGATTTTTGCGTGGGGAAGGCGTTTCTAAAGTGGAGTAGATCACCGGGTAAGTCTCACTACACACTAATCCTAAACCGTAACTCCTATTACCGGGTAAGTCTCAAGGAATTAAGATAAAGAACTATAACCTCAAACTAACACACCATCTAAGGGAATAGAATCAACCTTTACCGGGTAAGTCTCAGGCTAACTCACAAAGATGGGATGGAAGCACACTCGAACCCCAATAAAGGACAAACCTTTATTACCTACACTTATGATCGTTGGTACACAAACTAAGGAATTACCGGGTAAGTCTCATCCTAAGCTTGCTTTGAACCAGAAAGGTGTAATAAGAATAGGATTTGGCAAACTCTAACACTTAACTCTCAGTTTAGGGTCGGATAAGTCACCTCGGTCAGAAGAATTCCACCCCGGCCGAGATGTTCATCAACCGAACGAGGTGCTTAGGGTTAAGGTTAAAGACTCGAGCTTTCAGGATCCTACTGGAATCTAAGATTATTCTATCATTGTTTTTCCCACAACCTTCAGCCAATCACCCTAGAATCACACAAGGAAATTAGCCACTCATCATCATAGTGAAAGTATTAAATATATGGAAGAAGGTGAATAATTGAACAAAGAAGAATTTAATGAAAACACTTCAATAACTGAATCAAATATCACACAAAATCGTTCCTTGGATAATAATCCAACAAGACAAGACAACAAGTAAGGGAATTGAAGACAATCTTACAAAACCCTCCAAAAAGCTATAAAGCTATAGTCTTCAATCTTCCTTCAACCTTCAAAAAGGTTCTTCAAAACTCCCAAATTGGAGTATGCTGCGGCTGCTGCGCGTGTATGCGAGGTTTCCAGCTGTAAGCGGATGTCGGAATTATGGGAAATCCGACCCTTTTTATAGGAAAATAAACCTCCAAAGATAATAAATCTTAAGAAGATATATTCCCATAAAAATAGGTAAAATATATGATTCTGCATATCTCCTTCCTTCCAGAAGCTCAGCCCAAAAATATAAGATCACTTTCCAAAATTAAAAGATCTCTTCCAAGAATAAAATATTCTCGCCGCGTCCTAGGTGTTCGCCTCGGTCGAGTCGGCGTCTCTGGATCGCCTCGGTCGAGATGAATCTCTGGTCAACCGAGGTGACTCATAACTGAATGTAGAATCTCTCAAAACTGGTCCAAAGTAAATCTTTAATCCATGGTTGTGCTTCCTGAATGTAGCTCCAAATGACTCTTGACTCCTTTTGATCCTTTTTGATGCAATACGTACCATATTACCTGCAATTACAACGAAACTAGGTGTAGACCTCGATTCTCGCAAAGGTAGATGAAATGGTAGTAAAATCACATAATGTACATACAAACATGCAGATTATGAAAGATAAAACGTCCAAACAAACCCCAAAATATAGACTATAATTCATGCTATCAAAATACCCCATACTTAGCCCTTGCTTGTCCCTAAGCAAGTTCCTCATATAGAAATCAAGATAGAATGGATTATAAGTCAAGAAAATCAGTGAAAAGTCTTTCAAAAACATTTTATGGTGTGAAACTATCATAGATCACTCTAAGAGAATACTTCCTGGAAATTAAAAACTCAATATGATCAAAACATTTTATAAATATATGAAAGTTGTTCATCTTTGCATAAAATCATAGAATGCATAATAAATCATAATTATCAAAATTAATCATGTATAATCCGATTTAAACCGCTAAGTCAATCAACAAGCTCAAGGTCTCAAGGGCTTCCCAAAAGAAAAGGTCAAGAAACGTGTAGGGTAGGGATGTGTGTAAGGTAATGTGGTGCTAGAATCCGGGAAAAGGATGTACTTCACTTCCACTTTGACTTTCAACATCTTCCATCAATAAGTTTTGCTTATTTCACACTTTTTCTTTTACTTTACTTTTTGGGATGCATGGATAGAGGTGCACAATAACCGAAGCCTAGGAAATCCGCAATCATCAATTTCTTGAGATGCATCAAACCCTTGATGCACATACCATGACCCATTAGGAATATCGCTCAATCCGACTTTGGCAAGACACAAACACCCGGCTATGTGAATGGTGCCGAGTTACTCATCTTCATGATTGACTTCCCCAAACCTATTATTGCTTTCTAATACTTTCACTTTCAGCCATCTTCGACTTTAACTTGCTTTCACCACTTCGCTTGCTTCCAAATTCCCGGATAGGTAAAGGGAGGCAAAATGTATATGAGGGGTTAAGCATGATCAAGAAGAAGAAGAAGAAAAGAATGAATTGCCTTGGTCTTTCCAAGATGAATGTGAGAGAACTTATGCTGCGGTGTCAACCTTCAAATTCAACATAATTTGGATAAAAACAAAATATTAAACATGCCAATAATTTCAAACAAAGCATTTAGCAACTTAAACATATTATAAAACATTTCAAACATATAAAGAATTTAAAACCAGTCAGTAAACAGGATCTTCACTGAGATCATATCCAGATAAGTAACACAAAAATCGTTTTCGAAAACTCTCAGTTAACCCACCTCGGTCGAGATGTTCTTGGTTCAACCGAGGTGAAACACCTCGTTTTGCCAGAACTGTCCCGGTCGAGGTCGAAAATTTTTTTTTTAAAACCCTTTTTTTCTTTCGGTTTCGACGTTTTTCTCAATCAAATAACCTGTAAGTATGCATGCAATCTCAGATAAACATATAAATGCAGAATGAAGCATAAGTATGAAAATATCCGATACATCATAAGTCAAATAATACATCGAAGTCAAATAAGTCAAGTAATACATCAACTACCCCATACTTGAGACACACTGTCCCAGTGGGTACAATAAAAGTCTGAATAAAAGAGGACTCACCGGATAAAGAGCCGAACTGCATAAAAATAAATAAATAAAGCCTGCAGCTCCTCAGAAGTCCTGATCCGGTGGTGGTGGTGGAATGTAGGGGAACTGAGCAGGATCATAGGGATAGCCCATGACATGCTGGAACTGTAGTTGAGCCATCATGTGCTGATGATGCTGCCGCTCCTGCATCTCCCGGATATCTAATGAAAGTGCAGCATAAGTGTCGATAACCTGATCCGTCAGGTCATCAATCCGTCTGTGTGCTGCTCTGTCCCTAAGGGCTAGTATCCTATCTGAACTCATCTCGTTTCGGTCGAAAATGCTCAGATTTCTTGCAGATCTGTTGTTGCAATCGACTCCTCTTCCCTTTAATCGCGTTTTGGAAGCAGAAATTGTCGAAAACGAGCGAGAAACGGAGGAGAACGAGATGCCTCTGTCGCCGCGGTCGAAGTGGGTGAAAAATAAAAAGTGAAAAGTAATTTTCCCTTTTTATACCGTCGCGAGATCTGCTGTCACCTCGGTCGAGATGGTCTCGACTGGACCGAGGTGGTACGGACCGAGGCGGTTCTGCAGAAACCCTAGTCGCCTCGGTTGCTTCAAGAATCAACTCGGTCGAGGTGTTCTGACAGTGACCGAGGTGCTTCTTTCTTCTCAGAATCTCGAACTTCTCTCTTTCCAGGAGTGTTCCTTCCTGTTGTCTGTCCAGAAAGCCAAAAACAAAGCAAAGCAAAGCAAAAACAAAAACTATCTAAACTAGACTAGGAAACGGGAAAGAAAGCAATACCTTGGGTTGCCTCCCAAGAAGCGCTTGATTTAAGGTCGCTAGCTGGACCATGATGCGTCTCAAAGGAGGTAGATCGGCGCGACCTCCTCATCCGGCGTTTCCGGTTGATACTTCTTAAGTCTATGACCGTTGACCTTGAAGCTTCCGCTAGTTTCGCCCCATATCTCAACTGCACCATGAGGGAAAACATGTTTCACAACGTAAGGTCCGGTCCATCTAGATTTCAACTTACCTGGAAAAAGACGGAGGCGGGAGTTGAAGAGTAGAACTAAATCTCCTTCGTTAAGCTCCTTTGGAACGATACGCTTGTCATGCCATCTCTTCGTCCTTTCCTTGTAGATTTTGGCATTCTCATAGGCGTTTAAACGCAGCTCCTCCAGCTCGTTAAGTTCCAATAGTCGCTTCTCGCCAGCATCTTTAATGTCAAAGTTCAACCATTTGATAGCCCAATATGCTTTGTGCTCCAACTCGACGGGCAAGTGGCAAGATTTCCCATACACCAAATTATAAGGGGTGGTGCCTATGGGAGTCTTGAATGCGGTCCTGTACGCCCAAAGAGCATCGTCTAATTTCATGGACCAATCCTTCCTCGTCCAAAAACTTGTTCGCTCCAAACGGTGTGTGCAAGCTTTAAATTTATAACCCTAGACTTAAGCTTAAAACAAGGATGCGAACCCGCAGTGTACGGGTCAATCGTAGTAAAAGCAAGAAAATTCCAGGGGTCGATCACAGGGACTTGGTGAAACAAAGTCCAATACGGTGTGCTAATGTCAATGCTAACCACAAGAGCAATCAATACAATCAAAGATGAATAAGACGTCAAATAAAGCAAACATGCAATTCTAGGGATTAAAGCATCTAGTTGTGGTTCCAACTCAAGATCTATAGATAAGCGGACAAAGCTGAGATTTTTGCATGGGGAAGGTGTTTCTAAAGTGGAGTAGATCACCGGGTAAGTCTCACTACACACTAATCCTAAACCGTAACTCCTATTACCGGGTAAGTCTCAAGGAATTAAGATAAAGAACTATAACCTCAAACTAACATACCATCTAAGGGAATAGAATCAACCTTTACCGGGTAAGTCTCAGGCTAACTCACAAAGATGGGATGGAAGCACACTCAAACCCCAATAAAGGATAAACCTTTATTACCTACGCTTATGATCGTTGGTACACAAACTAAGGAATTACCGGGTAAGTCTCATCCTAAGCTTGCTTTGAACCAGAAGGGTGTAATAAGAATAGGATTTGGCAAACTCTAACACTTAACTCTCAGTTTAGGATCAGATAAGTCACCTCGGTCAGAAGAATTCCACCCCGGCCGAGATGTTCATCAACCGAACGAGATGCTTAGGGTTAAGGTTAAAGACTCGAGCTTTCAGGATCCTACTGGAATCTAAGATTATTCTATCATTGTTTTTCCCACAACCTTCAGCCAATCACCCTAGAATCACACAAGGAAATTAGCCACTCATCATCATAATGAAAGTATTAAATATATGGGAAGAAGGTGAATATTTGAACAAAGAAGAATTTAATGAAAACACTTCAATAACTGAATCAAATATCACACAAAAATCGTTCCTTGGATAATAATCCAACAAGACAAGACAACAAGGAAAGGAATTGAAGACAATCTTACAAAACCCTCCAAAAAGCTATAAAGCTATAGTCTTCAATCTTCCTTCAATCCTTCAAAAAGGTTCTTCAACAACTCCCAACTTGGAGTAGGATGCGGCTGCTGTGCTTGTATGCGAGGTTTTCAGCTGTAAGCGGCTCTCGAATTATGGGAAATCCGACCCTTTTTATAGGAAAAATAAACCTCTAAAGATAATAAATCTTAAGAAGATATATTCCCATAAAAATAGGTAAAATATATGATTCTGCATATCTCCTTCCTTCCAGAAGCTCAGCCCAAAAATATAAGATCACTTTCCAAAATTAAAAGATCTCTTCCAAGAATAAAATATTCTCGCCGCGTCCTAGGTGTTCGCCTCGGTCGAGTCGGCGTCTCTGGATCGCCTCGGTCGAGATGAATCTCTGGTTAACCGAGGTGACTCATAACTGAATGTAGAATCTCTCAAAACTGGTCCAAAGTAAATCTTTAATCCATGGTTGTGCTTCCTGAATGTAGCTCCAAATGACTCTTGACTCCTTTTGTTCCTTTTTGATGCAATACGTACCATATTACCTGCAATTACAACGAAACTAGGTGTAGACCTCGATTCTCGCAAAGGTAGATGAAATGGTAGTAAAATCACATAATGTACATACAAACATGCAGATTATGAAAGATAAAACGTCCAAACAAACCCCAAAATATAGACTATAATTCATGCTATCAAAATACCCCATACTTAGCCCTTGCTTGTCCCTAAGCAAGTTCCTCATATAGAAATCAAGATAGAATGGATTATAAGTCAAGAAAATCAATGAAAAGTCTTTCAAAAACATTTTATGGTGTGAAACTATCATAGATCACTCTAAGAGAATACTTCCTGGAATTAAAAACTCAATATGATCAACACATTTTATAAATATAGGAAAGTTGTTCATCTTTGCATAAAATCATAGAATGCATAATAAATCATAATTATCAAAATTAATCATGTATAATCCGATTTAAACCGCTAAGTCAATCAACAAGCTCAAGGTCTCAAGGGCTTCCCAAAAGAAAAGGTCAAGAAACGTGTAGGGTAGGGATGTGTGTAAGGTAATGTGGTGCTAGAATCCGGGAAAAGGATGTACTTCACTTCCACTTTGACTTTCAACATCTTCCATCAATAAGTTTTGCTTATTTCACACTTTTTCTTTTACTTTACTTTTTGGGATGCATGGATAGAGGTGCACAATAACCGAAGCCTAGGAAATCCGCAATCATCAATTTCTTGAGATGCATCAAACCCTTGATGCACATACCATGACCCATTAGGAATATCGCTCAATCCGACTTTGGCAAGACACAAACACCCGGCTATGTGAATGGTGCCGAGTTACTCATCTTCATGATTGACTTCCCCAAACCTATTATTGCTTTCTAATACTTTCACTTTCAGCCATCTTCGACTTTAACTTGCTTTCACCACTTCGCTTGCTTCCAAATTCCCGGATAGGTAAAGGGAGGCAAAATGTATATGAGGGGTTAAGCATGATCAAGAAGAAGAAGAAGAAAAGAATGAATTGCCTTGGTCTTTCCAAGATGAATGTGAGAGAACTTATGCTGCGGTGTCAACCTTCAAATTCAACATAATTTGGATAAAAACAAAATATTAAACATGCCAATAATTTCAAACAAAGCATTTAGCAACTTAAACATATTATAAAACATTTCAAACATATAAAGAATTTAAAACCAGTCAGTAAACAGGATCTTCACTGAGATCATATCCAGATAAGTAACACAAAAATCGTTTTCGAAAACTCTCAGTTAACCCACCTCGGTCGAGATGTTCTTGGTTCAACCGAGGTGAAACACCTCGTTTTGCCAGAACTGTCCCGGTCGAGGTCGAAAATTTTTTTTTTAAAACCCTTTTTTTCTTTCGGTTTCGACGTTTTTCTCAATCAAATAACCTGTAAGTATGCATGCAATCTCAGATAAACATATAAATGCAGAATGAAGCATAAGTATGAAAATATCCGAAATAATAAAATACATCATAAGTCAAATAATACATCGAAGTCAAATAAGTCAAGTAATACATCAACTACCCCATACTTGAGACACACTGTCCCAGTGGGTACAATAAAAGTCTGAATAAAAGAGGACTCACCGGATAAAGAGCCGAACTGCATAAAAATAAATAAATAAAGCCTGCAGCTCCTCAGAAGTCCTGATCCGGTGGTGGTGGTGGTGGTGGAATGTAGGGGAACTGAGCAGGATCATAGGGATAGCCCATGACATGCTGGAACTGTAGTTGAGCCATCATGTGCTGATGATGCTGCCGCTCCTGCATCTCCCGGATATCTAATGAAAGTGCAGCATAAGTGTCGATAACCTGATCCGTCAGGTCATCAATCCGTCTGTGTGCTGCTCTGTCCCTAACTCTCTGCCTCCTGCGCCTAGCGGGCCTGACTGGAGAAGTCTCAGCTGGCGCTGGCTCAGTATCCTCCTCATCCTCATCAAGATCAATAATGGGAGGCGCGCTCGTCCCAGCAGTATCTGTCCCTGTGTCCATCGGGACGCCGCCTCCTCTCTCATCGACAGTCTCGTCGTTGTCATCCTCATCGACCTCCTCAGCCTCCTCTGCAGCTGCAGCAGCAGCAACTGCTCCCTCTCTATAGTCCTCCATCAGCGGGACCCATGCTGCCTGCCAGAAATGCGGGTCGGCAACAGAGAACTGTGCAGACCATCTGATACCCTGAGGCGTTGTCCGCTCCCAAGGCATGGCAACGTACGGAGTGGTCAATCCACGGGGAACCAGAATCCGCCGCGTAATCATCTCCTGTAGTCCCAGCGGCTTCGGAGCCGCCGCTAACGTGCAAACACTGAGGTCCATCCCGTGGTATGTGGCGATGTGGGTGACTAGACCTCCACAGCAAATATCCCCCTTTGACTTGGCCTTGATCCTGTGCAGATCCTCTGCCAGGAGCAAGCCAAAGTCGGGGTAACCTCCTGTGACCATGCAGTATAAAGAGAAGAGCTCCCCCTGTCTGATCTTCTGGGGCGTCTCAGTACGCGCCAGAAGCATCTCACTGAATATCCGGTGGGCGAGTCTAAAGGCTGGGTGAAAGATGACTTTCTCCCTGGAATCTCCAGGGCGCCATCTGTCTGCGTGAGTAGTGATGTGGGCTATTTGTCCCCAAAACTCCCTAGCTACTGATCGGGAGGGAAAGTCTACAGCGGTAGGGGCAGGAAAGCTAAAGATCTCTCTCCATATCTCTAATGGAACTATGAAGTTCCGGCTCATCAGCCGGTACTTCACAGATCCCTCTGTGGGTAGGTAGGAGAAGGAGCTGACAAACTCGAGTGTCGGCTCTATGTAGGCTGGGGCTCGGATCTCAGAAAACTGATCCAGCCCGACTGTGGCGATCATCCTCCTAAGGTCAGCCTCTAACCCTAGGCAGTCAAAAGCGGATACCTCCAGAAATCGTGGTGCGATAACTGGACGGCCCGCTATCCTCTCATAGTCTACCCGGCACCTCTCGTGGATGACCGGGCGGTAGGGACGGGAAGAAGAAGGGGAAGGGGAAGGTGAGGATCTATCTCTAAGGGCCAGTAATCTGTCTGAACTCATCTTCGCAAAACACTCTGTCAGATCACCTCGGTTGACTGACAACCCTCAGAAATCACCTCGGTCGAGGTGCAGGCCGACTGGACCGAGGCGTAACAGTTCGAATTCCAATTCTCAGAATTTCAGTTCTTTTCCCCCTAAAATCACTACAATTGCTTCCTAAGGGGTACTTATGGGTTTCCTCAGCAGAAACAAGGGCAACCAAAGCCCAATAAGCAGCAAACGAGGAGGTAGGGTTTTCGAACGGTGGTTACCTCGTTTCGGTCGAAAATACTCAGATTCTTTGCAGATCTGTAGTTGCAATCGACTCTTCTACCCTTTAATCGCGTTTTGGAAGGAGAAATTGTCGAAAACGAGCGAGAAACGGAGGAGAACGAGATGCCTCTGTCGCCGCGGTCGAAGTGGGTGAAAAATAAAAAGTGAAAAGTAATTTTCCCTTTTTATACCGTCGCGAGATCTGCTGTCACCTCGGTCGAGATGGTCTCGACTGGACCGAGGTGGTACGGACCGAGGCGGTTCTGCAGAAACCCTAGTCGCCTCGGTTGCTTCAAGAATCAACTCGGTCGAGGTGTTCTGACAGTGACCGAGGTGCTTCTTTCTTCTCAGAATCTCGAACTTCTCTCTTTCCAGGAGTGTTCCTTCCTGTTGTCTGTCCAGAAAGCCAAAAACAAAGCAAAGCAAAGCAAAAACAAAAAAAAACTATCTAAACTAGACTAGGAAACGGGAAAGAAAGCAATACCTTGGGTTGCCTCCCAAGAAGCGCTTGATTTAAGGTCGCTAGCTGGACCATGATGCGTCTCAAAGGAGGTAGATCGGCGCGACCTCCTCATCCGGCGTTTCCGGTTGATACTTCTTAAGTCTATGACCGTTGACCTTGAAGCTTCCGCTAGTTTCGCCCCATATCTCAACTGCACCATGAGGGAAAACATGTTTCACAACGTAAGGTCCGGTCCATCTAGACTTCAACTTACCTGGAAAAAGACGGAGGCGGGAGTTGAAGAGTAGAACTAAATCTCCTTCGTTAAGCTCCTTTGGAACGATACGCTTGTCATGCCATCTCTTCGTCCTTTCCTTGTAGATTTTGGCATTCTCATAGGCGTTTAAACGCAGCTCCTCCAGCTCGTTAAGTTCCAATAGTCGCTTCTCGCCAGCATCTTTAATGTCAAAGTTCAACCATTTGATAGCCCAATATGCTTTGTGCTCCAACTCGACGGGCAAGTGGCAAGATTTCCCATACACCAAATTATAAGGGGTGGTGCCTATGGGAGTCTTGAATGCGGTCCTGTACGCCCAAAGAGCATCGTCTAATTTCATGGACCAATCCTTCCTTGTTCTAGAGACGGTCTTCTCCAAAATCGCCTTGATTTCCCTGTTCGAGATCTCGACCTGTCCACTAGTTTGAGGGTGATAAGCGGTTGATACCTTGTGGGTTACCCCATACTTCGATAGAAGTGCTTTAAACTTCCGGTTGATGAAATGCGTTCCTCCATCGCTGATGATGATGCGTGGAGTTCCAAATCGTGGAAAGATAGTTCTATTCAAGAACTTCACAACCACCTTGGCGTCGTTAGTGGGAGAAGCAATGGCTTTGACCCATCTAGAGACGTAATCTACTGCAAGGAGAATGTAGAGGTTTCCTCCGGAGGATGGAAAAGGTCCCATGAAGTCAATCCCCCACACATCAAAGATTTCCACTTCTTGGATGTTGTTAAGTGGCATTTCGTTCCTCCTTGATAGGTTCCCTGTTCTTTGGCATGCATCACAAGAAACAACAAAAGATTGCACATCCTTAAATAATGTAGGCCAAAAGAAACCGGAACGTAATACCTTAGCGCATGTTTTATCGGTGCTAGCATGCCCTCCGCAAGGAAGTGAATGGCAATGCCGTATGACGCTATTGACTTCATCTTCCGGAATGCACCTTCGAAGCATCCCATCCGGCCCGCGCTTGAACAGCAGCGGTTCATCCCAGTAGTAATGTCGTACGTCCTTGAAGAATTTCTTCTTTTGAGAGTACGTCAATCCGAGTGGTATTTCCTGGCACACAAGATAATTCACAATATCAGCATACCAAGGACCTTTATTATCAGAGAGTTGGTGAATGTCAGAGAAGGGAGTAGAAAAATTGTTATTCTCTGTAATCTCAGTCCGAATTGTTTCGCTGTCGACCTCGGTCGAGGCGCAAAGGCGTTGACCGAGGTGTTCTTCAGACGCCTCGCTCTGTCCAGAAAGTGCCTCGGTCGAGGTACTGCTACTGGATCCGAGGCTGGGAATCTTCGTTTCCTGGATCAGCTTCTCAGTTTTAGCTCCTGGATCCTCTTCCAGTGTTTTTAAGCTCCGTATATCTGCATCACAAGAAGCATCTATACCTTCCTCCATTAAACTGAAGCTTATAACTCTTTCGAGTGGATCGTTAATAAGGATGGAGCTCACCAATTCTCTTGATTCTTCTTCATCGTAGATGTTGAAGATATCTTCAGTTAGTTGCTCCCCTTTCATGGCTGCAAGTAGCGCGAACTCCACCTCATCGCCGCCAACGTTGAATTTCAACTTGGCGTTCTTGCAATCCACGTTGCAACCCGAAGTTGCTAGGAATGGTCTCCCGAGAATGATAGGAACAGGATAATCTGCGGGAATGTCAAGTACGACAAAATCTATGGGTAGATAGAAGTTACCTAACTTGACCGGAACGTCCTCCAAAATGCCCACGGGATGGGTGATGGAGCGATCCGCCATGTAGAGTCGGAACTTGACCGGTTTGGGCTCTCCAAGACCGATCTTAATGCATAGCTCCAGCGGGATGATGCTCACGCTGGCTCCTAGATCACAAAGGGCTTCACAAGTGACATCCCCAACTTGAATGGGAATGCAAAATGAGCCGGGATCTCTCAATTTAGGTGGCATCTTCTCCTTCATGGTCTTTATGAGTTCCGAAGACTTAGATGTCATCCTAACTTCACCAACATCCTCCAGCTTCCTCTTCCTTGATAGGATCTCCTTCAAGAACTTCCCATAGGCGGGCATACCTAGAATAGCATCAAGGAAAGGAATATTAATATGGAGCTTATTCATCAAGTCAAGGAACTTACCAAAGTGCTTGTCAAGATGTGCTCTGGCTCTGGACTGGGGGAATGGCAGTGGTGGTTTATATGCAGGAGGTGGAACATAAACTTCTGTCGTTCCTCCTACTTTTTGTTGTACCGCCTCGGTTGGCATCTCGGTCGAGGTGTTCTTCGACTGGATCTGGACCGAGGTGGTCTGCGTTGAGCGAGGTACTGGATCTGCAGTTTTGAGTCCACTCCTCGTCGTGATGGCCATGCACTGGCCCTTAGGGTTAGTTTCCGTCTTTGCTGGAAGCTTCCCTGGATCTCTTGGCGCTTCATTCGCCCTATTAGCAAGTTGTTGTTCGAAGGACTTTTGAGCCCTCGAAAATGAAGTCATAGAATTCTCCATAGCATTAAGCTTGATCAAGATTGCCTCCAGGACTGCGTCCTTCTTTTCCGGCTGAGACGAACTTGATCCTTGCCCTTGGCTCTTCAATGGAGTAGAAGAAGAAGAAGGAGAAGAGAGGAAAGGGTTAGAGGAATCATTAGAGTTGGAGTTTGAATGATTGTTACCGTTGTTTTGGTTATTCGCCCTCCAATTGTTGCTATTGGATCCTCTATTGTTGTTGTAGTTGTTGTTTCGGGGTCCGTTGTTGTTGTTACGGTACCCGTTATTGTTGTTGTTGTTGTTCCTTTGCCCTTGCTCTTCCTTCTTAGTTTGAGCCATCAATAGCTCCTTCAACTGCTTCACGTCGTTCTTCAAGGACGTGAGTTGGTTGTTGTTGGGTTGAGTCTCTTGAAAGTTGACTCTTTTAACTCCACCTTCAGCTCCTTGGTGGGTATACTTCTCCATGTGCAAGGCTTGCTTCTCAATGAAGTCCCAAGCCTCATCAACCGCCATATCCATGAATGTACCGGCGGAGAGTAGTTGGAGATTGAACTGGGTGTTTCCGTCCAGCCCCTTGAAATAGATCTCCAACAACTCGATCTTTGGAATCCCATGATGTGGGCAATCCAAAAGGATATCCTTGAATCGCTCCCATGATTTGGACAAGCTCTCCTTGTCCTTCATGATGAAAGCATTGATCTTCCCTCTCATTTCAGCAGTCTTTGAGGGGGGAAAGAATTTGGTCAAGAATTCCGTAGTCATCTCTTCCCATGTGCTGATCTTTCCTGCAGGAAGAGATTGATACCAAGTAAGAGCTCTATCTTTAAGAGAAAAGTAGAAAGGTCTTAGCTTGTAGTTGTTATTTTCAATTCTGGGAGGTCGCAAGGTCTCCATCAAGATCTCGTAGTTTTGAAGATGTTGATGCGGCGACTCCTTCTCTAGCCCTCCGAATTGACATTGGCGAATCATGGCTAGAACTTGCGGTCGAAGTTCGTAGTCATGATCCGCTGGATCTCCTAGGTTCACTCCTGGACGCCTCAGCTGTTGATTAGGGTCCATCCTTTGACCTAGGGTTTGTGGAATTCCTGCAAGAAGAACATCTCGGACCGGCATCCGAAGCGGATGTACATCGGCCGGGGCGTCAGGTACTGGATTCTGCCTCGGTCGAGGATCAACTACTGGATCCTGCATCGGTCAAGGTTGAATCTGGTTCCGAATTGCTGCAATCTCAGCTTCGATTGCTGCAGTCCTGGCCTGATTCTCCTCTTTCTCTTGCCTTAGCTCTTCTTTACTGAGACGTAGCAGCTCCTGCGTCTCTCTCAACTGGGCCGCAAGATCGTGATCGTCTTGTTGGGCCATCTTCGCTTCTCTTAAGCGTCTCTTGTATGTCTTTTCTGGTTCGGGATCGTAAGGAACGATTTCCTTCCCAGTGCGGGTTCTTCGCATATACCTAAGAAAGAACCTGCGAAAGTCACTCAAGTAGAGTGGTTAGACAAAAAGGGGGCAAATGCCCCAAGAGCAAACCGTACCGGCTTGGTCTAGACCAAGTCCCCGGCAACGGCGCCAAAAACTTGTTCGCTCCAAACGGTGTGTGCAAGCTTTAAATTTATAACCCTAGACTTAAGCTTAAAACAAGGATGCGAACCCGCAGTGTACGGGTCAATCGTAGTAAAAGCAAGAAAATTCCAGGGGTCGATCACAGGGACTCGGTGAAACAGAGTCAATACGGTATGCTAATGTCAATACTAACCACAAGAGTAATTAACACAATCAAAGATGAATAAGAAGTCAATAAAGCAAACATGCAATTCTAGGGATTAAAGCATCAAGTTGTGGTTCCAACTCAAGATCTATAGATAAGCGGACAAAGCTGAGATTTTT
>BSUD01000002.1:20345802-20423550 GCA_033239045.1 Fagopyrum esculentum
CTCTTTCTCTTGCCTTAGCTCTTCTTTACTGAGACGTAGCAGCTCCTGCGTCTCTCTCAACTGGGCCGCAAGATCGTGATCGTCTTGTTGGGCCATCTTCGCTTCTCTTAAGCGTCTCTTGTATGTCTTTTCTGGTTCGGGATCGTAAGGAACGATTTCCTTCCCAGTGCGGGTTCTTCGCATATACCTAAGAAAGAACCTGCGAAAGTCACTCAAGTAGAGTGGTTAGACAAAAAGGGGGCAAATGCCCCAAGAGCAAACCGTACCGGCTTGGTCTAGACCAAGTCCCCGGCAACGGCGCCAAAAACTTGTTCGCTCCAAACGGTGTGTGCAAGCTTTAAATTTATAACCCTAGACTTAAGCTTAAAACAAGGATGCGAACCCGCAGTGTACGGGTCAATCGTAGTAAAAGCAAGAAAATTCCAGGGGTCGATCACAGGGACTTGGTGAAACAAAGTCCAGTACAGTATGCTAATGTCAATGCTAACCACAAGAGCAAATAATACAATCAAAGATGAATAGGATGTCAAATAAACAAACATGCAATTCTAGGGATTAAAGCATCTAGTTGTGGTTCCAACTCAAGATCTATAGATAAGCGGACAAAGCTGAGATTTTTGCGTGGGGAAGGCGTTTCTAAAGTGGAGTAGATCACCGGGTAAGTCTCACTACACACTAATCCTAAACCGTAACTCCTATTACCGGGTAAGTCTCAAGGAATTAAGATAAAGAACTATAACCTCAAACTAACACACCATCTAAGGGAATAGAATCAACCTTTACCGGGTAAGTCTCAGGCTAACTCACAAAGATGGGATGGAAGCACACTCGAACCCCAATAAAGGACAAACCTTTATTACCTACACTTATGATCGTTGGTACACAAACTAAGGAATTACCGGGTAAGTCTCATCCTAAGCTTGCTTTGAACCAGAAAGGTGTAATAAGAATAGGATTTGGCAAACTCTAACACTTAACTCTCAGTTTAGGGTCGGATAAGTCACCTCGGTCAGAAGAATTCCACCCCGGCCGAGATGTTCATCAACCGAACGAGGTGCTTAGGGTTAAGGTTAAAGACTCGAGCTTTCAGGATCCTACTGGAATCTAAGATTATTCTATCATTGTTTTTCCCACAACCTTCAGCCAATCACCCTAGAATCACACAAGGAAATTAGCCACTCATCATCATAGTGAAAGTATTAAATATATGGAAGAAGGTGAATAATTGAACAAAGAAGAATTTAATGAAAACACTTCAATAACTGAATCAAATATCACACAAAATCGTTCCTTGGATAATAATCCAACAAGACAAGACAACAAGTAAGGGAATTGAAGACAATCTTACAAAACCCTCCAAAAAGCTATAAAGCTATAGTCTTCAATCTTCCTTCAACCTTCAAAAAGGTTCTTCAAAACTCCCAAATTGGAGTATGCTGCGGCTGCTGCGCGTGTATGCGAGATGCAATCGATGTATGCAGCCTTCTTTTCGGTGTAAGCGGTGTTTTTTCCAGCTGTAAGCGGATGTCGGAATTATGGGAAATCCGACCCTTTTTATAGGAAAATAAACCTCCAAAGATAATAAATCTTAAGAAGATATATTCCCATAAAAATAGGTAAAATATATGATTCTGCATATCTCCTTCCTTCCAGAAGCTCAGCCCAAAAATATAAGATCACTTTCCAAAATTAAAAGATCTCTTCCAAGAATAAAATATTCTCGCCGCGTCCTAGGTGTTCGCCTCGGTCGAGTCGGCGTCTCTGGATCGCCTCGGTCGAGATGAATCTCTGGTCAACCGAGGTGACTCATAACTGAATGTAGAATCTCTCAAAACTGGTCCAAAGTAAATCTTTAATCCATGGTTGTGCTTCCTGAATGTAGCTCCAAATGACTCTTGACTCCTTTTGATCCTTTTTGATGCAATACGTACCATATTACCTGCAATTACAACGAAACTAGGTGTAGACCTCGATTCTCGCAAAGGTAGATGAAATGGTAGTAAAATCACATAATGTACATACAAACATGCAGATTATGAAAGATAAAACGTTCAAACAAACCCCAAAATATAGACTATAATTCATGCTATCAGGAATGCCCGAAAGAACGCTCCATAATGTGTCCCAAAACACAAAGCGTCGGGCTCTCAATTTCTGCCGCAAAATGGCCTAGACGTTGGCAAGGCCAATAACGCTCTTGCCAAGTAATGGCATTGTCATGACTGAGTCAAGACAATGTCCCATGATAGTCATGAGGCTCAACTAAACTAACTTTCAACATAGCCGTGTTAGCCATGTCCTTTTGTTTAGTTTAATTTAATTAGCTTCCATACTTTTACCCCGTAATCACTAGTTACTCTAAGTGCCGGTCACTTGGCTTGCCTCCCGCAACCCATACCATCGTGACACACATGTGAGTAACTTATTGCACCTTGTCTCGACAACAAGCTCAATGGTTCCGTTGAGACTTAGCACAAATCTCCAACATTCCTCCCCCATTTGAGCAAAGTCGTGAAACTTAATTTAGGCAAATTAATAAACAAAACTCTACACATAATCACAAATATCTTTCGATTGAATTTATTGATTTAGTACAAATGCACATTCTGTACAAAAGAATCATGGTGTCCTAACGGATTGAACCATTCAACTTGTCTAAGTACATGAAGGCAAAGTACATGTGAGTTTACATTCCTTACTAACAATTGACACATTTAAAGGCTATTGTGTCCTAATCCTCTAATGAACGCGTAGGCGAGTCAACCACATACTCCCTTGAAGAAGCCTTGACACTTCACGTTCACGTAGCCGACTTTCTTTTAATCTTGCGCCTACACTCGCAATTTCTCAAAGAAGTCGTTAAGAGAATTCTCTCAAGCTTTCCTTAGTTTGTAGGACCGAACTCCCTTGGATGGAACTTTGAGTTCGCTAACTTCTCGGAATGGGCTTTCCACATTGAATTCGGCTATAGCTTTTGGCCATAAGTGAATTGGGTGTCCCACGACGAGAGGTTAAACTAGTAGGTTGTAACCCATCCCCTTGGCTATCTTGTGTACTAAATAACAAGCCAAGATCTTGGTTAGTCTTTCGTCCAAGTTTGTGAATTCTCAACAAACCACCGACGCTATATGTTGAGTCTAATAGTTCTATAACCAAACTATGTCTCAACACCAAGATGTTTCGATTTTCATAACATCCTTGACTTCATGCCAAGCCAAAAAACCACTATTTCAAAGAAATAGATTTTCTAGGAAATTGGGACTTAGGCCAAAAGGACTTTTAACCACCAAGTCATGGCATTGTCATGATAGATTCAAGACAATGTCCGAAAGAACGCTCTTGTCGTGTGTCGACAACAAGCTTTCAACTCTGATATATGAGTACTTTCAAGTCTCAGAACTGATCATGTCATGTGTTGACAATGAGATCTTTCACTTGAATCATGGATATACTTTATCGGAGTATAATGACCATCATTGGAATTAGTCCGAAACCCATTTCCAAAAGTCATGAAATTATCAAGTCTTTTATCAAAACTTTAGAAGTATAGAATCATTTAGATTCACACGTTTTGACTACTGTCAAAATCATCATGTTGTCTAAACATAAGCAAGAGATATTACCTTGTGTGGTACAATTTAACTTGCTATTGACACACCAATTGGCTCGATTTATCTTAAACCGATTTAACCAACAACTTTGATCATTTTCACTTTGTTGCCATTGCCATGGGGTAGGGAGAGTACTTATATGAGAATATATAACTTTGAAATGACATGCCTTATGTATTTGTCCTTTTTCAAAAATTTGTTGGATATCCAGAACGAGCCATCCTCTTTGTTCCATAACATTTGTCCAAATTCGATCAGCCCCCCATAGTTATTTCAACAATTATAAATGATCATGTGCCTCATAGGCATTCATGTGTCACCATAGTCAACAATTCGACTCTAGTGAGTCCATCGACTTTCAGTTTCCTCATAGAATTTCCTTTTGTATGACCCGAAGGTTTAACATATAATCCAAAGTCAATTAATCTCTTTCAAATCCATGAAGGTAACATCTCGAGATATCATATTCTCGTTTAGATATCTTACCTTCTTTTAAGAACACTTGATCAACGGAAATCATATATGGTCATGTTCGTACTTGCCCTTGGTACCAGGCAATCGAACGACGGAGGTTTGACCTTTTAGCCAACTTTATGATTTCGTTCAATCATGTCTTAGTCTTATTTAGACTTTGGCCAAAATGTCTTTAATGCATAACATGACTTTTCATGGTTTTAGCCGAAGTCAACATATTAGGTTTGAACGCCACCAAACCTCTATGCCTCTTTGAGTATTCCGTTCTTTTAACGAATTCACACTCGACGTTTTAATCATCCAAACGTTTTACTCATGTTCATATCAGCCTTCTACAAGTCCCACGACTCCAAGGAATTTTAAGAAAAGTCGTTTGTATAAAGGCATGAACACACATACATATTGCATGAATCGATCGTACGATTACAAGGACCGATCGAGCCGATTATAGAACCAATCGAGCCGATCACTTTAGTAATTCCTAAGAATCACAAGTCCCTGTCAAGACCATTTAGGTTGGCCGCTGTCCCAGTCGGGTCGAATGGTTAACAAAACGCAAGCCAGCGTGTTCTAAATAGTGTCGGTCGAGCCGCCCGACAAACCAATCAAGTCAACTGCTTGGCGGTTACTCGACGGTTTCATAAAATCTATGTCCAGTTGCGTCGACTGACAACACCATCAAGTCGAACACGTGGCGGTTATAAACAGTCGAGTTGCCTGAAGTAGCCAGTCAGGTCGCTCCCTTCAGTGTCATGTTCCAGTCGAGTCACCCGATTCAGTATCAAGAACTAGTCGAGTGACATAGTTTGCTCAAGTCTTTTCCAACCAATAGTTAGCCCTTAGCCAATATGGCTTGGGCCTTGACATAGCCAATCCAAAAGACTTCGATGAGTCACTTCTGGCTTGTCTTTCTTTAGGTTATTTTGACACACCTTAGGACCATGGTTTGCCTTGTCATTTGCGTAGCATGACATAGCCAAGGCGGGCACTTGCGTGCGCCTTTACTCAACCCGCTTTAGCCATATCTTGGGCTTGACACTCGCTTATTCACAAGGCATGTCACGAGCCTTATTTAGTGTTCTACTTACCCCTTTTTGGACAACAAGTCCATGTCAACACTTAATGCCTCAACATAAGTTTGCGCATATCTTGACTTGTTTATCTAGCCCAATGCCATAGCCATTTCTTTGGCTTTCAATAAATAATTGATAAGACTTATTTCCTTGTCAAAAAGGATCATGTTTGAGTGTTTTACCATTTGACATTCAACAATAGAATGTGCAATCGACTAAGCTCTCAAACATTCATAAATATGACAAACAACCATACTTCCATTCGATCTTGACACAAGTGTAAAATCGAAAACACACACAATTCTTTATTAATATTGATAAGGCATTACAAACTAAGGCCGAAGCCTATACATAGTTTTAACATAGTAAGATACTTACAAAGCATATAAACCTGAAGCCCTTTACATATACTTAATATCAAACATTACAAGATTATCCTTTATGGATTCTCTTCCTTGGGAACTTTTGAGAGAATTTTCTCCCATTGCTTGAAATATATTTCCAAATCCTTCATGGATAATCCTCCGATCTCAAACAACAACATGGTGCGCTTGAAATCAACCCATGATGGAGGGATCTTCCGGATGATAATACCCACTTTCGTAGACTCATCCAACTCCTTTCCGTACTTGTCCATACGTGCCAACATCTCCTTCATCTCCTCAAATTTAGAGGACATGGGACGTACATCTTCCATGACATACCTGAAGAATGCAGTCTCATACATCGTTCCATGATATTCAAATTCCAAGGCATCCCAAAGATCCTTTGCGGACTCAAAGTCATGATAGATATCCAACATGTACGGCGACATGCTCTTGAGAATGATTCCTCTACAAGTGTAGTTATCAACACTCCACTGCGTTTGTAGTCGGGTCCTCATCAACCCATCATGGCCCAAGATAGGACCAATTCCTGGCGGCCCGGGAGCCCCCTCAAGAAGTATGTAGTCCACCTTTAAGGACGTCAAAATCTTCTTCACCTCTCGTTGCCATATGACAAAAGAGATGCTTGCAAAACCATCCAAATTTTTGGACGGTAGCAAATCCATGACAGCCATGTCACCCATCATGTCTTAACAAAATCAAGTCAACAAAACAATCGTCAAAACATATATCAAATGTATAAAATACACTTAGAAGATTGTTGGATTTTCGGTGTCCGGTTTTAGACCAAAGGGCCGTAGTCTCACTTATGTGAGTAGACGGTTCTCCCAATTGCCAAACAAATTAATATAATTATCTTGAACTAAAACTAGTTATTAACCAAGGGTTTGTAATCTCCACGAAGGAGTAGACAAAACCCAACCAAGAGTTTGTAATCTCCGCAAAGGAGTAGACAAAACCCAATCAAGAGTTTGTAGTCTCCAAAGGAGTAGACAAAACTCAACCAAGAGTTTGTAATCTCCAAAAAGGAGTAGACAAAACTCAATCAAGAGTTTGTAGTCTCCAAAGGAGTAGACAAAACTCAAGCAAGAGTTTGTAATCTCCAAAAAGGAGTAGACAAAACTCTAATAGAAGTTAAGTTCAATTACACGTCTTATAAACCGGTTGTTATATGTTAAAACCATTGACTTGGATAATGTAATGAGTCATTCATAAATGAATTTTCCTTCTAAGTGTATTCTCCCCTACACCGGGAATATCCAAATACCTTAGTGGGATAAAACGTTACACGTTACAAAGACTAAGTAAGATACTTACTTGTCTTACTTTGTAGAAGGGTATTCCTAGGTTTTGTCAATACAAAACCAAACTAAGATGGATGCCTATCCTTTGTCAATACAAAGGAACTATACTGGTCTTTCGAGTTTTGCAAACAAGCTTATAAGAAGGCCTATCCAATGTCAATACAATGGAACTAGAAGCTTTATTGTTGCAAAAACGAATGTCCAATCAAGTGCAAATGGCTCTCCCTTTTATAGGCATAGGGGGCCACGGTTTTGGGGAGAATAACCGCCACTAAAGCGGTTGAGAGCGGTTACAAACGGTTATTGGCGGTTGAGAGAAGTTAGGGTTACATAACCACTTTTTGGCCCAAGCCCAAGGCCCAAGGCCCAAGCCCAACTCAATTGGGCCATCAAAAAGCCCAAATTTCAGCTAGCTTTTTCGGCCCGACTTTTTTCTCATCAATGAGCTTTGACTAACTCATTATAGCTAGGTGAAGCTCCAAGGTCAACTAATACACATGAGCTTAGCTCAAACTAGCTTAGCTCATCGAGCAGCTCACTAGCTAGCTTCTAGCTAGCTTCTTGGAGCTCAATGGACATTTATGCTTGGATATCTCTCAAACTTTGTAACAACTTTCTTGAGCTAATATAATGAGGAATGCCCGAAAGAACGCTCCATAATGTGTCCCAAAACACAAAGCGTCGGGCTCTCAATTTCTGCCGCAAAATGGCCTAGACGTTGGCAAGGCCAATAACGCTCTTGCCAAGTAATGGCATTGTCATGACTGAGTCAAGACAATGTCCCATGATAGTCATGAGGCTCAACTAAACTAACTTTCAACATAGCCGTGATAGCCATGTCCTTTTGTTTAGTTTAATTTAATTAGCTTCCATACTTTTACCCCGTAATCACTAGTTACTCTAAGTGCCGGTCACTTGGCTTGCCTCCCGCAACCCATACCATCGTGACACACATGTGAGTAACTTATTGCACCTTGTCTCGACAACAAGCTCAATGGTTCCGTTGAGACTTAGCACAAATCTCCAACATGAGACACTCGTAGCCTGGCGACAAATGAAAGGAAAAGAGGTGGTTCAGGCGGAGATGGGTCGATTTGTAAACTGAGGGGAAGGGAAGGGAGATGAGGCACTTACTGGTTCGCTCGAGCAGACAAGAGAGACGGATGGAGGCAGCCTCATCTGAGTGACGAATGCAGTGAAGCGATGGTCTCCGTTGGCAGCCGTCGTCGAAGAGCCGCTGCAGATGGTGTCGTTTGTGCCGGACAAAGAAGGGGACCTGCCTCCACTGCAGGGCCGGTCTTGCTGCTGGGCAGCATGGGCCACAACCCAGGGCCCCATATAATTTGGGCCCCAAATTTAAAAAAAAAGCTAATATATTTATTGAATAAAAATTAGATTGGTGAGAATTGATCTTTAGACCTCCGGGTCATTATGCAACCAAAATCCTACTGCGCCACTCTGATTTAATGATATGATATCAAAACTAAATTTATTATTATCAACAAAAGCTAGAATTGTGAGTTCCAATGTTCAACTTCATTATATTTTCAATGTTAACTAGTTTAACTCTTATATTTTGTATATGTTTTTCGAATAATAACTATTATAGTTTCATGTTATATAAATTATATAAAATATTCAATAAAAATTGTAACTCTTATTTCTATAAATGTTAAATGATATTTGTATGTCAATAAAATAAAGATATAATTTGGTTAAAAAAACATGACTATTTATAATAAACAACACAAATATGATTTTAAGTTCGAATTATAATTAACAATAAAACAAATTTATTTATTAATATAATTTGTTACTTATCAAGATAATCAATGTAATAAATTATAACTATTATTTCTATAGATGTTACATTAAGTATCTCATTTGTTGATAAGTTCATAATCAAAATTTCATTAACAGGCTTACTATTCGGGCGGACTCGTGCCTTCATAGAGGCGGAGTCTGCCCGCGCGAAGAAGGACGCGCATGCGCAGTCCGCATGCGCGTCCTTCTTCGCGTTCCCCCAATGGCAGATGGTGATTAAGAATTTTGATTTCCCTTCTCCCGGCCATACAGACCACCATTGATGGAGTAGAGATCTAGTGTGGCTGGTCCAGGGTAGCAACAAAGGTGGATAGGTGCAAGGCATCCCCTGGTTGTTGGCTGACGATAGAAAGGACGGAAGGTCCGCCGGCAACGATAGTGTCGCCTCTGTTGTTCGAGAAGGGGAGATCCGCTTCTCCTGTTGCTGGTTCGATCAGGGTCTCGAAGGGAGGAAGAGAAAACGTGACCCTTACTTGCTGCGCCGGAAGGAGAAGGCAACGTCGGCCATTGTCGCGCTCGTTGGCGCCTCAAGAAGGTTGTGGAGAAGGCCACCGGTGGTTGCAGTGGGCCTCGCGCAGGCCCAATGCGCGCCAGCTTCGCGCGCAGGCGCAGCCCGCCTGCGCGGCCCCCTGCGCGCGCGCGCCTTGCGAGTGCGCGAGGCGCATGCGCACTCGCAAGGCGCCTCCGCTGGCCCCTTTGCCGGTGTCCTTTTAATAAAATTATGTTAAATGTTATATTATAATTCTAACTTAAAATCATATTTGTGTTATTTTTTATAAATAGTTATATTTTTTAACATAATTATATATTTACTTTATGACTTATAAATATCATTTAACATCTATAGAGTTAAAATATTATTGAATATTGAATATAATTTAAATAAAATAAAATTATAATTATAATTATTATTATTGGAAAAACATATTCAAAATATAAGAGTTAAACTAGTTAAGATTGAAAATATGATGAACCGGAATATTAGAACTCACAAACTAGCTTTGTTGATGATAAAATATTTAGTTTTGATATTTTATCACTAAATCAAAGTGGCATAACAACAGTATGGTTGTCTTATGACCTAAAGTTCCAATGATCGATTTCCACCTATCCTTTCTCTTTGTCAATTATTTTTTAATTGTGAATAACCCGCAGTTTTTCTACAGGTTATCTTTTTTTTTTCTTCTTATATATATCCTTTGTTATAAGGCGTTATTTCATAGTTGTGAATAACCCGCAGTTATTCTACAAGTTATCCATTTTATATATATATATATATATATATATATATATATATATATATATATATATATATATATATATATATCCTTTGTTATAACGTGGTATTCTATGTTTTTATATCTAATAATTTGAGTATGACATTAATTTTAAATTGCTAGGGCACCTGAAAAAATCTCGCCCCGGGCACAAAAAATTGAAGGACCGGCCCTGGTCCATTGTTGTAGTGCTGCCGAGAAGAACCCAGGGCGGCTAGGTTGGTCGGTTTGCGCTGAAGACCGAGGAAGACAAGGCTGCCGCCTTCCGCCGGAGTGGACGAGGGTACCGGTGGCTGGCCTAGCGTGCAACGATCCACAAACCACAAAGGTAGGGAGGGAGGAGATCGACAACGGTGCTTTCCGGAGGGGACAATTAACCGTCACTAGAAGAAGGGAATTAAAAGGGATAAAAAATAGAAGGGAATTAAAAGGGATAAAAAAGGGGATTAAAGCTTGAGTTCTAAAAAGAAAATGCTATACTCACAAAAATAAAATATAACGATGGAATGGTCCCAACCGGTTGGATCCGGTTTGACTTGAAAATAAAACGAAAGAAAAAAAATTCCAGATGTTACAGATGGCTAGCTGGGCTGCAAGATAAGGCTAAGGAGAAGGAACACATCATCGGCCCGGAAGGATAAAAAAAAATCAAAAGAAGAAAGAAAATACGAGATCGGGAATTAAAATAAACCCGATCAAAACAACCGGAATGGGATTTTCGGATTGAAAACTTTTCCGAACTTTCTGCAAAAATAAAATATTGAAAATATAACAAAATATATACTCGTAAAAATATAGTTTGAAATAAAAAATCATCATCGCAATTGAATTTACGATATAATATCATAATTGAAACACGGGTAATGAAATATATTGATAAAAGCCGGAAAACAAAATATCGTAAGCGCGCCTAAAAATTGGGACGTTACAAAAACCAACAGATTTGGTGCAATTTAAAAAAAATATTTTGTACAATTTAAATTCTTTAAAATTATTTTAATTTAAATCAATTCAATTTTTTAAAAACTACTATTAAAGAAAAAATTACAAAATTTTGATTTTTTAAATTTTCACCATAATAAAATTCGAAGGGCAATTTTGGTAACTAGGACTTTTTGAGAAAGTAGAGTAGTAACTAGGCTTTTTAATGTTTCAATTAAGTGACTATACCCCAATCTTTTGTATTTATTCTCAAACTCTATATACTCTTCTCTCAAGGGGTACATTTACTAAACACAAAACTAGAAAAATCCTAGTAAACCAAATTGTTTCAAATTCGAATGTAAGTTTTTACAAAATATAAACTAAGATTTAGTGATTTTTTAAAAAAATTCTTATAAAATTTTAATTTTAAAATTTTTATACTTATTAGTTACGTATTTTATATTTTGTTTGGTGTAATTTAAAAAAAATTGTAGACATACAATTTAAATGGTATAACATTATTTTAATTTAAATCAATTCAAACTTTTTTAAAAATACTATTATAGCAAAAATTACAAAATTTTAATGTTTTAAAATTTTCGCTATAATAAAATTCGAAATTTAAGTTTTCAATAAAAATGAAAACTAAGATTTAGTACTTTTTTAAAAAAATTGTTATAAAATTCGAACTTTATAATTTTAATTTTTATAAGTTATTTATTTCATATTTCGTGACTTTTTATTTTAAATTTTTTTTTAAAAGTTTTCTATTTTAAAGGTATATATAAAAATAGGAAATTCTAACTTTAAAATGAAACGATTAAAATGATTATGTACGTTTGTTTATTTTGCAATTGATGTGATTTGAATTTTATATTGATTCAAAATTTTTTAGAAGTGTTTTGATATTATATAAACGGAACAGGACGTTTCTAGCGGGATGAAGAAGTTAATGCATATATCCCGTCTCGGATATTTATTGGTTGAACGTGATTGTACTTTTTATTAAATTTTGTCAAGATTGGAACATGACAAGATCGGGATTTGCAGAATTTGTTCTCACACTATTTATATGTATTAATAATAGGACAATTTTGGTAACTAGACCTTTTTGAAAAACTAGAGTAGTAACTAAGCTTTTTAATGTTTCAATTAAGTAAATATACTCCAACCTTTTGTATTTATTTTCAAACTCTACACACTCTTCTCTCAAGGGGTACATTTACTAAACACAAAAGTAGAAAAAGCCTAGTAAACCAAATTATTTCTTAAAAAATATCCGTGCACAGCACGGGACCTAAACTAATATCTTACTAAAACAGAACCCACTTCGTTCATATGTCGCGTGTTAAGACTAGCCACAACAGCTTTTTTCCTATTTATTTACAATATTGCCACAAGATATTTACGGATTTGCCATAATATCTTTCATAATAAAAAAAATCATTAAAACTAATAAATAGTCAGCTAGCCAAATCATCTTTAATCTAATAAATTATGATGCCACATCAATTTTACTCAAATCAATATCTATATACTAAACTCTAAAGTAGAGTTCTTACTTGTTGACGTGACACTCCAGAATCAAAAAAATTTAAAATATAACTCTCTTATTAAAGATAGAAAAATCATTTTTTTAAATTACATAAATAAATTTTTTGTAACTACCAAATCAATCACAACTAATATTTGTTAAAAATATCGTGCACAAAATTAAAATAATGATTTTTTAAAAAATTTAAAAAAAAAAATTTTAAAAATTTATTTTTGAAGGATTATAACCTCAATCTATTTACGTTAAATCATCAATATCTATATACTAAAGTAGAGTTCTTACCTGTTGACGTGACGCTCTCAGAATCAAAAAATTTAAAATAGAGCTCTCTTATTAAAGATAGAAAATTTTTTTTTAATTACATAAATAAATTTTTTATAACTACCAAATCAATTACAACTAGTATTTGTTAAAAATATTCCTGTACAAAATTAAAATAATAATTTTTTAACAAATTTTTTAAAGAAAGATTTTTTTAATTTTTTTAATTTATTTTTGAAGTATTATAAGCTCAATCTATTTACGATAAATATTTTCAAAAATTTTGTTATCCCACATCCATTATCAACTAAGAATTATAGTTTGATAACACAAACGGTATGAAAATTAAACAAATCAAACATTTCTTGGTCTTTTGGCTAAGTTGAAGTATAAATTTTATTCAAAACGGATTAATATTTGTTTTGTGGGTCGTTGGTCTACTATTTGTGAGTTGTAGCATCTTAATGTTTTGTGAGTTACTAAATATTTTCAATCCCACATCGGTTATCAAATATTTTCAATCCTACATCGATTATCAAGTACTGATAGTTTGATAACTTGAATAAATAGAGACTTTGAAGATTAAACAAGTCAAACATGTAACACCCCAATTTCTCGGAACTCGGGGAGCTACTGGTTAGGACCTCACAATGGGTCCCGACCTTGGTTTAACAACAACATTACTTGGATCTTACAACAAGGCACAAATGTATTTAAAACAATTTCTAAAACATAATATTTTTAATGGTATAAACGTACACATGTGACAGCCTTACAAATATATATAAAGGTACATAACATGCATGACGTATGGAAGACTTCCCCGTCCCCATCTAATGAGTACGTGGACCCGGCTGACCATCCGTTCCGGATCTCTCTGCAACTGTCTATCTCTACAGATCTACAACACGGATAAACCGTTAGCTAACTATCCAAATATAAGCAAAAATGATAACAGCACAAACACACGCAGAAACATAATTAAACAAACATCATGCTGGCACTCAACCAATTATTATCTATTATTTTAGTGATTCACATTATTCAATTTAAGTTGTGACACGAGAACTATTATTAGTTCTCGCCTCCGTTCCTTATCCAACTGGTGTAGGTCTAGCTGACTTCCTTTGGTAGCATCACTACAAACCATGTGTGGACTAGTCCCGAAAGAAACCCCCAGCGCCCTGCGAGCTACTGAGCGGAATGTCACCGCCCGTTACTCTTAGGCCAAAAATACAGGTCGGTAATTATATATCACAACCTATCTCTCTAACATGTCAATCACACACCACCATCATCATTTATACTCATATTTAGTAGTCAGCTAAGTAAGCCCAAAGGACTTACCTGAGTCAAGTCGCAACACTCTTAATCTCAACTCGGTATATAACCGTAGGAACTCAATTGCCTGTTATACAAGACAGGGGAATCAATAATGTATCCCACTTTCTTAGAAGTCTCCAACTTCTAAGATATAAAAACGATCAACAAGAGATTACCAAAATACTCTTATACAGGTAAATGACCATTTTACCCCTGGTCCCGAACTTTTAAAAATTCTATAACAAGGTTCCAAACTATTCTTTAGAACTCAAAAACACACTCTCACTTTAGAAAGGGAGTTGTTAAAGTTTTAGAAGTGTTATTCACATTCTTGACTTTCATAAAAAGTCCCTAAGGTCCAACTTTGGCTTAAGATATGAGAACCGAATAAAAATATAAAAATCCAAATAAAAATATCTAAGTCTTCTACATGATGCACTCTGTTCATAGAAGCAAGAAAATCCCAAAAATACTCAACAACAACTTCTACACAATTCTCCAAAGTTGGATACAAAATCCAGAAATTCTATACTTAGTCAAATTCTGGGTCATTTCACAAACTGTACCAACAGCCCACTTTGCACCCTTATAGATCCAGATCCGACCGTTGGATCGACTCCAACCTTTGATACAACACAGTATGCCGATCTCTCTATGACATACCAAAATCTGAACGGTGAAAGATTTTTCTAAGGTATCAAAACATAGGCTCAAAGACAGCTACACGACACAGTTTTCTGTAATCTACAGCACAGATATATACAAGAGGTCCAAGGTTCGATTCCCGCTGCCAGCACTCTCCTACTATAATAATCAGACAGAGGTCTCAAGTTCGATCTCTACTGACATCATCTTATACAACCATATTTGTTAAAGAGGGTGTTAAGAATGGATGACCTTCTTCTCCAACTAGGGCTCGACTCCTTCTGTGGCAGATGCGTAGCTGGACCCTGGGCTAGGACGACAGTACCGGATGGTGTCGGCAGTAACCTCGGCGTCCCGTTCTCGATTGTTGGTTGCTGCTCGTGATAGGCGCACCAGTAGAGAGGGTTGGGTCATGCGGTCTGTTTGGGTGCTCGGCTCTCGGAACCAGGTTGTTGGTGGTGTGTCCCTGGCCACGTTCAAGAGGCGTGGAGGAGGGAATTGTGGTCTGTTGGTTGGCAGAAGATCGGCTGCACAGGAACGTCCCGTTCAGTAGCAAGGAGATGCAGAAGAGTGAAGTGAGGAGAACATATAGAAGGATAGAGTAAGGCTCACCTCGCTTGCCCTAAGACTCGTAGGGCTTGGAATCCGTCACGTAGTTGTGAGATGGAGGAGAGGCTGACGTACAGAGATTGCTCCAGTGATGGAAAGGGAGACGATGAGTGCGGAAGGAGAGAGCGAGATGTGAGGCGGTGATGTGTGATCCTTACGATATCAAAGATACGATGCAGTTAAGAGGGATTAATGGGGAGGTCCGAAACTGTTGGCGTTTGACGTGGAGCTGGATGTGCTGCATTTTCGGCTTGATTCCTGGGCTGCGAGGAGAAGAGGCAACAACTCCTTTCCTTCCTGGGCTGCGAGGAGTAGAAGCAGCGGCGCCTTTTCTTCCTGGGCTGCGAGGAGTAGAAGCAGCGGCTCCTTTGCTTCCTGGGCTGTGAGCAATTGGGCCTGTTAAGGGCTACTGTCAGATCCGGGCTGAGGCCAAGGCTGGAAGTTCTGGGCTGGGACCAAGCTGTGAGTATGAAGGATTGGGCTGAACCAAGTAAGGAGAGATGGGCTGAAACTTGTCAAGGGTTGTCAAAACTTAGTCTTAACTCGTCAAAACTCGTCATGGTCTCGTCAAAAGGACGTCATGACTTTGTCAACGACATGTCATGATATAAGCTAGGGTTTGATAGATTAGGGTTTAATATAAAAATCTATCATTTTATGTGAAATAAATTCTACATAAAATGATAAATAATTATAAGAATTAGGATTTGATATAATTCTATCATTTTATGTGAATTAAATTCTACATAAAATGATAAATAATTATAGGAATTAGAGGTTGATATAATTTTTATCATTTTATGTGAAATAGCTTCTACATAAAATGATAAAATTTGTGAAGAAAGAATTGCTAGATAGAATGGAAAACCGTCAACGGCTCAAAGTCCGATTTGATTCGGAATTAAACGGAAATAAAAATTCCGGATATTACAAAACATTTCTTGGTCTTCTGACTAAGTTGAAGTATAATATTTATTCATAATGAATTGCTTACTACTCTGTGGGCCGTTGACCTAATGTTTTATGGGTTGCTAAATATTTTCAATACCATATCGATTATAAAGTTAGACTGATAGTTTTATAACTTGTATAAATAGAGGGTTTAAAAATTAAACAAACAAAATTTTCTTGGCCTTTTGGCTAAGTTGATGTATAATATTTATTCATAATGGATTAATATCTGTTTTGTGAGTCGTTGACCTACTACGTCATTGACCTAATGTTTTGTGGGTTGCCAAATATTTTCAATCCCACATCGATTATCATGTAAGGCTGATAGTTTGATAACTTGTATAAATAGAGAGTTCGAATACTAAACAAATCATACATTTCTTGGGCTTTTGACTAGGTTGAAGTATAATTTTTATTCATATAATTTTTGTTCATAACGGATTAATATCCACTTTGTGGGTCATTGACCTACTGCTTTGTGGGTCATTGACTGGTTTGTGGGTTGCTAAATATTTTCAATCTCACATCGATTATCAAGTAAGACTGATAGTTTGATAAATTGTATAAATAGAGGATATGAACATTAAACAAATCAAACAATTCTTGGCCTTTTGGCTAAATTGAAGTATAATTTTTATTCATAACGGATTAATATCTATTTTGTGGGTCGTTGACCTTATGTTTTGTGGGTTACTAAATATTTTCAATCTCACATTGATTATCAAGTAAGATTGATCGTTTGATAACTTGTATAAATAGAGGGCTTGAAGATTAAACAAATCAAACATTAAGGTTAAGTTGAAAGTATAATTTTTTTTTCATAACGGATTAATATATATTTTGTGGGCCCTTGACCTACTGTTTTGTGGGTCCTTAATCTAATGTTTTGTGGGTTGCTAAATATTTTCAATCTCACATCGATTATCAAGTAAGGCTGATAGTTTGATAACTTGTATGAATAGAGGGTTTGTAATTAAGGAAATCATACATTTATTGTCCTTTTGGCTAAGTTTAAGCATAATTTTTATTCATAACGAATTGATTTATTTGCTTTGTTGGTTGTTGGCCTACTGCTTTGTGGGTCGTTGACCTAATGTTTTGTGGGTTGTTAAATATTTTCAATTCCACATCGATTAAGAATGATAGTTTGATAACTTGTATAAATAGAGGGTTTGAATATTACACAAATCATACATTTATTGGCATTTTGGGTAAGTTGAAGTATAATTTTTAATCATAACAAATTAACATCTGCTTTGTGGGTCGTTGACCTACTGCTTTGTGGGTCGTTGACATAATTTTTATGGATTGCTAAATATTTTCAATCCCACATCGATTATCAAGTAAGACTAATAGTTTGATAACTTGTATTGATATAGAGGATTTGAAAATCAAACAAATCATATATTTCTTGGTATTTTGACTAAGTTGAAGTATAATTTTTAGTTTGATGAGTTGTGTTCGGTATCTCTTTCAAAATCAATCCGATTGTAATTTTTGCTAAAATATCTTTTCTATTTTAATTAACGATTTCAATTGTTATCAATTGCTGAATGAATTTTGTTTATTTTTAAATTTCAAACTCGCTTAATATATATATATATATATATATATATATATATATATATATATATATATATATATATATATATATATATATATATATATATATATATTTAGACAAAACCGCAAAAGGCGCGGACATTAAACTAGTAGTTTTGTATACCACAATCTCTTAATAAAAAAATATAGTTGGTGATATACCAAACAAAAGACACTAAATTTGTGACATTATAATTAAGTGATTTTATACATGTGCATCTCATTATAATAATATTCTTCCATTATATTTAATATAGGGCCTCAATAGTTCATTGGACGACTTTGCACATATGCACACTTTTGAGACATACACCGTGAATAGAAACTAATGGATATAGATTAATTACTATCAATAATCAAAATAGGTGAGTCAATCTTGGTCCATTTGTTCCTAAATGAATATCATCAAAATTCCCATGGTCCTCGCTTTCCTAAGCATTTCCGAGAAGACATATGCATAGAGAATAAAAAGGAAAGAAAATAATAGGTGTCATTGTCGGATTCTTCTAGTTGGTTTGACAGTACCCACCATATTACCATTGATATTGAAGGAGAAATCCACCGAAGATACACGCTCCATCATCGCGGTAACTCATCTAGGATCGAAATCGAACTAAATTACGAAAGATTTTGGTTATATACTAGTATATTGTAAAAGCTATAATAACCATAAATATATAGTGACATATATGTATATAACGGCTTTAAAAAATTTATGCAGGGAGATCCCTATAAGAATTTAGAAGTGTCAATTCCGTGAGTGGTGAACATAGATGTTCATATCCGAACATCTCATAGGCGAAGAGATCTTTGTATCCCGCAATTTGGGTCATAAATGCGATATTCAAGTTTAATATCAAAATGCATTTAAATAGATACTTGAATAGTTGTTCCCGAACTTTTATTAACTGATTTATCGGAAATCCCAATTTGCACACTGCACAACTAAGGATCCAAAAAAATGTGTATTTCCAATCTATTATCTATTACAAATAGTAAAGTTAAAGTAATTCATATTAGAAGTAAGCTATGTTTTATGTATCCATAATTATTAATTTCACAAAATCTTTCTTTATAAAATTATTTATAATTCAAATTAAAACTACAAATCTTTAAAATAAATCAAATGATATCAATTTAACTAAAATATTAATATAGTTTTACCAAAATTATCAGTGAGTTAATAATTTTATTTTATTTTATTATTTGTTAAAATATAAAATTATTTAAGTCATAAATTTGAAAACTATTGAACTAGCTTTCCCATATAAATACCGTTAATACTCAAACTGAAACACATTCCGGCCCGTTCAATGAGGTGTGACATTCGACCCATCTATATACTTTACTAAAATAGACGACAATAATGCTGACGTGGTGCCCCCACGTTTTTTTTCCCGATTAAATCTTTTACTAGATCGCAAATTAAGTCATTACTAATTGATTTCGCATCAAATTATGGTATTTTTAAATTATACAATTATGTTTTTTTTAATAAAATAATAATTTATTAAATAATAAATTAGATTTTTAAATATTTTTTAGCATAAAACTAGTTAATGATCAACACATGAGTTACATGGTCTCATTTACCGTGTAACACATGACACGTCATTTATACGAGCTCATGACATATAATAAAAAAAAGTTAACAATGCATAATATAGTAAAAATCGTAATATAATAAGCTATTTTATTAACAAACTCGCACAAGATGCGGGCTCTGCTTCATTACAAAATGTGAACTAATTAAAATGTTATATTTTATTGCAGTTTTCCCAACGACTTAAAAGGTACGAAAACATTTTTCATCCTTAATGAAATTTATTTAAACCTCTCCAATATAAGTACCGATCATTATTCATCGATAGCTTAACAAAGGATGAGTGCATTCACATTTTCCCTTGGGAGTAGCTTCAGATTCGATCGCCAAGGAAATCGGAGAGTTGATGGGGGATATATTACCCAGGAAGAAGATAAACAGCCGGCAACAAGCATTCGCATGCACATTAGGGCTTCTATAGACATTATGAAACCACTACGGCTGGGAAGTCTCATCACAATTCAAGGACAACGAATATGGGGCCCTGTGAAGTATGAGATTTGCTACACTTGCGGCAGACTTGGGCACATTGAAAGTGATTGCAAAGATGAACATGCCAATGAATTTAACAATGAATACGGTGATGAGTACGGGAACAATTACAAGAGGAAAATGGGACTTTCACTAGTACAAAGACCCCCTCTAGACCTCGCTTATGGTGGAGCGGTTCGAAAGAACCGTGATCAAAGGTATTTTCGGACCACGGTTATATGTATAACCGAGGTCAATCGATTTTTATTTTTTTTTAAAATCTCGGATCCCGGTTATATAAACTAACCGGAGTATAATAATTCCGGACCCCGGTTAAATAAACTAACCGTGGTATACAATAATTTCGGACCCCGGTTTATTAATAAACGCGGTAAAAAAAACCCTCTATAGCCCTAATCATCTATCCTTGTCGAATGTCGACCTCCTGACTCTCCCAGCCATCTGATAGCATCATCTCTACCAGCCGACGACGAGTGTGAGTGGCGACTCGGAGCGACGACTAGGCGCTGCGGCGACAACAATCTCACTCTCCCCAATCACAACCTCCGCCACCGTCTTCATCATTGCTAGTATCTCCATTATCGTCGTGGTCAGATCCACCGACGGAAGAAGATTAGGATTATCGAGGTTCAGAAACGCCGATTTCCGATTCGCCGCAGGGATATCAAGGTGGTAATGGAGAGGAAGTGTCCCTCGCCTAACCCTAGGTGCTTGGTTCCGCTTCCCTTGATAACTTGAAGGCTATTAAAGCTTTGGAGTCGAGGAAGCATATGGAGCATAGAGAGCGGCGTTGCCCCTCTCCTAACCCTAGGTGCTTGGTTCCGCTTCCCGCTGGTTATAAGATCCCCATTCCTTGGCCTCAAAGCAGAGACATGGTGAGATTGATTGCTTGGTAAGATTTGATTAAAATTGTTTGTTTACTTTGGTGTGATTTTGAGATTACAGATAGGTCAAGCGAAGTTGATGCTCAATAACTTGATTTATTCGAGGAAAAACTTTTTTCTAGGATGGATTGATAATAGATATAGCAGACCTGTCAAGTACGATGCAGTTTGAGTCTTGATGGTTATTGTTTAATCTGTCTATTTTTATTAGACGATGTGCTTGATTTTAAGTAAATGGATTTCCCTTATTTATAATGGCGGTGTCAGTTTGAGAAGAAGTCCTTTTGATGAGAAGTCAAATGTAGTTTCAATGTAGTGAGGTTTTGGATTTCATTGAAATTGATATGATCCAAGTATTGATATTTTCTTGGGGCTGAAAATTGAATTGGGAGTTCACCTGCTTATAAGGTAACTACACCATTTCTCCGTTTTTTAAATACAAGAAACCCACCTTTGGTATTATAAATTGACCCGTGAAGATTCAGATTGTATTGTAGTTTGTGATTGCGTTGTATCTTAAGAGTTAAGAGTAATTTTGGTTTTCTTCTATATCTTCTTTACTATTATAATCTTCTGTAAATCTTTTTAATGAATGATAGTCTGAATATACTACTGTTTGGTGCATTGTGAAATATAGTTTACTGTTGGATATGCATAAAGTTGAGTTAGTTCGAAAGTGCTTATTGTTGATTCATTTGGATATGCATATAGGGACTCTTTGAAGTTGTTGGAAGCAATATGACCTCTTTATAAACTTGTAAACCAAATACAGATTATTTTTAACCTAACAGTTGCCAAAACCAACTACACACAAAAACAAAACTAAATCCCCTACAGTAACAGTATCTTACAAATCCTATGTTTTCATTTCCACTAAATCTTACAAATTAATACAAATCTGACACAACTTATGCTATAATAAGCAGCAACTAATACCAAAGACAAGACAACTCTTTGGTACTATTTGCCTCTCTCATTCTCTCTATCAATATATACTGAACCTGCAAAAGCAACACACCATCACCTTCAAGTAACACATACTAAAATTTGTTGGTGAAATTAGACAAATCGATCCTCAAGCTCTGAGCTTCTGGTTCTGCGTGATTTTTTAATTTTTTTAATCTTATCAGATGATAGAGCTGGTCATTTTTCTTCTTCTAATACTTTAGATGTATATATTCTGACTGCCCTACTACTGAAAAATTAAGAAAGCTTCGACTCATCATATGCTAGAAATCGATGATTTGCAGAGATAAAATTTGCTTTTCCATATCATGTATATTCTATATCATATATATATTCTGGTAACAAAGGTAATGCACTTCAAAGTCTACCGAATTATTTTTTCCCTCGAGATAAAACTTGCTTTTCCATATCATGTATTTTCTATAGGAACGCTTTTAGAGCTTTGCTTGAAGAGACCAGTAAGAATTAAGACCTTGCTCTTCTGCTTTTTAAAAGGAAAATAAAATTAAAAATTATACTAACTATTTGACATAGATAAAAAATATACGAGTAATTTGTATTAGTTTTGGTAATTTTTATATTCTCAAACGTCCTTTGATATAGAAGTAACATTTTTTTCTATGTGGAAACAACATCATTTTATTACTGTAGTTTGTTTGTTTTTCAAATTTCGAGATCCACTGTCTAATCCATTGATCAATCGTAGTTGAAGGATCAAAATGGATGGAAATTAATGTTAAATGAAGATATCCTCATATCAGCAGATCATAGCTCGATTAGTGATGATGAACAGCAATGGGCAGTAAGTAGTGCACACTAAAGAGAGTTAAATGATTGAAACCATTATTGCCTGCAAAAGAAAACACATCCAAAATCCTGAGTACATGGATCCCATCCCAAGCTCCTACAGAATCAGTGCTTGAAAATTATACGACATTGGTCTGAAATTTATTTATTTTTCTTTTTACTAGTGCTATTTTCATTATTTAAAATTTATTCAAATGGGAATAATTTGGTCTGAAACAATCGTATATTTGATGCATTTTTCAAGTATGGAGCTGTATATATCTTGGTCATAGAATCTGGAGTAGTCTTACATTCTAAGGTCTCATCCATCGATCATATCAAGAAGTGTGAAATGAATTGCTAGAATCAAAAACAACTAGTTATATCTCAAGTGAATGGGATTTAGTTTGCTTTACTACCTAGTTATGTTACTATAATTGAAATGCTAATAATTTTATTATTAAAAAGAACTAATCATATGAAAACAGCTGAAGCAGGAAATGATGCACAATTGCAGCAACCATTTGAAATTGATATGAAAATTATATCTGCATGAATACAGGAGGATTTGGCAGTTGTTTGGAAGAAGTGAAGTTGTTGCGAAACTATTAGTTAAAGACAACATTTTCCCTGAGAAAGGTATATATGAATTACAATTTCCATTGATGATTAGCAATGGCAAAACATACATATCTTGTAATTAAGCTCCATTGGATATGTGTTTATGTATGTTGCAGATCATGGTGATAGATTTCAAGCTTACTTATCCGAGTGGCACGGCTACAACTCTCCTCATCAACATGTTTCACACTCCACACGCTGCTACATTGTCAAGTAATAATTCATCACTTTCATTCTCTTCTATATGTCCTTTGCATTAGAATTAACTTCTCTACCAACTCTTGTAGGAAGCAAGTCAAAGCATTGGGAAAATTCTTCGGTTTAAGCTTCTTATTTTTGCACGTTGGATTGCTATCTTCTGCTAATGTCACCATCCATGAAGCACAAATAGAATTAGCTGAGAATGTAAGCATTTTTCTAATCAAAGTCAGAATGGTAACATTTTTAGAAAGGAAAAAAACCAATTCAGTGACTTTGTCAGTAAATTTTATTACAGAATGATGCAAAACTTGTTAGTGCAGGTCATACATTGCATGCGAAATGAATGCTGCAGGTTGTGAAGTATATTTCTAATTCGATTCTTTTTATATGGGTAGGAAGCTGGAAATGTCCACTATGTTGTTGAAAATGGATTCAGAAAGTATTCAAAGTCACAGAAGGATATATCAAGCATAGTATACAAGTGGTTTGGTCCAAAGGTAGATGAGCTAAAGATGATGTCACATAATGCATTGAGATTTGCAAGGCCTGATGTTGTGTTCAAGATTGTTCACGATCTTTATCAACTGGTTAAAGAAAGAAGCAGCCTTCCTAAGTATTCATGTGCCACTTGACTTCAGGTCTTTTCTCCACCTGGTGCTTAAGGAGTTGTGATTGTGTAGAGTAGTTGAAAACTGACTCATTTGAGCTCCAAATTGTGTACTTACTAATTATTGGATCCGAGGAGAATGTCTGTAGACTTAGGGTTTTATCTTGCATAGAAGCAAAAGATCTGTAATTACATTGATGTTAGAACATAGAAGCAAAAGATCTGTAAGACAATAATTACTTGATCTACGCGTAAGTAGGGAGTAAAATTACCTATTTTGCTTAAGCATTTTAGCTTAATATTATTTATTTTCTGATGAATAATCTCGGTTACGTATTGTTTAATTTAAGTAGGTGCAAAATATCTATTTTCATGTGAAAAATAATAAATTACTGTTAAAAATTACCATGGTTTTACGTAGAAACTGGGAAAGATCTTTAAATATTAAAAACCGGTAGAAAAATATCCCGTTATTATAAAAACTTAGTTCTGAAAAATACCACGGTTATTTTATAATAACCGGGGTCTTAAAATTACCCCGGTTATTATAAAATATCCGTGGTATTTTTCGGACCACGGTAATTATAAAAAAACCGGGGTCCGAAAAATACCCCGGTTATTTTATAATAACCGTTGTCCGAAAAATACCCCGGTTATTTTAAAATAACCGGGGTCCGAAAATTACCCCGGTTATTAAAAAACCGGGTTCCGAAAAAAATAACACGGTGACATTTAACGTGGTGCGAACGCTCGGACCTCGCTCCCGTTAACCACGCTTCCATAACCGGGTTCCCATGTACAAAATAACCGTGGTCTAGGGGGGCTGTTTGTACTAGTGTTTAGTAGCCATACACAAAAGAGGAAGTTACCTTGCTTTCGAACCAGATTCACTGCATTCCAAATGAAGGGAAATAAAGTGCAATACCAGCATGAGAAAGTTCGATCTGAGAGCTCTCATAGTCAACATGAGCAACATGAAGGTAGGTGGTAACTCCACCTTGATAAGTATATATATGTAGATTTCTTGTCTTGTTTGTTACATGTTTTATGGAGTGGTAATAGCTACAATCGGATATGAGAAGAAGATCTTCAAATTTGGGAGAAGATAACAAGAAGATCTTCAACAAACCAAGATTGTGGAATAGAAGTTGTTGAAGATATAGTTCGATATATGTGGAGCAATTTCGAACGTCCAACCACCACGATTCTGAAAAAGATTTGTTCGGATTCTGTGAAAAGATTTAGACACGTTCAAACGGTCAAGAGAAACACCCTCTACATAAGCTTATAAAAAAATCCAGCCATGGTGAAGAAAGTGTAAGCGCTTACACGGTGAACCGTCCCATCATTCTTCATCGACAAAGTTTATCTATTCTCAAGTGTGATCCTTATTTTAGTTGAGAGAGTTAGATAAATACAAGAGCTATATTGGCATATCATAAGAGCACTATACTTAGTGTTACTCTACGAAGTAAGTAGGCTATTATTGCTAGATTTGAGTTGACTAGATAGTAGCGGTGAGGCTACAAGTGAGAGAAGAAGGGAAGTTCTTCTGGGTTGTATCTATGACTCAAAAGAAGCATATAATAGATAGTTAAATCCTAGGGTCAGAAACCCTAGGCGGAGACGTAGGCGTTAGAGCCGCACTTCGTAAGCATATTGTGTGTCGATATTTATTTATTTCCGCACTTTATTTGTTTATATTGTGACTAACAAGTTTTTACAGGATTCAAAGTCAAGACCTTGAAATTCGATTTAAGGCCTTGAGATACAATTATCGTAACTGGGTTCAAAGATTGACTTCAAGGCCTTGAGATTCATCTCAAAGCCTTGACATATGTGATTGTGAATAGTTCTGATACTCTATTGACCCCCCTTCTAGAGTATCTTTATCCTTATTCTATCCCCAACTCGGTTCTTCAATTTGTATCACAGTTAGACTCACATATATTTGATTTAACCATCAGTGAAATTAATCATGAACTTTGTAGGTGATGGAGGATTTGCTCAAAGAAGATCCATCAATCGACCACCCATTTTCTATGGAAACAACTTTACACACTGGAGATCTCTAATGCAAATGTTTGTTATTGATCAGGATATGGAACTCTGGGACATAGTCAAGAAAGGTCCAAAAATACCAACCACAACTTTTGAGGGAGTCGTTGATCCAAAAAAGTAGGATGAATACAATCAAGCTGATTTGGAGAGTGTGGCTAAGAATTTCAAAGCTATGAATCTACTCTATTGTGGATTGGATGAAAATGATTTCAATCGTGTCTCATCATGCAAAAGTGCAAAGAAATATGAGACAAACTGATCGTAACATATGAAGGAACAAACTAAGTAAAGTAGTCCAAGATTAGAATATTCCTAAGGAAGTACGAGCTTTTTAAATTGAGCTCAAATGAGACTGTCAAAGAAATGTTCACAAGATTTACACATATTGTGAACAACTTCGACTCTCTTGGAAAAATCTTTACAAACGAGGAGAAAGTCAGAAAAATTCTAAGAAGCTTGCCTAAGACAAAATGGGGACCAAAGGTGACTGTCATTGAGGAAGCTCTAAATCTAACAACATTACCTCTGGATGATCTACTAGGAAAGCTCATCACTCATGAAATGATACTTGGTGAAAAAGATGGTGAACCCTCCTCAAACGTAAAAAATTTGGCCTTGAAGTCTAAAAAGGAATTATTCCATCAAAAGATGAAGATAGTGAGGACGATGAAGAAGATCCGTTTGCTTTGATCTCAAGAGGACTTGCTCGAATTCTACAGACGAAGAAACAATACACAAACAAGAAGTATTCAAGAAGAAAGAAGAAAGCAATGGTAGCATCTTGGAGTGACTCAAATTTCTCAAGTGATTCGAATGGTGACAATGATGAGAAAATTTATGCTTAATGGCCGATCAAGCAGAAAATCCTAAATGTTACCTTGAAGGAGTGGTAAGAAACTTAATGTCTAGACCTACTGAAGTGCATGCTGAATTTTTACAAAATATGCTTATAAATGAAGAAAATTATATTCTTGAAACTAGATCTTTGAGGGAGAAGCTAAATGAACAGGAGAAAATAGTGAGTGATTTGTCTTTAGAAGTTGAAAATCTCACTTCAAAGTTAGCCCTTGACACTAATGTCAAGGCTTTGGAATCCGAAAATTCGGTTCTAAAGAAAAATATTTCTTCTCTAAATCATCTCAACAATGATCTAGAGAAAGAAAAGATTGAGCTGACTGAGAAGTGTAGAGACTAGAAGGTTGCACTCATTCTAAAGCTAATTGGAAATGAGGATGGGTGAGCAACAATCTTCTCTTAACAAGAATGGTCTTGGATACAACAAGAATTTTCGAAGGAAATCTGTGACCACTTTTGTAAAGGTTAAAGAAAATTCACGTACACCCGCACGTTTCTATTGTTGAAAAAAGGGATATGTCAAATCAACTTGTCCATACAAAAGAAATGATCCCTACATCATACGAAATACTCTTTCCCTTTGTTTAAGAGAACATGTGAAATAAATTTGGGTTCCTAAAGGGGCTAGACCACCAAACATGGTTCATCCCGATTATGGATCAAATTTTGTCATTTGGTCTAGCCGAAAAGGTTGAAGTTTGTTGTTTTGTAGGATATCACCAAGATTAAGGAGCATAAATAGATATTAGATAGTGGTTGCTCAAGACATATGAGTGGAAAAAGCTCACTATTTACAGATTTAAAGAAGCAATCAACCGACACAATTACTCTTGGTGATAAAGGGAAGTGTAATGTAAGATCCCAGTTTTGCCTTCACCGCCCCCGCGGTGAATAGAGCCGCCCCCGCGGCCGAGGTGATCCGCCCATGCGGATGACGACAGATCGTACCCGATCTTTTCTTCCGTTCATTTATCTTTCTTCCATAGATAGAATATCCGATATTCTATCTTATGGGCCGGTTTCCTTGTCTCCTTTCTGAACCCTAGACGCCTTTCCGTCTATCTTTCCAGCCCGTTCCTATATATTCTCTTGTTTCTCTCCTTTTTTCCGTTCCTTGCTATCGTCTTCTTCAAACCTAGAGTTGCATCCGTCCCCTTGCTTCCTGCAACCTCGCTGCACGTGTAAGTTCATCTTTCTTGGTTCTTCCTCACGTTCTTACAGTGCTGCATGCCTTCTCCTTCTGTTTTGGTTTCTTCCTTTCGTTCTTCTCTTTTCTTCTTCCCCAAGAATCAAGTCCGAGCCTTGATTCTTGTGAAGCATTCCGTTGTTGACCCCTTTGTTGTTCTCATGCTCTCTGGAGTTGAGTCTTGACGTGTTGGAACCAAAGGTTGAGCTTTGGTTGCCCCTGTTGTGAGTTCTGTCGAAGAGAAGCCCGACAGCGCTTCTATCGTTCAGCCTCCGCTGCGCCTGCACCTGGCCGCCCCTGCGTGTTGCCGCCCCTACGTGTTGCCGGCCCTGCGCCTCTGTTCAGCCGCCCCTGCGGTTTCTCTGCAGTAGCTCCTGTCTTTGGTTAGCTGTTTCCTTCCCTCCTTTCCCTCATTCTTTTCCTTGTTCCTTTTTGGTTGTCCTTGTTCCCTGAGTTGCTGTAAGACTAAGGTCGAGCCCTTAGCTTGTGGAGATTGTTCGCCACTAAGCGTGCGTGCAAATAAGCTTTATATTTATAAAACTAGAATAAAAGCAAGCGAACCCGCAGTGTACGGATCGGCGTAGATTAGCAAGTATATATTCCAGAGTATCGAACATAGGGATTTGGTTAAACAAAATCCGATTTCAAGTTGTCAAGCAAATAAAGATGTAAAGCTTTGCAAATATTGGGGAAAACAGCAACCCTAAAGATCTAGGTATCAAATTATGGTAATCAATTCAAGATATTCTATAAGTATAAGGACAGAGTTGAGAATACTAAAGGTATACTAAAGCAAGGTAATGTACGGTGAAGTTCCAAAACCTTATATGTCTAACCCAAAGACGCTCTCTATAAAGGTTGTTGAGGCTGCAGTATAGAAAGGATCTAAGAACAAGAATTGATCTCAAATACCCAAACTTGTAACCTAAGGATCAAGATAAACTCAAACGGTTAAGGTTGTGACACTCGAAACCGAAATAGAGGATGTTGAGTCTCACTACTACCTCGGAAAGGCAAGTCAAGGCTAGGTTAAAGCAAATCTATAACTTTGGATTAAAGTAAAAGCAAGGTTCGTAAACTAGGGTAAATCACGGGTAGATCTTGAGTTCCACGGCCGTGGAAGTCTAAGAACAGGCTGTGATTTAGGGTGTCAACGATGTTTCTCGCACTCTCAGGGTCCAATCTGTTTACGACCGATCTATCATCATCTAAGCCACAACTATCAACCCTTCACATTAGAATTGCTAAAGGGTTTTAGCCAATAACCATTGTCATGATATCAATATTCAATTTAAGGAGAATGAAAGATGAAAACCCTCGAACACTCAATAAAACTTCAAAACCAAATCTCAAATCCAAAACACAAGAAGCAATGTTAATGGATTTAGAATATATAACACAAAATCTCACAATGATCTTAGGCAAGTACGAAGAACGGGATGTCAATCCGTCTTCAATATCAAAACATAAGAAAAGGGCTAAACTTCCGCCAAAAGCAATCTTCGAATCTCCAATCCGTCGGCGCTTCCGCAACTTCCGGCCGTCAATCCACCCTAAGCAAGTGCTCCTAAAATAAGGGTAAGCAAGGGTTAAGCGACAGTGTCTGAAATTCTCTTTTCCAGCCTTTTTATAGGGTAAGAGATAGATACCGTCAAGGCCCAATACGTAAATGACGTGGCAAATAATGATACGTCAAAAGATTGCCTAAATCACGGTCTCACAAGGTTCCACGACCGTGGTTTAGAGCGTGAAAATGGATTACGGTGTCTCATGCCTTCCACGACCGTAATTTATACCGTGTAAGTTATTGGAGTGCCTCAAACTCTCTTCCACGTTCATGATGCCAAGTCCACCGCCATGGTTTAGAGCGTGGACTTCAATTCCACTTCTCCACGACCGTAATTTAGGGCGTGGAGGTGGATTATGCTCGTTGTTGTCTTTGCTTCGTGTCATTCTTCATCCTAGCTCCTTCCTTAGCTTCCTTGATGTATCTCCTAATCCTCGAACATGATCGATTACTCTCTTTCCTCTCTCAAATGTTCCGATTCCAGCTCTTATTCACCTATAATCAATCACAAAGCTAGTGTAGACCTCTATATCGATAAGGTAGATGAACAAGCTAACAATTGCTTCAAAACCTTATCCATGTACACAATAATAAGGGAAAAACAACCAAAATGTATGCCTAGAATATCGCCATATTTCATGCTAACAAAATACCCCATACTTGTCACTTGCTTGTCCCCAAGCAAGGTTTTCAAAAGCTTAGAACACAAGTTAGAATGAAATATGCATGCAAAACAAAACAAAACCATCTTTTAGACGAATGTGCTTCTAGTCAATAGATCATTCTCAAACCTTGCTTCATTCATCCTTGAAAACGCTCATATACAAAAACCAAAGAATGTAGAGTAAAGAAACATCATATAATTGCTTATACTTCAAAACAAACATCATAACCTTCAAGTATTTTCGAAATCAAGCATGTGAAACTTAAATTTAGATCACTAAGTCAAATAACACTCTTTTGATCTTAAGGGCTTCCAAGTAAGGTCTAGAATGCGGAAAGGAGGGAAACTTGTAAGGGATGTGGTGCATGAATCCTGGAAAAGGAATAACCCAACTCTTTTTCTTTTTATTTTGAATTTGCAACACCATCAACTTAGAGCTTTGCTCTTTTTTTCACATTATTTTTCGACTTTACTCTTGGAAGTATGGACAGCGGTGCACAAAAACCGAAGCCTAGGAGATTGGCGTTTCTCAAATTTTGAGATGCCTCAAACCCTTGATGCACATACCATAATCCGTTAGGAATATCGCTCAATCCGACTTTGGCAAGACACAAACACCCGGCTATGTGAATGGTGCCGAGTTACTCATCGTCATGATTGACTTCCCCAAATCTATTAATTCTATTCTTTGAATGCAAAATTTTGCTTTCATGGCCTTCCCACATCAAACATGCCAAACATCAACTCCTCCAAATTCCCGGATAGGTAAGGGAGGCAATTAATTTTATTGAGGGGCTAAATGATCAAAGAAAGAAGTAAGAAAATCGAATTGCCTTAATCATTTCATAAAGAGGTATAAGAACTCATCATGTGATTTCAACCTTAATTTCTCAATATGATTTAGATAAAACTCTCACATTATGAAATTTACAAGAAAGGATAAACAACACACTCAATTTCTTTTCAATTCATAATTTCGTTTAAGCATGCAATTGTCATCAAAAATTTAATCCACAAGTGAGAACTATCATAGAAATCATCTCTAATCTTAGAAGCACAAAAACTTTTTCAAAAATTTTTCAAATTTTTATGGTTTTTCAAAGCCTTTTTCATGCAATGCAATAACAAAACGTGTGACTATGGAATGAAACATGTAAAATTTCATAGATCGAAGCAAGCAAATGTAGTAGAGTTATTACACATAAAGTCACACCCCGCCCCATACTTAGAAACATACATTGTCCTCAATGTTCAAAAAGAAATAAAAAAAGAAGAAAAGCAAAAAAATGAACTCACTAGACGGTGGTGGGGCGGCTGAAACTGGCAATCGTCAACCACGTCACTGCGGAGGAGGCGGTGGTGGAAATGGACGGAAAAAGGAGCTGAAATTCCACCCAAACTGTTGGCGGTATATGTCTCTCATCATCATGTCATGCTCCTCAGCCCGTGTGTCCCGATGAATCTCCAGATCTCCCACCCTCCTGGATAGGTCAGTAGCCCACTCTGGTAGTTGCTGGTACCAAGCCGGTGGCTGTCCGTACCATGCCGGTGCGTCCTGAGGAGTCGGTGCTGTTGGTGCTTGATTATACCAAGGAGGTGGAGCTCCCATCCATGAAGGCTGCTCCCCATACCAAGCGGGAGGAGTGTCCATCCAAGTCAGCCTCTCACTCACGCTAGCACGGCGAGAGGAAGAGGCACCGGAAGGTCTAGGAGAACGTCTAGGAGGGTCGGGGAAGTGCGCCGGCTGATCCGGGAAAGTGCCAAAGTCCTACTCATCACCTCCTCCCTCAAAATCATCACCTCCTCTAGTCTCCTTCTCAACATCTGTAGTTGGAGCCTCATCCGGGACATAAGGAGGTGGTGCTAACCTATTCACATGCATAGCAGCGAAAGTAGCCTTCCAATTATGGCGTCCGGCCATAATGGAATACTCAGGAAGCCATGGAATGCCTCTACCTCCTCTATCCTCCCATGGCATACCGGCGGTAGGTGGGCCGCGGTGTCTAGGAAAGATGATACCCCTAGTCATAAGGCTATTGGGACCCAAAGGTCTCGCCGCTATCCTAGTGCAAGCGGAGTAATCTATCCCAAGTTGCAAGACAATGTGGGTAACTATCCCACAATATCCAATGTTACCGGCCCTCTTGTTTTTCAATTTACTCATGGTGGAGGCTAGAAGGGTGGCACAATCAACAGGTCTACCGTGGAGCATACAGTAGAGGAGGAAAAGCTCATCGGTCTTAATCTTTTGGGGGGTCTCGGTCCTAGTGAATAGGCACTCGGAAAGGACCCTATGAGCTATCTTCAAGGCTAAGTGGTTGATGAGCTTAGCCTTGGTGTCGGCCGGTTGCCAACGATCCTCACTAGCATAAATCATCGCTATCTCGCTCCAAAAATCCTTAGCGTATACCCCGCTAGGAAAACGAATATTGAAGGTCTCATGGAACCCAAAGAAGGCTCCAAACTGCAAGATTGAGAACTCATAGTTCTCCTCCATCAACCGAAAAGAAACCGTCCTATCGACGACTCTATGCTCAAAGGAAGTGACGAACTCCCTAGTGATCTCCTCATTAGCATCCGCTCTAATAGCGGAAAAGACAATCAACCCGGCTCTATCCAATAGCCATGTCAAATCATTCACCACATTGAGTGGCTCTAACTCCTCAAGCACTAAGTATCTTGGTCCTATGACCGGTCTCTTCTCGATCCTTTCTAAGGCATCGAGGTAATCCTCATGGATCATTGGAATTCTAAGAGGTGGGGGTGATGGTGGTTCATTAGGAGAGTTTTGGGAGGAAGAGGAATTGTCACCTTTCCTCTTCTTGTTCCTGCTCGACTTTCTCCTAAACAAATTGTCCATTACAGTAGAAATCACGGTCTGTTCTATAGCTTCCACGGCCGTGGAACTCCCAGTGACCGTGATTCGGCTCTGTTTTTCACAAATCTCAACCAAATCATACCAAATTCAGCAGACACAGTTCTAGGCTAATTCCAATTCCAATTCCAATCAGTTATCCTAAAAATCTTGCAAGAATTGAGCCAAATTGACAAAGTAGAGAAAGAGGAGAAGAACCTAGGTTTTGGATTTTTAAAATCCAAATTCCGTCTTGTGCAGGGATTGTTCACTCCGATTGTTGAATGGATCTTTTAGAGGGTGAAAGTGCTTCACTTTAGGATCAAGAATCGTTCGAATCGGACTCCGAACGAAGATTTGAGAGAGGGGGAGTGGTTTCGGCGATTAGGGCGTGGAATAGGGTCGTGGAATTGAGAATTGTGGTGTTTTGTGAAGGAAATTTGTTTATATAGTGGCCGTAAACATTTTGGAAAATCACGGTCACTCGGAGTGTTCCACGGCCGTGGAATTGTACGGACCCGTGATTTTGGTGATTTTTCTCAGAATTTAAAGAATTACGGTCACTGTAGCTTCCACGACCGTGGTTTAGGGCGTGGAACTCTCTGCATTGTGCCAACATTCAAGTTTCATCAATGCCTTCCAACTTTTCCTCCTTCCAATGTCTATTCCTAGCTCCTACATCCAAAAACACAACATACCGGAGGGTATCGAGGGCAAAACAAAGCAAAAACGACTATACTAACTATTCTAAGAATGAAAAACGAAAACATAAGTGCAATAGCATGGGTTGCCTCCCAAGAAGCTCTTGTTTAAGGTCCGTAGCTATACCGTACCTGGAATTATTCGAGTGTGGTGGGCGCAAACTCCTCAGCTTGGAGTTCCGGTGAATACTTCTTAAGCCGTTGACCATTCACTTTGAAACTTCCGCTCTTTTCATCCCATACTTCAACTGCGCCATGGGGAAAAACATGTTTAATTAGATAAGGTCTAGTCCAACGAGATTTAAGCTTACCTGGAAAGAGCCGAAGTCTCGAATTGAAGAGGAGAACTTGATCTCCTTCCTTGAGGTCCTTTGGAATGATATGCTTATCATGCCAACGCTTCGCTCTCTCCTTGTAGATCTCAGCATTCTCATAGACGTTCAAGCGAAGTTCTTCAAGCTCGTTAAGGTCCAAGAGGCGCTTCTCGCCCGCTTCCTTCATGCTAAAGTTCAACCACTTTACCGCCCAATACGCTTTGTGTTCCAGCTCCACCGGCAAGTGATAAGACTTCCCATACACAAGGTTGTATGGTGTTGTTCCTATGGGAGTCTTGTACGCAGTCCTATAAGCCCATAGTGCATCATCTAGTTTCAAAGACCAATCCTTCCTCGTCTTCAAAACTGTTTTCTCTAGGATGCCCTTGATCTCTCTATTTGAAATCTCCACTTGTCCACTCGTTTGTGGATGGTAGGGAGTGACGATCTTATGAGTCACCCCATACTTAGCTAGTAGAGCTTCGAATCGTCGGGCAATGAAGTGTGAACCTCCGTCACTAATGATAATCCACGGTGTCCCGAACCTCGGAAAAATAGTTCTATTAAAGAACTTGATCACAACCATGGCATCATTAGTTGGAGAGGCTATGGCTTCAACCCATCTCGAAACATAGTCCACATCTAGGAGTATGTATTGATTCCCGCAAGATGATGGGAATGGTCCCATGAAGTCAACTCCTCAAACGTCGAAGATCTCCACCTCTTGAATGTTGTTAAGAGGCATTTCGTTCCTCCTAGAAATGTTTCCTGTTCTTTGACAAGCATCGCAGCAGGAAACAAAGGTTTGCACATCCTTAAATAAAGTAGGCCAAAAGAAACCGGACTGCAATAGCTTAGCGCTAGTTTTATTAGAACTAGCGTGTCCTCCACAAGGTAGTGAATGACAATGACAGATGACGCTTTGCATCTCGTCTTCCGGCACACATCTTCGAATGATGTCGTCGGGACCTCTCTTGAAGAGTAGAGGTTCATTCCAAAAGTATTGCCATACATCCTTAAAGAAATTCTTCCTTTGTGCGTAGGATAATCCAGGAGGTATTTCCTGACAAACCAAATAGTTAAGAAAATCAGCATATCATGGTTCATTACCTCTAGTTATCTTGTCGATGCACTCCTCTATGATGTGTAAATGCTTGTCCGGAAAGGAGTCATCTATGGGTAGAGTGTCGTCTTCTAGATGTGGTAGACGACTTAGGTGATCCGCAACAGAATTTTCCGAACCTTTCTTGTCACGGATCTCTAGATCGAATTCTTGTAGGAGAAGAATCCATCTAATCAGCCTTGGTTTCGCATCTTTCTTGGCAAGTAGATAACGGATCGCAGAATGGTCCGTGTACACAATCACCTTGGCACCTACAAGATTAGAACGGAACTTTTCAAAGGCATACACAGTAGCTAGAAATTCTTTTTCAGTTGTGGTGTAGTGAGCTGCACTTCGTCTAGCGTCTTGCTAGCGTAGTTGATAGCATGGGTTCGGCCTTCTTTCTTTTTCCCAAGCACGGCTCCAACAGCCACGTCACTTGCATCACACATGACTTCGAACGGGAGATTCCAGTCCGTAGGTTGTATGATCGGGGCCTAGATTAGAGCTTCCCGGATCCTATGAAATGCATCTAAACAATCCTGCGAAAAATCAAAAACTCCATCCTTCATCAATAGATTAGTAAGTGGTTTTGATATCTTAGAAAAGTCTTTGATAAAACGTCTATAGAATCCAGCATGTCCTAGAAAGCTTCTTATCCCTTTCACAAAAGATGGAGGAGGGAGCTTCTCTATGGTCTCTATCTTAGCCTTGTCTACCTCAATCCCTCTACTAGAGATCAAATGTCCTAAGACCATGCCTTCCTTCACCATGAATTGACACTTCTCCCAATTAAGAACTAGGTTAGTGTCTTCACACCTTTGTAGCACAAGAGAAAGGTTAGAAAGACAATTATCAAAAGAGGAACCATAAACAGAAAAGTCATCCATGAAAACCTCCATGATTTCCTCTACGTATTCCGAGAAGATGGCCATCATACACCTTTGGAAGGTGGCTGGGGCGTTGCAAAGCCCGAACGACATTCTCCTATAAGCAAACGTACCCCATGGGCACGTGAATATGGTCTTCCCTTGATCATCCAAATGGATCGGAATCTGAAAGAAACCACTATAGTCGTCAAGATAACAGAAGTATGAATGTTGTGCTAACCTCTCAAGCATTTGGTCTATAAATGGTAGCGGGAAGTGGTCCTTCCTCGTCGCATTGTTCAGCTTGCGATAGTCTATGCACATCCTCCATCCTGTCACGGCTCTTGTAGCAATGAGTTCATTGTTCTTGTTGGTGATGACCGTCATTCCTCCTTTCTTCGGGACAACTTGTACGGGACTCACCCACTTACTATCGGAGATAGGATAGATGATACCTGCATCAAGTAACTTAAGAATCTCCTTCTTGACAACCTCCTTCATGATCGGATTTAACCGTCTTTGAGGTTGTTGCGAAGGCTTAAAACTTCTTCCATTAGGATCTTGTGCATGCATAATGAAGGTTTAATTCCTACAAGATCCTCTATAGTGTAACCTAAAGCTTTCCTATGTTTACTTAGAACAACCATCAGCTTATCATGTTCATCTTCATTTAAATCAGAACTAACAATTACCGGAAAAGTAGAATTAGTTCCTAGAAATGCGTACCGAAGATGTATTGGAAGTGTCTTCAATTCCATCACTATTGGAGTTTCTAATGGCTCTTGAGGAGTGTCCAATGCTTCCTTAGAAGTCTCTAATGGTGTAGGAGTTGTTGAAGAAGACTCAAGAGCAATGGTGGAAAGAACGTAATTGTTCTCAGGATCCCCCAAAATTACGGCACCACTAGTAGTTCCACGGCCGTGGTTTGAGGCGTGGGAGTCAATTACGGCACCATTGGTAGTTCCACGGCCGTGGTTTTGACCGTGTAACTTACTGGAGTCTTCTGAATAGCTGATTACGGTCATCATGGTTGAATCCACGGCCGTGGAATAGCACGACTGGCCGTGATTCCTCACATCTTCTGACCCATCGTAGAGCTTTTCAAACTCTTCTTCATGCACTTCCTTTAGCTCCTCCAAGGCTTCAATTTCTTCATTGCAATCCTCTTACTCTCCTTTCTCCGTAATGTTCATGGTGATCACCTTTTGCAACGGATCTTTGAATAGAATCGAGCTTACTTCCTCTCTAGATGTTTCTTCGTCATAGATGTTGAACATGTCTTCTCCAAGAGCTGGCTCTTTCACCAAAGTTGAGAGAAAAAATTCAACCTTCTCTTCTCCTATGTCGAAAGCGAGTCTAGCATTCTTGCAATCCACTATGCAGCCGGATGTTGCAAGAAACGGTCTTCCGAGTATGATCAGGACCGGACAATCTGCAGGAATGTCAAGCACAACAAAGTCTATAGGAACATAGAACTTACCAAGCTTGACCGGAACGCCTTAAATAATACCGACGGGACGAGTTATGGATCGATCCGCCATGTATAACGTCATCTTTACCGGTTTAGGTTCACCTAAACCGATCTTCCTACACAAATCAAGCGGAATGATGCTAACACTTGCTCCCAAGTCACATAAAGAGTCATATGTGACATCTCCCATTTCAATTGGAATGCAAAATGACCCCGGATCCTTCATCTTTGGGGGCATCTTCTCCTTCATGAGGTCCGATGATTCCGAACTCATCTTGACTTCTCCAAAGTCTTCTAGCTTCCTCTTGTTGGAGAGGATCTCTTTTAAGAACTTCCCGTAAGCGGGCATACCTACTATTGCATCAATGAAAGGTATGTTAATGTGCAGTTTACTCATGAGTTCAATGAACTTACCGAACTGCTTGTCTAGACGTGCTCTTGCTCTAGATTGTGGGAACGGTAGGGGAGGTTTGTAAGCTGGAGGGGGAATGTAGATGTCTTCCTTCTCCTCCCCCTTTTCTTTCTCTTTTTCGACGGGGACTTCCACAAACTTAGGCTGCGGATCGGTAGTGGTTACTCCGCTCCTAGTTGTGATAGCCATCACCCTTCCTTTTGGGTTATCCTCCGTCTTTCCGGGAAGTTTTCCTTGATCTCTATGAACTTCCTCGGCCTTGCTGAATAGTTGGTTTTATAAAGTCCTTTGAGCTTTATCAACCTTAGTGATGTGGTTCTCCAGTCCTTGAAGCTTTCCCATGATTATTTCCATCATGGGATCGGGCTTCTCCTTTCCCGAATTGTTTGAGCTATTAGATCCTTGTCCCTGGCTTTTCAAAGGAGTGAAAGAAGAAGATGGTGGTGTTAGTGAATTTCCTGAATTGGAATAAGGATTACTAGAATTTTTTTATTGGTTGGAACGCCAATTGTTGTTTGAATTCCGATTGTTGTTGTTGTTCCAATTGTTGTTCCGGTTGTTATTGTTCCAATTGTTCCGGTTGTTGTTTGAATTCCGGTTGTTCCGGTTGGTGCCTTCATTCCCTTGGTGGTTGTTGTTGTTTTCTAAGTACCTAACATCTTGCTCCTTTGGCTTTTGAAGGCCAGCTCTAATGACTTCCTTCAACTCCTTGATTTCGGTGTTGAGGGAGAAAATTTGAGTTTGCGCAGCTTGTGTTAGCTTAGATCCCAAATCTCCTCGGTTAGATTCCACCTTCCGGTGGGAGTATTTCTCAATCACTTGGGCTTGCTTCTCAATGAAGTCCCAAGCGTCATCTTCCCTCATGTCCATGAATGTGCCACATGAAAGGGATTGGAGCTTGAATTGTGTTTCCACATCCAACCCCTTATAGTATATCTCCAATAGTTCAAGTCTTGAAATGCCATGGTGTGGGCAATCCAATAGCAAATCCTGAAACCTTTCCCATGATTGAAACAAACTTTCGTTAGGCTTCATAAGAAATACATTACTTTTACCCCTCAATTCCGCTGGTTTGGATGGCGGAAAGAACTTAGTCAAGAACTCCAAAGATAGATCCTCCCACGTATTGAGTCTTCCATTTGGAAGAGCTTGATACCATGCTAGAGCCTTGTCCTTCAAAGAGAAGAAGAATGGCTTGATCTTGTAGTTGTTGGTGGTGGTCTTCTTCGGCTTCATCGTCTCCATGAGAATCTCAAAATTCTGCAAGTGTGGATGTGGAGATTCAGCACTTGTTCCGCCAAATTGATTTTGGCGAACCATGGTAATCACTTGCGGACTAAAGCTGAATTCCTGGATATCTTCAGCTTCAAAGTTCATGCCTAGGCGGCGCGTTTGTTGAATCGGATCCATCCTTTGGCCAAGCATTCGCGGCTCTTCATCTACACGAGCGGCTCTCGCACCCCCAGTTGGAATACGAGGATTAACGGCTGGTCTTGGATCATTCCGGAATGGATTGATCGTTGGATCAATGTCCTCTAGTGGTGGCATATCATCCTCATCCTCATCATCGGATGATTCATCTCTAACCGATTAGTCTGCTTGTCTTTCTTATCCTTCTTGGAGTTAGTCATCTCCAACCTCATTTCAAACATCATGGTCTTGAGCTCATCAATTTGGAATTGATGACGCTCCGATTCTTCTCTACGAGTCTTTTCACTCCACCTAAGTTGAGCTTGAGACTCATCCAACTCCGATTGGAGATCTCTCTCTTTATTTTCAACCATCTTTCTTTCCTTGAGTTTCTTCCTCAAGGTCTCTCAAGTTCCGGATCAAGAGGTATGAGCTCCTTGTTGGATCTAGACCTGCGTATATACCTAAAAGAACCTGCAAATATCACTCAAAAGAGATATCAAATAACAAGAGCAAAGCTCCCAAGCTCGACAACCGAAAACCGAAGTTTGGTCTTGACCAAATCCTCGGAAACGGCACCAAAAACTTGTTCGCTACTAAGCGTGCGTGCAAATAAGCATTATATTTATAAAACTAGAATAAAAGCAAGCGAACCCATAGTGTACAGATCGGCGTAGATTAGCAAGTATTCCAGAGTATCGAACACATGGATTTGGTGAAACAAAATCTGATTTCAAGTTGTCAAGCAAATAAAGATGTAAAGCTTTGCAAATATTGGGGAAAACAACAACCCTAAAGATCCAGGTATCAAATTATGGCAATCGATTCAAGATATTCTATAAGTATAAGGACAGAGTTGAGAACTGCAAAGGAATACTAAAGCAAGGTAATGTACGGTGCAGTTCCAAAACCTTATATGTCTAACCCAAAGACACTCTCTATAAAGGTTGTTGAGGCTGCAGTATACAAACGATCTAAGGACAAGAATTGATCTCAAATACCCAAACTTGTAACCCAAGGATCAAGATAAACTCAAACGGTTAAGGTTGTGACACTCGAAACCGAAATAGAGGATGTTGAGTCTCACTACTACCTAGGAAAGGCAAGCCAAGGCTAGGTTAAAGCAAATCTATAACTTTGGATTAAAGTAAAAGCAAGTAAACTGGGGTAAATCACGGGTAGATCTTGAGTTCCACAGCCGTGGAAGTCTAAGAACAGGCCGTGATTTAAGGTGTCGACGATGTTTCTCGCACTCTTAGGGTCCAATCTGTTTACGACCGATCTATCATCATCTAAGCCACAACTATCAACCCTTCACCTTAGAATTGCTAAAGGGTTTTAGCTAATAACCATTGTCATGATATCAATATTCAATTTAAGGAGAATGAAAGATGAAAACCCTCGAATACTCAATAAAACTTCAAAACCAATTCTCAAATCCGAAACACAAGAAGCAATGTTAACGGATTCAGAATATATAACACAAAACCTCACAATGATCTTAGGCAAGTACGAAGAACGGGATGTCAATCCGTCTTCAGTATCAAAACCTAAGAAAAGGGCTAAACTTCCGCCAAAAGCAATCTTCGAATCTCCAATCCGGCGGCGCTTCCGCAACTTCCGGCCCTCAATCCACCCTAAGCAAGTGCTCCAAAAATAAGGGTAAGCAAGGGTTAAGCGCCGGTGTCCGAAATTCTCTTTTCCAGCCTTTTTATAGGGTAAGAGATAGATATCGTCAAGGCCCAATACGTAAATGACGTGGAAAATAATGACACGTCAAAAGATTGCCTAAATCACGGTCTCACAAGGTTCCACGACCGTGGTTTAGAGCGTAGAAATGGATTACGGTGTCTCATGCCTTCCACGACCGTAATTTATACCGTGTAAGTTACTAGAGTGCCTCAAACTCTCTTCCATGTTCATGATGCCAAGTCCACGGCCGTGGTTTAGAGCGTGGACTTCAATTCCACTTATCCACGACCGTAATTCAGGGCGTGGAGGTGGATTATGCTCGTTGTTGTCTTTGCTTCGTGTCATTCTTCATCCTAGCTCCTTCCTTAGCTTCCTTGATGTATCTCCTAATCCTCGAACATGATCGATTACTCCCTTTCCTCTCTCAAATGTTCCGATTCCAGCTCTTATTCACCTATAATCAATCACAAAGCTAGTGTAGACCTCCATATCGATAAAGTAGATGAACAAGCTAACTATTGCTTCAAAACCTCATCCATGTACACAATAATAAGGGAAAAACAACCAAAATATATGCCTAGAAATCGCCATATTTCATGCTAACAGAGATCTCTTAGAGATCGCTGAGACTAGAAGTTATAGAATTCTAGCAACCGTTTCGTTCCTGATCCGTGATACTTGTTCTTACAGACTTTCATTGCTCCTTTATTGAGGGAAACGGAGCTTTCTTGAGTGTTCTCTGAGTTGTTCGCTGATCTTTTGGTTTACCTTCGAGTGAGGTAAGTCCCTTGGACTTACTTAGCTTCATTCCGCGTATTAATTGGATTGTATTGGCTTGTTTGTATTGTTTATCATGTTATAATGGATAATCGGAAATAGGATTCACCCTTTATTACCCTTAACTGGCCCAAGTGTATTATAACCGGGTGGTGACCACTTGTCTAGTTCTACAGGAGACTAGAATGTGCTCTTGTAACCCAGACCCGTAGGTAAGGGATAGTACAGATATATTCCTATTGGTATACGCAAGCGGAGGCGAGTTTCGGGAGATTCTCGTGTGACAAAAGAAGTTGAATTAGTAATGGATAACCTTAATGAAAGATAATAACCGGTTGAGTGCAAGCATGCTATGTGTTTACTTTACCTTATGTGTGTTTGTGCCTTTACACTCTTGCTTATAATTAGAATGTTAGCTAACGGTTTATACCGTCGTTGTAAATGTTCCGCAGGTTCAGTTTGCTGCTGAGTGATCCGGATGGTGTGTTCAGCCGGGGTTCCCGTACATTATAGGACGGGATCGGGTTTATATTTCTTTTGTTGTTTCCCTTTTGTTTTGAACTCGGCTGCGAGTCTTTTCTGCTTTGTTTGTTTAAACCTTTGGTTTTATATTGAGTTTTTTTTCTTTCGTTTGTGCCTTGTTGTAAGATCCGTTTGTTGTTGCTACTCTGAGGGTCGGGACCGTACCCATTGTGCGGTCCTAGCCCGTAGCGCTTCGAGTTCCCAAAACTTGGGGTGTTACAATATGGTATCAGAGCTCTAGGTTGGCAACAATGGCACTCAAAATCTTCTACAGGTCGGATGGATAAATAAACAGAACCCGCAAGGGGTCTAATGTTTTCAAAAGGGGGTTTTTGTTTAAAACCGTTGGTCTGGGATAGATGTACGAGCGACCACCGCTACCTCCGTGGATCTCAGCAGTGTAGTTTCTTATATGTGGCCTTTATATGTGTTTTTCTTGGATTTGTGTTTTAGCTGTAGTGTGGCCTTATATATATATAGTCTTATATATCTATCCTTATAACAGATGGCACGCAGTAGGGCTACCGCTGCTATAAGGCGAAGAAGGGGTCGACCACCTCTTCCACCTGCCGTCCGTGGACGAGGAAGCGCAGGAAGACCTCCACTAGCTAGAGGTCGGGGCCAAGCCCCAACTACTGATCCACCTATCGCTGAGGCGTTTGCTGAAGAGGTTACTGAGAGCATTGTTCCTGAGGCTGGAAATGGGACCGCTGCTAGGTCCGTTGCACAGAGGGCGCCATCGACGGAGTCCACACGAGTGTCTATCAGATCTTCTACATATCGCGACTATGTGTAGAGAGTTGAGGAGGCTATCAGGACTGGAGGACCAGCACCAGTTCCGCCAGTTCCTGCGAGATCAGCTGAGGTTTCCCAAAGGGTTAAACAGGTTGCTGCCCCATCTGTTGGAGTTGTTGAGATTGTTAGAGCGCCGGCTGAGGCAAAGGAGCCAAAGCCCGACAGTTGGTTGAAGGCTTTCGACCAGCTGAAAGTTCCCGTTTTTGTGGGAAGGACTGGCTTGGAGGTGGAGCAGTGGCTAGGACAAGTTGATTCTGCGATGGAGGCTATCGGTTGGCCTGAGGAACGTCGAGTCAACATAGCACAGACGTTGTTGAAGGATCAGGCTCATTCTTGGTGGTGGACCATTCGCCGTAAGGTCACCAGTTATGAGCAGATGAAGACAGTGATCAGAGATCGCTAATGCCCTAAAGCTATGAGGAGAGACCGTCTTCAAGATTTCCTTGAGGCTGGATTCAAGGATTCACCTATTGTTGAGATCATCCTCAAGTTTCACGATGAGTTGTCGTTGTTGGGTCCGTCTGCACCGCTGGAGGATCAGCATGTTTACCTTTTCTCTCGGAGGTTGAGAGAGTCAGCACGCTCTTATCTTACTGGTTTCTATTGTAAGTCTCTGGCGGACTATCAGTGTAGAGCTTCTGCATATGAGAAAGACCAACTAGGTTAGAGGAGAGCTTCTCAGACAAGAGGTACTGAGAAGAGACAGAAGACTGGATCAACTAGTGCTAGAGCTGGAGCAGCTGGGTTTGGGCATAGTTAGACGCTTGGACGTTCTGGATTTCAGCAGAGTTCTAACAAAGGACGGCAGTGTCATAATTGCGGTGTAGCTGGACACCTCCGAGCTGATTGCAAGAAGCTAGTAGTGACTTGCTTTTCTTGCAGCAAGCCCGGACATAGAGCTGCGCGCGTTTTGCCGACAGGGGAAGGCGCTATCGCAACAGGGTTCTTCACCATCCAGTGTTGCTGGAGGAGGACAGAGATAGCAGTACTAGTAGCAACAGCAGATAGTTTCTGGTTCTACCGCTCCTCAAGGTTCCACTCCGGGGCAGGGGAGAGGTAGAGGACTTGTTGGTGGATCTATAGACACCAGAGATGCGTCAGCAAGAGTGTATGAATTGAGGAGTGATGTAGAGCCGACATCTCCAGCAGCTACATGTACCATTCTTATTAATGGTTTTCTTGTCAGAGTTCTTTTCGATACTGGTTCTATGCATTCTTTTATATCCGATGCATGTGTAGATAGATTGACCTTAGTTACTGTAGAAGGTAGACCCTTCTTTATAGGTTTACCCGATGGGGTAAGATTCGAGGTAAACGAGAGGTTCGTGATTGCCCTATTAGATTGGGAGGTCGCGATTGGCCAGCTAACTTCTTCGTCATGTACTTAGTACATGAAGAAGTTATTCTGGGCATGGATTGGATGGACCGACATCGAGCAGTTCTAGACATCGGCAAGAGGACAGTGACGGTAACTACGGATGCAAGCCATGTTGAGATCTTCCGATGATGGGATATCGGGAAGACTAGTACAGTCATCAGTGCAGTGCGAGCTGCAAGACTTATCAGTCACGGTTGCGAGGCTTTTTGGTGCTATGCCATGAAGGATAGTACGAGTCAAACTTTGGAGGAGATTCAGTAGCTTGCGAGTTTGCTAACGTCTTTGGAGAGCCATCAGGTTTACCTCCACAAAGGAGTGTAGACTTCGGCATTGAGCTAGAGCCCGGTACGAGACCGATCTCTAAAGCTCTCTATCGTATGACACCTATCAAGATTCTTGAGTTGAAGAAGAAGCTCGAGGAGTTAGCAGAGAAGGGCTTCATCCGCCCTAATGTATCTCCTTGGGGCGCACCAGTTCTCTTCGTCAGGAAGAAAGACGGCTCAATCAGATTATGTATCGACTATCGAGAGCTGAACAAGGTGACGATCAAGAACATGTACCCATTTCCCCGTATCGACGACCTTTTTGATCAGCTGCATGGAGCTTCAGTGTTTTCGAGGATCGATCTGAGATCTGGATATCACCAGCTGAGGGTGAGAGAGCAGGACGTAGCTAAGACAATATTTCAGACCAGATATGGACACTACGAGTTTGTAGTGATGCCATTCGGGCTTACGAACGCACCTGCAGTCTTCATGGAGTTGATGAACAACATCTTCATCGACTTCCTAGACCAGTTTGTAGTTGTCTTCATCAACGACATTCTGGTTTACTCTCGCAGTAAAGAGGAGCATGTTGGACACTTGAGGATTGTTCTTCAGGTTTTACAAGATAGAGAGTTGTACGCCAAGCTCTCTAAGTGCGAGTTTTGGATGTCCGAGGTAGCATTCCTTGGTCACATTGTTTAAGATGAAGGGATCAAGGTAGATCCGGCGAAGATTGAGTCAGTAGCATCTTGGCTGCCACCTAAGAACGTCAAGGAGGTGCGCAACTTCTTAGGATTGGCGGGCTACTACCGGCGTTTTGTTGAGGGCTTTTCAGTTATCGCCCGAACGCTCACTTCCTTGTTGCGGAAGTCTACGAGGTTCATATGATACGAGTCGTGCCTGCAGAGCTTCGAGGAGCTGAAGAAGAGGTTGACCTCTGCTCCTATTCTAGCTCAACCAGAGGGCATTGAGGATTTTGTGGTTTACAATGACACATCCAAGCAGGGCTTGGGATGTGTTCTGATGCAGAGGGGTAAGGTGATTGCTTACGCGTCTCGACAACTCAAGACATACGAGGAGAATTACCCTACCCACGACCTGGAATTGGTTGTTGTGGTTCACGCTCTGAAGATTTGGAGGCATTATATGTACGGAGCTATGTGTCAGATTTTCACAAACCACAAGAGTCTGAAGTACATATTCACTCAGCGGGAGCTGAATAACCGCCAGGGCGCAGATGGTTGGAGTTGATAAAGGATTTTGACCTTGAGATCTTATACCACCCGGGGAAAGCTAATGTGGTAGCAGATGCCCTTAGTAGGAAGACTCCCCGAGAGATGGCGATTGCTAGGCTGACAGCTCAGCCACAGTTACAGCGAGACCTAGCGTGGCTAGAGATGGATATCCACTTTCCAGATTCCGCAGTTACCTATCCACCTTGGAGATAGTACCTGATCTGTTGGCCGAAATCCGACAAAAGCAGGAGAGTTGCCCAACTCTGACACAAATTCGAGACCGGATGTCTCAAGGAGAGGCACCGCAGTTTACAGTTGGTGCTGACGGAGTTTTGAGACGTCAGGAGCGTGTTTGTGTGCCTTTAGATCGAGAGTCGAGACAGAGGATCCTTCATGAGGCTCACTCTTCACCTTACTTAGTACACCCTGGTGCGAGTAAGATGTATCAAGATATCATACGCTCTTTCTGGTGGGGAGGTCTGAAGCCAGACGTCACGAGATATGTAGCTCAGTTTGCGACCTATCAGCAGGTTAAGATCGAGCATCATAGACCTTGAAGCGAGCTACACCCACTTCCCGTCCCTTAGTGGAAGTGGGAAGACATCTCTATGGATTTCGTTACCGGTTTGAGACCGATTCGAGGGTTTGATGTTATATGGGTGATAGTAGATCGATTGACGAAGATCGCACGTTTCATTCCGATCAAGGAAACGTGGCCGGTGAGTCGGTTAGCAGAAGAGTTCACCAGGCATATAATGAGACTTCATGGGGTAACTAGGACTATTGTCTCTGACAAAGACGGACGGTTCACTTCGAGGTTCTGGCAGCAAATTCATGCCGCCCTAGGTACGAGTCTACAGTTCACGACTGCTTATCATCCTCAGACCGATGGTCAGTATGAGGGGACCATTCAGACTCTGGAGGACATGCTGAGAGCCTGCGTGTTAGACTGGGGACAAGTGTGGCCAGATCACCTTTCCTTAGTAGAGTTTTTGTACAACAACAGTTGGCACGCGTCGATCAGGATGGCTCCTTATGAGGCTTTATACGGAAAGAGATGCCGTACACCGCTATGTTGGGATGAGCCGAGTAGTGCTAGCGGAGTAGCACCTGAGCAGATACAGGATGACATGACTCGAGTAGTAGTGATCCGAGAGCGGATGTTAGAAACACAGAGTCGACAGAAGTCTTATGTAGATAAGAGGCACAAACCTCTGGAGTTCAGAATTGGAGCTTAGGTTTGGTTGAGAGTATCCCCGACACGAGGCGTCAGACGTTTCGGTGTCAAGGGGAAGTTGAGCCACATACATGCTGGACCGTTCGAGATTTTGGAGCAAGTAGGAGAGGCAACATATAGACTTGCTTTGCCACCGAGACTAGAGGGTGTTCACCCAGTGTTTCATGTGTCTCAGCTACGGGAGTACATACCAAACCCGAGGCACATCGTCAGTCATGAGGATCTAGTGATCGAGCCAGACCACACATTTTTTGAACACCCGGTGACTGTCTTGGAGCGTAGTACGAGACGCTTGCATTCGAAGGACATCCCGATGTTGAAGATTCAGTGGTCGATGCGAGGAGCTGATGAGGCGACTTAGGAGACAAAGGATAGTATCTAGAGGAACTATCGGAGTTTTACGCTGAGCTTGTTGCACCTTTAGCTTAGGATGTTGTTTGTTTTTTCCTTTGTTGCGTTGCGTACGCTTTTGTGTGACGTTTTGAGTTACATGCCTGAGTGGGAATATATAAGTTCAGTTTTGTTTCTGTGTGTTGTTGTGATCGTTGAGCTTTTGCAAGTTTTGGGACGAAACTTCGTTTTAGGGGGATCTGATGTAAGATTCCAATTTTGCCTTCACCGCCCCCGCGGTGAAGAGGGCCGCCCCCGCGGCCGAGGTGATCCGCCCCTGCGGATGACGATAGATCGTACCCGATCTTTTCTTCCGTTCGTTTATCTTCCTTTCATAGACAAAATATCCGATATTCTATCTTATGGGCCGGTTTCATTGTCTCCTTTCTGAACCCTAGACGCCTTTCCGTCAATCTTCCCAGCCCGTTCCTATATATTCTCTTCTTTCTCTCCTTTTTTCTGTTCCTTGCTATCGTCTTCTTCAAACCTAGAGTTGCAGCCGTCCCCTTGTTTCCTGCAACCTCGCTGAACGTGCAAGCTCATCTTTCCTGGTTCTTCTTCACGTTCTTACAGTGGTGCATGCCTTCTCCTTCTGTTTTGGTTTCTTCCTTTCGTTCTTCTCTTTTCTTCTTCCCCGAGAATCAAGTTTGAGCCTTGATTCTTGTGGAGCGTTCCGTTGTTGACCCCTTTGTTGTTCTCAGACTCTTTGGAGTTGAGTCTTGACGTGTTAGAACCAAAGGTTGAGCTTTGGTTGCCCCTGCTGTGAGTTCTGTCGAAAAGAAGCCCGACAGCGCTTTTGTCGTGCAGCCGCCCCTGCGCCTGCACCTGGCCGCCCCTACGTGTTGCCGCCCCTGCGCCTCTGTTCAGCCGCCCCTACGGTTTCTCTACAGTAGCTCCCGTCTTTGGTGAGCTGCTTCCTTCCCTCCTTTCCCTCATTCTTTTCCTTGTTCCTTTTTGGTTGTCCTTGTTCCTTGAGTTGTTGTAAGACTAAGGTCGAGCCCTTAGCTTGTGGAGATGTCTTAAAGATCGTTGAGACTAGAAGTTATAGACTTCTAGCAACCGTTTCATTCCTGATCCGTGATACTTGTTCGTACAGGCTTTCCTTGCTCCTTTCCTGAGGGAAACTGAGCTTTCTTGAGTGTTCTCTGAGTTGTTCGCTGATCTTTTGGTTTACCTTCGAGTGAGGTAAGTCCCTTGGACTTACTTAGCTTCATTCCGCGTATTAGTTGGATTATATTGGCTTGTTTGTGTTGTTTATCATGTTATAATGGATAGTCGGAAATAGGATTCACCCTTTATTACCCTTAACTGGCCCAAGTGTATTATAAACGGGCGGTGACCACTTGTCTAGTTCTACAGGAGACTAGAATGTGCTCTTGTAACCCAGACCCGTAGGTAACGGATAGTACTGATCTATTCCTATTGGTATACGCAAGCGGAGGCGAGTTTTGGGAGATTGTCGTGTGACAAAAGAAGTTGAATTAGTGATGGATAACCTTAATGAAAGATAATAACTGGTTGAGTGCAAGCATGCTATGTGTTTACTTTACCTTATGTGTGTTTGTGCCTTTACACTCTTGCTTATACTTAGAATGTTAGCTAACGGTTTATACCGTCGTTGTAGATGTTCCGCAGGTTCAGGTCGATGATGAGTGATCCGGATGGTGTGGTCAGCCGGGGTTCTTGTACATTATAGGACGGGATCGGGTTTATGTTTCTTTTGTTGTTTCTCTTTTGTTTCGAACTCGGCTGCGAGTCTTTTCCACTTTGTTTGTTTAAACCTTTGGTTTTATATTGAGTTTTGTTTTTCTTTCGTCTATGCCTTATTGTAAGATTCGTTTGCTTTTGCTACTCTAAGAGTCGGGACCCATTGTGCGGTCCTAGCCCATAGTGCTTCGAGTTCCCAGAACTTAGGGTATTACATGTAACATCATTGGTATAGGTAAATTTGGTTGTAAATCCTCTAACTACATTGATTATGTTTATCTTGTTGACGGATTAAAATATAACTGCTCAGTATCTCTTAAATTTGTGATAATGGTAATAAGGTGATCTTTGATTCAGAAAAGTTTGAAGTTCATAATGTAGCATATGGCGACATTGTGATCACTACACCTCGATGTAATAACTTATATTCCATGACCACTATCCAAGTTTCAAGAACTAGTTTAAAGTGTCTCAAGGACTAGACAGACGACCCAAGGCTTTGGCATATAAAAATTGATCACGTCAGCATGCATACAATGAAGAAACTTCTATAAAAGGATTTGGTACGTGGATTACGAAACATGAACTTTAAGGTTGATGAACTATGCAAAGCTTGTACACAAGGTAAACAAACAAGAGGTTCATTAAAACCCGAAAAGGTTGTAAGTTCTTCTAGACCCATTCAACATTTACATATGGATTTATGTGTACCTATGCGTGTCAAATCTCCCAAGGGAAAACAATACATCTTATACATAGTGGATGATTTTTTTTAACATGGATTTTTTTTACGAGACAAATCCTGAAGCTTTATATGAGTTTTCAAAACTTTGTAAGAAGTTGCAAACTTTGAAAAACTTGCCTATCGTTTCTATTCAAAGTGATCATAGCAGAGAATTTGACCAACTCAAATTTGATTTGTTTTTGGCAAAATAAGGTATTTCTCACAATTTTTCATTTCCTACAACACCTCAACATAATGGGGTTGTGGAACGTAAGAACCACACCTTGGAGTATATGTCCAGGACTATGCTTTTGGAAAATAGTTTGCCAAAAAAATTTTGGGTTGAGGTTGTTAACACGGCCAACTACATCTTAAATAGATGTTTGATTCGCCATATTTTGAAAAAGACTCCTTACAAACTCTTCAAAGGACGAAAGCTAAATATTTCCTATTTTAAACCCTTTGGATGTACTTTCTTTGTTCATAATAATGACAAAGATAATCTTGGAAAATTTGATGCTCGCAGTGATGAAGAAATCTTCATCGGATATGCTTCAAATTGTAAATCCTATCGTGTTTTTAATAAACGTACCAAAATTGTTGAGGAAAGTCATGTTATTTTTGATGAAAGTAATGATGGTACTTTGAGTGATAGCTATACAAATATTAATATGAATCGACATGTAGATCAAAATTCTGATGAAGAAGAAGAAACACCAAATGCTCAAGATCAAAATATGCAAGAACAAATTCAGGATACTGCAGAACAATCTCAAGACCTTGAACAACACCTTCAAGACCTTAAAACGACCAACGGTAATACTAAAGATCAATCTCAAGGCCTTGAACAACAACTTTAAGGTCTTGACATAAGCAACATAGATATGAATTATGCAGATACTGAATCCAGTCAAGCACATGAGCCTCAAGAATCATCAAAATACACCTTAAACATTATAGACACCAAGAGGAGAAAGTTCAAACATTCCTCATCTCATCCACAAGAGAACTTCATCTCCGATCCAAAATCGGGTATTCAAACTAGATCAAAGTTAAACAATTTGTGTGCTTTTTCTGCTTTTTTGTCTCTTGTAGAGCCCAAAAACTATGTTCAAGTACTTCAAGAACCATAGTGGATTATTGCTATGCAAAATGCGCTAAATGAGTTTGAGAGAAACAAAGTTTGAACGCTCACATCAGGACCCAAGCATCAACCCATCATAGGAACCAAATGGGTGTTTCAAAATAAATTGGATGAAAATGGTAAAGTCATTTGAATCAAAGCACGACTTGTAGCACAAGTCTATAATCAAGAGGAAGGTATTGGTTGTAAGGAGGCGCTTGCTCCTGTATCCAGGTTAGAAGCCATACAAATGCTACTCTCTTTTGCATCCTTTATGACGATTAAGTATTTCCAAATGGATGTCAAGTGTGCTTTTTTAAATGGTTTCTTTAAATGAGGAGGTGCTTGCTCTTGTATCCTGGCTTCTCCGTTCGGGCGAGCGGTGCAAGGGGAGAAGAAAGCAGGGGTTGGAGGGTGGTCCCGATAGGCTCCCTCCGGTGGCTGTAGACGGTGAACAAGGGAGAGGAAGAGAGGCGGGGAAGGGGTTCCAACAGGCGACGGTAACGGTTCCAAGGCGAGGGAGATCGAAGGCAGCTTCCTCCTCCGGCAAGTAGCTGTTATGCGAGGCTCTCAAAGAGCTGCAATAGGGGATGGGTGGTAGTGATGTTTGCTTCCAAATGATGAGAAGAACAGAGGGTGATGAGATGAGAGGGTGTTGGGTAGTCTTCAGTGAGGACAGAGGATGGGCGATAGACAATGAAGGGTTGTGCAAGGCTGCTCGCTTGCAGGGAGTTGATGCAACAGGGCCACAAATCAGGAGCTGGGTATACGCAAAAATGTAATCGAAAGAGTGGGGGAGTGAGGCTAACAATGGGTCAAGGACTCAAGGTAGCTGGGTGCAGGGCTAGGAGGCAGTCTCCTAGCTGGGTGGGACAGCCCATTCACAAAAAGGCTAGGCAATAGGTTTCAACAAGGGGAAACAAATAATTAATAAAGAACTTGATACCCGTTACTCGGAACGGCATTTTTGGAACAGAAACCCTCCCGAACTTTTCCGTAAAATAGAATACGGAATATGTATATATATAAACTCATAAAAATTAATTTACAATGTAAAAAATACTCTCAATAAAAGTATTTAAACTATAAATATATCGATAGAAGCCGGAAAAAATAAATATCGAAAACGCGCCTAAAATTTTGGGCGTTACATCGATAAACATGAATTATTATGCATTCTATGATTTTAAGCAAAGATGAACAACTTTCTTATATTCATGAAATGTTTTGACCATGTTTTGATTTTATTTGTCATGAAGCATTCTCTTAGGGTGATCTAAGAGCGGAGCACACCATCAAAAGGTTTTTGAAAAATTTTTCATTGATCTTTTTGACTTATAATACATTCTATCCTTTATCTAATATTCGGAACTTGCTTGGGGACAAGCAAGGGACAAGTATGAAGTAATTTTGTTAGCATGTATTATAGTCTATATTTTGAGACCAGTTTAGAGGTTTTATCTTCATAAATTTGCATGTGTAAATGTATATTCTGCAGTTATATTGCTATTTTATCCACCTTTGCGGGAATCGAGATCTACACCTAGTTTCGTTATAAATATAGGTAAAATGGCACTTAAGGAGACATTGGAGCTACATTCAGGGATACTAAGGAAGGCTCAGGAAGCATTGAAATGGATTAGAGACTTGATTTTGGACCAGATTAGAGGTGATTTACTCTCAGCCGAGATTCACCTCGGTCAGCTACAGTATCACCTCGACCGAGGTGACCGTGAGGAATGCCCCGACCGAGGTAGACACCTTGTCGCCGGCGAGATCATATTTTTTGGCTGAGATCTTTTATTTTAGGAAGGAAGATATCTTATATTTTTGGGCTGGATTTCTGAAAGGAAGAAAAGATATTCAGCTGATTTATTTGGATATATTTTATAGGAAATTATATTTTCAAGATATTTTATCTTTGGAAGATAATTCTCCTATATAAAGGGTTGGATTTTCCACAATTCAGCCATCTAGAAATCTTCGGATCATCGCATGTTTAGACATTCGCAGCATCCAAAATCCTGCAGTTGCAGAAGATTACTCTTCGGAGTTGAAGGAAGGAATCCTTGTTGAAGTTAGCCTTTGAAGGAGTTTTGTGAGATTTCCTTAGGCTACTTTTGGTTTATTGTTCTTGTTAATTTGTGACTTGGAAAACACTGATTTGTCACATATTTGATTCAGTTATTGAAGCCTTTTTATTAAAGCCTTCTTGTTCGATTATTGATTCCTTCTTTATAAATTTGATTACTGCTATCATGATGATTGTTGGCTAAGTTTCTTTTGCGATTCTAGGGTGATTGGCTGAAAGTTGTGGGAAAGACGATGATAGAATAATCTTGATCCCAGTCGGACCTTGAAAGCTCGAGTCTTTTTTCTTAACCCTAGAACACCTCGCTCAGTCATGAACATCTTGGCCGGGGTGGAACTTGACTGACCGAGGTGAACCTTTTCCTGATCCAAATCCGAGTTAAGATCCAGTTTGCCTAACCCTATCCTTGTTATTCCTTCCTGGTCCAACGCAAGCCTAGGATGAGACTTACCCAATGATTCCTTTGCTTGTTTACCTAAGATCATAAGTGTAGGTAATAAAGGTTTATCCTTTATTGGGTTTTGAGTGTGCTTCCATTTCATCCTTGAGACTTAACCTGAGAATTACCCGGTAAAGGTTGATTCTATACCCTTGAGTGGTGTGTTAGTTGAGATTATAGTTCTTTTCCTTAGTTCCTTGAGACTTACCCGGTAATAGGAATTACGGTTTGGGATAGTGAGTAGTGAGACTTACCCGGTGATCTATTCCCACCTTGAAACACCTTCCCTTGTAAAATCTCAGCTTTGTCCGTTATATCCTTAGATCTTGAGTTGGAACCACAACTAGATGCTTTAATCCTTAGAATTTGCATTTTCCCTTATTTGACTTATATCATCTTTGATTGTTTTAATTGCTTTTGGTTAATTGCATTACTAGACAACCGATCTGTGTTTGGTTTCGCCTTAAGTCCCTGTGTTTGACCCCTGAAATTCTTGTTTTTATTACAATTGACCCGTACACTGCGGGTTCGCATATTTGTTCAACCATACTTCTTGGGTTATAAATTTAAAGCTTGCACACACCTTTTGGAGCGAACAGACTACTGTTTGGTTTTTTCCATGAGGAAGATGAAGGCTACAACTTCTACAATGCCTTTCCCACCTTGAAACACCATCCCTTGCAAAATCTCAGCTTTGTCCGCTATATCCTTTGATCTTGAGTTGGAACCACTACTAGATGCTTTAATCCTTAGAATCCGCATTTTCCCTTATTTGACTTATATCATCTTTGATTGTTTTAATTGCTTTTGGTTAATTGCATTACTAGACAACCGAATTTGTGTTTGGTTTCGCCTTAAGTCCCTGTGTTCGACCCCTGGAATTCTTGTTTTTATTACAATTGACCCGTACGCTGCGGGTTCGCATATTTGTTCAACCATACTTCTTAGGCTATAAATTTAAAGCTTGCACACACCTTTTGGAGCGAACAAGCTACTGTTTGGTTTTTTTCATGAGGAAGATGAAGGCTACAACTTCTACAATGCCTTTAATTCCAAACCTGATCTTTGCTTACATTGGGCCTTTTGGCCCATTCTTTAATTTCCTTATCTAATACTAACTAAAGCATGGCAAAAGCTTTATAAAATTAAAGTTTAACAAAGAATACAACGGGTACTGATATCGGGGAAATCCCTCCGACCACATTGTTTCATTGATTATTGGTGTAACACCCCAAATCCATAGGACTCGGGATGCTACGGACTATGACCTCACAATGGGTCTTGACTTTAGCTTGACAACTAGTTCATCGGATCCTGCAACAAGGTACAAAAAAATATAAAAACCAACACTGATAAAAATGAAATATCATATATCGAAATACACACAAAATACGCACCTGAGTATCAAAATATACATATATATATATATACACACACACATAACCATCCTATATGTACGGAAACCCTTTGCTGATGACTCCACCAAATCACTTTGCAGTCCTCCTATCCTGCAAGACATCTACAACACGGTACAAACCGTTAGCTAACAATTCATATATAAGATCATGCATAAGCACATACACACATCAGAATTACAATAAACACCAAACATGCTATCACATATTCCCCGTTTTATTATCTTTATAACGTTATACACTCAAAACCAATTTATGGTTGTGACACGAGAAGTCTACAACTCTCGCCTCTGTTTCATTTATCATCTTGAGTGGTCACGCGTACTTCCCGTATACCATAAGGAGTGATATTGTATCATTCCCATGTACCATAACTGGCCGAGTCCTAGAGAACCCCTCATCTTCCCTCGGGAATGCTGAGCAAGTTGTCACCGCCCGTTACAAGGGGGCCAATCATACGTCGGTAATAATCAATATCGCATGTTATAAAACATATAACAAATTCCACTCATGCATACATCCAATATATGAATGTAGCATCCTACGGACTTATCTATATCCGAATATCCTCAACTATCGATCCACTCTCAAATTCTTGCAGGAATACACACCGCCTGATAAACAAAGGAATAAATAAATGAATCATCGGAACATATGCTAGAAGACTCTATTTCTAGCCTCTAAGATTCTCATAAGATCATACACAAGATCCATAAATCATAACCTCGACATTCATAATCAAACCTCAGAGCCTCCAAGGCATTCATCCATAATATATCATCATCAACACACAACTAACCTAGCATACTTCTAAGCCAAAACCAAGGACAAAAGGAAGAATAACTTACCCAAGGATTTGGTAAGTTCTGAAGAAGGTGCGGGCGCGGGCAAAGAGATGTGCGGGCGCGTGACAAGGATCCGATGCCGCGACTGTGGCTCAATGCAGACGTAGGTCAGCAAAACGAATGAAGGCGCGGGGGTGGCTAAGGCAAGGTGCGGGTGCGGTTTCCTCAATAGAGCACAACTCCTTGTGTTGTTCGACAACTCTTTCCACCAAAACACTTCATTCTTCAACTAGGAGCAACCAAGACACATCAGCCTTCATCCATACATGTACACAACACATACAAACGTCCATAAATACATCACAACAAGATCAACTTTTTGGATTCATACAAGGACGGAAAGAAAGAAGAAGAAGAAGAAGAAGAAGAAGAAGAAGAAGAAGAAGAAGAAGAAGAAGAAGAAGAAGAAGAAGAAGAAGAAGAAGAAGAAGAAGAAGAAGAAGAAGAGAGGAAGAATGGCTCACTACTCTTCACAGATAATAGGGAGGAACCCAGCTGCAATCCTTGACATCTTCTCACAACAATAAACCACACATCTTCATCATCATCAACCATCTTCAAAAGCAAGAAAATCATGGAAAGAAGAGAAGAAGAATGAAGGTGTGGAAAGAAGAGAGGAAGCCTAGAGAGAGATTAGGAAACACTTAGAACGAAAGGGAAAGAAAATAATTAAAGAGGAAGAAAACGGAAAGGAAGTTGGCCAAAAAGATGTCCGCTTCCTCTGCTATGCCGCGACCGCGGCTCGGCAGAGCCGCACCCGCGGTGGCGCACCTGTAGGCGAGGTAATGCTTGGTCACGGGATCCTCAAAGAACATGGTTGTCACAATTGGAATGCATATTAAACACAAAAAGAAAAAAAAACTTTTCCAAGGTTCTCGTGGTTTTAAAAATAAATTGAAACGTTAAATATGACGAATTCTCCATCTTTAAATTCATAATCAAGTTTACATGAATCCATGGCTTCCACCATTAAAGCTTGAGGAAGAAGGAGAACATTAAGGGGGAAGAAGAAGATTATCTACAACAGCTTGGCTAAGATCTTCTGTCTCCATCACGAATCTAATAGGGTTAGCTCACACATCTATAATACCCGTAAAATTTAAACTCCGTTTAATACCGGATCAAACCGGATTCCGATCCGCCAACCTTAAGTCCTTTAAATAAAAGAACACGATGTTAAATTCTATCATTTTATGCGACTTTGATTCAAATAAAATGATAACTTATCTAAACCGTAAATAATTCCGTAAATAATCTCGTAAATAATTCTGTACTTTTAACGGTTCCGGGCGATTAACGAGTATTCTTTTAGCTCATTTGTTTAATTTGAGGAGCAGGCCCAATTCTGGCCCAAAAGCCTTCAGCCGGCCCAATCTTAACCTCTCCTAACCCTTCACTAATTCCCTCTTAACCTAATCTAATTAAACCTAATTCTCAGCAACCAACCATCGTACATCCCTCTCTTTTGCCTTCCTCGGTGAGACGATCCTGCAGCAGCAACTACTCAGCAACAATTTCTCAATATCAACTCGAGACGCCCAAGCCAGCAGTTGAAGACGTTCGAGCCGGCGATTGGAGACGTCTGACTAACAACAGCCAAAAACCTTCCTCTGCGCCGAATTTGGTCCTTCTGCGTCGACAGCAAGCAGAGCCACCATCGCTGGTCTACCACAGGGGACCGGGCACCACTGGAGTCAATCTGCAGCCGCTAGATACGCACGTATGTGAGCCAGATCCCTCTCTTCCCGTATCTTGCGCTGCTTCTGTCACCTTCTCAGCCTAATCGGGATGATAACAGGAAACCGAAGCTGAGCCGGTCCTTCCAGCCACTACTGCGGTGCAAACGAACTGAGCCAGCGACCCCGGAGGAGGTGGTGCCGATCGAAGCATCAATAGCGTGATCCTTCCTTGCTGCAGTCCGGTAGGAACCTAATTCTCGACTTCTATGATGCTTACGGCTGTTACGTTAGACCTAGGTTGTTTAGTTTTATTTTAGAATGAGTTGAAATCCATGGGTTTCGAACTGGGGACCTGCTGAGCATGATAAATAGGAGGGACTGCTGGGAGTAAGACTCGAACCTAGGATCTTCTGCACACTCTACCTTTCAACTTCGACCTGCTGACTTTAGGACCTAATTTCTATAGCTTAAATCGAGAATCCACCGTTGAATTTTTTATATGTCGTAGATGATTACTTATAGTTTAATGTGTTAAAATTTGGGAGAAAGTTAACGGTTGGATTAGGTTTTATAAGGTCCTGAATGTAGAGCACTTGAGCTGTTTTTGAAGCAGTAAAATATTTGACTAAGTATAGAATTTTAGTTTTTAGTCCAACCTTAGAGTTTATATAGGAGTTATGGTTGAGTTTTTGAGAGACCTTTGCCCTATGTTTAGTATACATATTTTAGAGGATCTAGAGTGTTTCCGGAATTCTTATCTTTTAATCTAAGTCATGGATCTTAACTCAAATCGGACCTTAATGACCGTTTAATGAAAATCTAGAATTTTGTATAACTCCTGTATTTATGTACTAAACTTTTCTGTAAGCACTAGAGTATGGAAATAGGCTCTAAAAGAGAGCTGGAAATAATTATAGGAAAATCTTAGGATTTTCGGAACCAGGGGTAAAATAGTCTTTTCACATCACGAGAGACTTTTTCGTAATTGCTCTTCATGAGATTGTAGAACTTAGAAGTTTATAACTTCTAAGAGTATGGGATGTGATTTTGATCCACATGCCTTACTTGAAAGCCGTTTGAGTTACCACGAGTACGGACCGAGTTGAGATTTGATAGAGTGTGTTTGATTCAGGTAAGTCCTTGCGACTTACTTAGCTAGTTTTTGGATGTAAGTTGAGTGATAATAGTGGTGTGTGCAATATGTGTTTATAATAATAACTTGATAGGACGACTATTACTATTCTATTTTTAAGGCTCAAGTGTATGTATAACGGGCCGTGACATTACTTCCCAGATCTGACAAGAGACTGGGAGGTTCTCTATACCCAGACCATACAGGTACAAGGTAAGATGCATCGGATCCATTCTTGATGGTTACACGGGGGCGGAGGCGAGGATTGGGAATCCCTCGTGTCACAAAATAAGTATCATTAGTAAGAGTGAATGACCTAAGTAAAGATAATAAATGGATTGTTTGAAAGCATGATGAGTGTTTACTTTTGCTATTATGTGTGTGTGTGCTATTATTATTCATCTAATGTTTAGATAGCTAGCTAATGGTTGTTCTGTTGTATTTTTAGATTCACCACAGGTTAGAGCAGCAACTGAGTGATCCGAAATTCGTGGTCAGTTGGGTCTCCGTACTCCTTAGAGTGGGGTTGGGATGTTTGCTTTGTTGTTCTTTCTTCTTGTTAAGACAGTTAGTCTTTTCGTTGTTTAAGTACTATAGGTTGTTAGACGTTGTTGCATTCATCCCTTTAAAATACTATTTTATGAATTACCGTTTTTCTTATTGTGTCTTGTTGCAAGATCCTAGTAGTATTGGTCAAACTGAGGTCGGGACCCATTGTAAGGTCCTAACCAGTAATGTCCCGAGTTCTGAGAATTCGGGGTGTTACAACATTAAAGGTGGAAAAGCCATGGAAGGTCAATGAAGAAGGTGAAGCCAAAGAGAGGAGAGGACCAATCTCACGTGAAAGAGGGAAATGGAAAAGGAGAGAGAGAAGGGATGAAGGCTGCCACAAAAGGGGAAGCTCAAGGGCCATCTTACCCATCCTTCTAATTTACGCAAGGAACCGAGGGGTCCAAAGCAAGGGCGAAAAACGAGAGGTCGGAACGAGATTTTGGAATAAACCCGACGCTCAACACTTCGTGCTTGCGGGAAAATTGAGCCGCGCCTACGGGAAGGTCGATGAACCGCTCAACATCCAGAATAAAAATTCCGGATGCTACAGTGGTCCGCAAGTGGTGTTGGGTAACACTTGATCTCCGACAACAGCTCCGGCAAGATTTTCTTACCAGCAACAAACGGAGTTGAATTAGAGAGAATTTTATGTTAGAAAGGAACCGTCTCTAATATCAAAACAGACTATGTAACACCCCAAATTCTCAGAACTCGGGGAGCTACTGGTTAGGACCTCACAATGGGTCCCGACCTCAGTGTGATAACAACTTTACTAGGATCTTGCAACAAGGCACAAACGTATTTAAAACCATTTTGAAAACATCAATAGTATTTACAAGAATGATGAACCCATGATAGCCTTACAACACATAAATATAATAATAAAATGCATGTTGAACGGAAGACTCCCCCGTCCCCATCTAATGAGTACGTGGATCCGGCTGACCATCCGTCTCGGATCTCTCTGCAACTATCTATCTCTACAAAATCTACAACACGGATAAACCGTTACCTAACAATCCAAATATAAATAGAATAAAGATAGCACAAACACATCCAAGGTAACATAAACACTCATCATGCTGACACACAGTCCGGTTATTATCTTATAGCTTAGGTGATTCATTTTATCCGTTTTAAAGTTGTGGCACGAGAATCTTAAGATTTCTCGCCTTCGTTCCTTATCCAATTGGTGATGGTTTGGCACACTTCTGCCGGTGGCATCCCCGCAAACCAAGTATGAACTAGTCCCTAAAGAAACCCCAGCGCCCTCGGCTAACTGAGCAGAATGCCACCACCCGTTACTCTTAGGCCAGATATGTAGGTCGGTCGATAATTATTAACAAGTACGATTATAAACACATCATTCACACACCACTATCATTATTCACACTCATATCCAGAAGCTAGCAAAGTAAGCCCAAAGGACTTACCTGAATCAAGTCTCGACTCTCTTAAACACAACTCGATCTGTAACCGTAGCAACTCAACTACTTGTCATAGGAGGCAAGTGGATCAACACATGTCTAAGATACTTAGAAGTCTATGACTTCTAAGATGTAAAGTCCTATCAGAAGAGAAGCTACTACAATGCACACCTAAGGTAAAATGACCATTTTACCCTTGGTCCCGAATCTTTCAAAAATCTCGTAATACATGCTTAAACTCCTAGTTGGGACTAAATATCATATTTCTATCTCTTAAGAGTGATTTTAGGTAGAACTTAGCAAACTACACATTTTTCCTACTTTCTAAAAAGTCACTAGGATCCAACTTTGGCTCCAAATATGAAGCTCGAATAAATTTATAAAAATTCTGATAAAAATTTCTAGGTCTCCTAGGATATTCATTCTACTCATAGAAGCAAGAATTTCTTAAAATTGTACAACCATCACTCCTACAAAATTCTCCAAAGTTGGTTCCAAACTCAACATTCATACTTAGTCAAAGTACTCACTTCTTTTCCTAAAAACTGTGTTACTACCCTACTTCGGAACATCATAAGTCCGAAACTATATGTTGGATCATCCTCAAAACTTTACATGATAAACTAAAGTATATTAACCATCATTCATCAAAATTTCATGTTCATCAGAATTATCTAACTCATTTAAATCTAGATCCAAAAACTGCTTCCTCACACAGTTTTTTCCATACTTTAAATATTTCACAAAAACAGAAAAATTGCTTGCTGTCTCAACTTTGAAAAATCATAACTACTAAACCTCTTGATGGAATCCTCTCAAATTTTGATATATTATACTATGAAATCCTAAATATGAAATATCCAAAATTCAAATCTAACCAAGGAATATAACCAAATCAAATCGGCACCACAATACTGCATCACAAGTAGTTTTCTCAACAATTCAGGACCACCTATAAACTGTTCAAGGTCTCTACTTTGGGACACCATCTCTCTCTAGAATTTCAGTATGATCTACTATACTATACCAACTATAAATTGTCATGAAATTCAAGTCCAACCGAAGTCAATAAGCCATCCAAATCTATTCCACAAAACTGCATCCCAAGCAGTTTTTCTCAAACTCAGCACACTTAGAAAACTGCATGAGGAGCAAACTTTGGACAACCATATCTCCTAAACTATAACTCGGAATACTCTCAAATTTCAGTATGTTATACGATATAATACCAATTGTAACATACCCGAAATTCAGAAACAAAGGAGAAGTCTAACTTACCCAAATCTGAACCCGAAGCTGACTACTCATTACTTCCGCAAATTGGGAAAACGCATGCATCTTTACTGATGTCCTACAGAAGTTCTGAGCAGGTTTAGGAGACACCAGAAGGTACTCTTTAGGCATGTAATATGTGGACGGAAGTGCAATGGATCAAGGGTATAAGCTTACCCGATTCCGAGACTCGAAGGCATGAAGGACGAGGATGGCTCTCACGTTCATAGCCTTGTTTGAAGCTGAAGAGGTCCAAAAGTAGGCTGTTGTGCACGACTCCAGGGGGCTGGAAGGCTACCGCGGCACTAGGGTGGCGCACTTGCGGTGAGAGGGTCCAGAGGCGCGACTGTCGTCCTATAGTGGTGCACTCGCGACTGAGGAGATCTGCTGCTTTGCTGTTGTGTGACTGGGGCAGGGAAGGCGACTCCTATGGTTGCGTGCTGTCGATGAAGACGAAGGATGGGTTGTTGCTGGAGGTTGCCGTCATGGTGACAGCGGGGGAGGTGGTTGTCGTTGTAATATCCGGAAATTTGATTTCCGATTATTTCCGAGCCAAACCGAGATTTAGGGACCTTTGACCTCTTTAAGATACCTAACTTTATGTCTAACTTTAATTTTATCATTTTATGTAAGTTTGTCACCACATAAAATGATGAAATATATACCAAACCCTAGTTATATATATATCTAGGTCTTTTGACGAGGCAAAGACGAGTTTTGACGAGGTCGTGACGAGACCAAAACAAAGTCGTTACAACTTTTGACAAAGTCATGACATGAGTTTGACAAGCCCAATTTCAGCCATGAACCTTACCATCCGGGCCCGTTTTCGAGTAAGCCGTTGGGCCGTTACGTCTTCTATCCTATCTCCTCTTCTGCGTCTCCTAGCCCTAAGCGATGTTTCTCTCTTACCGTCTCTCCTCAACGCACTGCAGCCACGCCGCACATCAGCCGCTCCACTTCGCTTTCACCTCCACGCCGGTGTGCCGCAGGTGTCGTCGACCGAACAACAACGCCTCCTCTACTCTCTTCTACCTGCAGACGGACTCCACGTGGAGCGCTTGCCTCCGGATCCAAGCCCTGTGTCACGCTCTTTTGCCTTCAGCGACAATTACACAACCCTCCAATGAAGATACTCCTACAAGTAGCAAATCTCCCTCTTTCCCTATACCGTAACCCTCACTCGAACTCACCTTCTTCTCCTCCTCTACTGTCGCACAACACGAGCCAAGAGGAACTAGTCGCCCCCTCCTCCACAGGTGCACCGCTCTCTTCCTTCTGTCGACCCAAACTGGAACCCGGACGGGTTGCTTCTCCTTCTGGCGACCCCAAACGCAGCACCAGCGGGCTGTTTCTCTTCTGTCAATCCAGCAGACCATTGATACCGAGGAGCCCAGATCCGATCCGCAGCAGCGTTGGTGCTGTCATTCACGTGCCTTCGAGTCTTAGAATCGAGTAAGGTTGATACCCTCCTCTTCCTTGCACTTATGTCCATGTATTCATTCCTAATGAATGCCCATTATGTCTCCTAATCATGCTCAGAACATCCATAGAAGAAACAGTGAAGATATAGGAGTTTTCTGAGTTTCCGGAAGAAACGAGCAATCAACTTCGGGTCCAATTTTGGGTAAACTAGACTACTTCTTTTTTGCTGGTTTTCGGATATGCCATAGACGGTATTGAATAGTATCACACTAAAATTTTAATGGAATCCATGTTACATTTTGAGAGTTATAAGGTTTCAAAGTTGACTCCTCCCACAGTTTTTATAACTGTGCTGAGTGTTGGAAAAAACAGCATGTGATGTTGTTTTGTGAGATAGTTTTGAATATGCTTTTGATCTCTGTTGAACTTGAATTTTGGATATGATATAGTTGGCATATTGTAGTAGAACATATCAAAACTAGCCATATATGAGTAAAAAAGACGATATTGCCCCTAGGTTCGGAAAGACTCAAAAGAAAATTAGAGTCCATGACAAACCGTATTACTCTAATACGAAAGAACGATGGAGTTTGTTGCATTTGACAACTTCCAAGCTTCCCTTCGATCTAACATAACGCATACTTAGTCTCTAACCAACATTTAACTAAATCCTCAAAATTCCGAGAAGGGTTTAATTATACCATGCCCTATTGGATCGATCTGACAAAGCTTACTTCCTTCCTCGTATATGTACTTGATAAACGAACAAAACAAAAGTAAGTGTAGCCTACACTAACATGTTAACTTAAGGGCATCTAAAAAGAATGTAATTCGATATCGTAACTATATATAAGTTACATATAATAGAAGGTTAAGCCACTAACTAGGATTAGCCTAATTACTCATAACAACTAATATTAAAGTCTATAAATTAAATCCAATCTAATCATCCATGTATCCAAAATTAACAAAATAAAATAAATAAACAAAATACCCATCAGCTTTGAACCTTTCTAATCTAAATACACAACAACTTCAAATCTTTCTAATACAAATACACAGTAGCTAGCTTCGAATCTTATGTAAACTAGTCTCCACTTCATAACTATCATACAACTCCAACTCAACCTTCTCGAGACCTATCAACATCATCCTAAAGTCATTCTTTCAAAGCTAAACAACATCCTAATACCCCATGATTAATTACCCAATCAACACAGCTCTTTCACCATAACAACACAAAGCTTAAGATTTTCTCAAACACTACAGCTCCAACCAAACTTATTGTATTGTTGCCAATATTCCCGCTACCCTTCTGATGCGCCCTTGGATGCCCCTTTTACGTTGACCATAGACGAAGAGGACGAGGCTCTTAGAGTTCGCTCAGATGGACCGATCACCCGATCCCGAGCTAAGGCCATTGCTCGAGCCACCGGCTCCATCATCACCCGCATTACTTCTTCACTTGGTCCCATTACCGGCATGCCTTGTCTCTACACCACCATGGCATAGGCTACCGGTTCCGTTAGCGGCATGTCCCGTCTTTCCGACTCCATGGCATGAAGCTAGCTTATTTTCGGACTATATTTTCATGTTTTCCTTTTTATGTAATAAAGGGATATTCCGTATAGGAATATTCCCTTTTGACCTTATCCTTTTAAGGTTTGCTATTATCCTTTAAGGTTTTCCCTTTTGGGCTTTTCTTCATGTATTTTGTTTGGCCCGTTGGCCCATAGGTAGGCAAGTCTCTCTATATGAGAGATATCTTGCCTCACTTATTTTTCATGTTCAATATTACTAAGTTTTGAGAAGAATTTTCTCATACTTAGCTTGGGCATCAAAACCTCTCTTCTAACCCTCAAATTTCTTCCTTGGATCTCGTCTTTGATCCAAGAAATCCATATTCGAGGATTCTTTTTAAGAATCAACCTTTGATCCACACAAAAAGGTTTATTCGATCTCTCTAGATCGAAGTAACCCTTGTTTCTTCATCGCTTCCGCCCCTTTGGATCCGAAACGATACAACGTTGCACAAAGAATCAAGGAGTAGTTGGAGTTTTGCTTGATCTAGATCCGGAGTTATCCTTGGTTACCTCCAAGGACGCATCAAATTGGTATCAGAGCAAGGGATCAAAGCTAAGTTCTCTTTACTCTTGTTTTTGTGCGTTATTATCTTAAACCTATTTAGCCTTTTTTTGTTCATGATGTTCTTCGTTTTTTCATGATGTTCTTCATTTGTTCTTCATGATCTTCATGTTGTTCATCATGTTCTTCATCATGTTCATCCATTTTCCCTGAATTTTTTTTTCTCTTTTCCGTGTTTAACTCAAAACAAAAAGCACAAAAATAGGAGATATTTGGTTTGCCTTCAAACCATTTATCAAATCCGTCTTTTTCTTAAACCGACCTAATCCGACAATTTTGTTAATTAATTTCACCAAATCTCTTGGGATATTTTTGTTAACTAAAAGTTCGGATATCTTGCATTTGATATTCAAAGAAAAGCAAAAAAAACTCTTCATCAATACGGATTTGTGTTCAAAAAAAACAAACAAAAGAAAGTGTTGCTCAAAACGTTTCAAAGAAACGAAACACACAAAGTGAAAAGACGTCCGGCAAACCGGTCCATCCAAAAAATCGGATTTTACAAAACACTCAAAGACCGAAAGCAAGCAAAGCTTGCCGAGTGAACAATCCGTCCATCTTCTATCTCTCCATTTTCTTACATACGTTTGCAAAATATCACTTGTTTATTTGTGTGTAATTGGTTCAATTTTGTTGGATTTGCCTTCCTTGCCTAACCGCCAAACGGCCTTCCCCAAAAGTAGAACCCGATAACGCACTTGAACTTGGGTAAAGTTGACCTAACTTGTCACCTTGCTCACTTGATTGCTTGCAATTGTGTGCTGATTTGGAGCAATGACTAACGTTGAAATGGAAACTTCTCAGGATTCTGGTCCGCAAGAGTTCAGTGAACCCTTGGCTCAAGAAACTGCTTCGTTGTCCCTCGAAAATGACTCTATAAGGCGAGAATTGGAGCCTTGAAGGCACAACAAAATTTTGATGCCTTGACCCGAGAAAACATTGCCTTGAAAAAAGAGCTCGAAGCTCTTAAGGCCCTTCAGATTGCTCAACGTCCCACCCCAACATATCCGAATGAGACCGTGGTCAATGCTTCCACATCCGATGCACAACGGAAAGGCAAGGGACTTTTGGGAGCCGGACCATCAAACGTTACCCGGCTTGCGTCTATCATTGAACGCACCCATCCTTTACCTCTTGACGGAAATGAGTCCCATGAAGAAGAGGAGGAATTCCCCGACCCGCGTCAAGATGACTTGCCCATAGTCGATACGGAACATCGGCACCAATATTATGAGCCTCAACATCAACGGTATGTTCCTTCTCCACCTCCACCTAGTGTGCCCCGCACCGACCGACAAACCCGGGAAGAGCCCCGGTACCGTCCCAACTCCACCACCAATCATGGTCGTGAGCATGATCGTTCCGAACACCGTCGCCAACGGTCAACCCGGCAACCGAGGACCCTTGACTTTGATGAATACGATGAGCAACACAACTTCAACGAGTTCTCCGGTGATGAATCCGATTTAGAACGGGTAGCACATAACCGTCCGTGGCACCCACCCGTCATAGACCCTTATGAGAACCAAGACCGGGGTGAAGAATGGTTGCCTCCCCCAAATCCACCTAGGCAGGCCCCACCCGTTCATGGGCGCCAACGGCCTAATGGCGGCCATCGGCGAGCCCGTGCCGATGATGCCTACATTCCACCGCACGGATAGCACATAACCGTCCGTGGCACCCACCCGTCGTAGGGAAGGTATGGTTAAGTTCCCTACCTTTCATGGTGAATATGATCCGTGTGTTTTTCTTGATTGGGCGCAGGATATGAAACGAGCATTAAAACATTGTCATTATGAGGAGGAATACGAGAAAATCGAGGCGGCAACTCTATACTTTGAAGGAGATGCGAAGTCTTGGTGGAACCGGTATGAGTTCACCCGAGAGAGGCGAGGATGGGCACCGATTGAGACATTTGAACAATTGCTCTACTGCATGACCAAGAAGTACGTGCCCGAGGACTTTAAGAATGATATGCGGTTGCAAATTGCCGAGTTCAAGCAAGGCAACCTCACTCCGGTGGCTTACTTGGCTAAACTTGAGGACATGCACATTAAGGCCGGCGTCTCGGCCTCCCCCTTCGCCCTCCCCACCAAGTTCATGAGTGGGCTTAATGCTTCCATCCGGCGGCCGCTCGAGATTGTCCCATTCAAGGATTTGGGAGCATTATGTCATGCCGCCATGAAGCTATATAAGCAACAACTCGAAACACCGCGGTATTCTAGGTATACCTCTTCCTCGAGTCCATATCTTTATCCGTCTAACACACGTTCTCGAGATGCGCCTAGTCCTACAGATACCGACGCTTCAAAAGGGACCCAACGGACGGGTCCTTCCAATAGGCAAACGGGTACCGAGAAGACACCAAACCGTGGCCCGGCACCGGCGCCTCCCTCTCGAGGTCAACAAGGACCCTCACCGGCGGCTCGCCCTAGGGAGCCCGTGTGCTACAAGTGTAGCGGTTTTGGCCATGTACAACGTGATTGCCCAAACACCAAACGGGTCTTGTTTGCCGACCCAACATATTTCGAGGACGACGATGGTCAACATGAAGACGATATCATTATTGAGGATGACCATGACATCGACCCACTTTTTGGCATGGAACCTTATGATGACGAGCTTGCTTGCGGCCCAGCACAACCCGGTAAATTCGCTCTTGTTTCTCGTCGTATTTTGGCTGTTAAAGAGCATATTCCTATTGATCAACGCGAGAATCTCTTCCACTCTCGTTGCTTGGTTAATAATACGAGTCTTTCTCTCATCATTGACGGGGGTTCTTGTTGCAATATTGTCAACGAACGGGTGGTAAAACACTTCAAGTTGCCTACGACCCCCCACCCAACGCCTTACGGACTCCAATGGATTTCCGATACGGCATGTGACACCGTCACACAACAAGCTTGGGTGCCGTTTTCTATTGGCGCCTATGTTGATAAGGTCCTTTGTGATGTTATCCAGATGGACGCTACACATGTCCTATTAGGACGACCATGGCAATTCGATCGCCGTACATATCATGATGGTTATCTTAATCGGTACATGTTCCAATATAATGGAAAACGGGTCACACTTTTGCCTATGACTCCGCACGAAATTTTGGTTGACTATGCGGAACGGAAGAGGCAACAAACTATTGATGAGTCCGCTAAAGCACCGGCAAAATCGGACCCCGGAGTCCCGATGTTGTAGGTGCTAGTACTTCCAAATCCCGAAACACCGCCCCTCTTGTCCATGCTACCAAATCCAAAGGTAGTAAAGGTCGCATCGTTTCTTCGGGCGCACCTTTACCATCTTCGGATCCCGTAATTCAAGGACGGTGTGAGCCACGGATACTCTTAGCTCGCCGGCATGATTTGCAACCGGTCATGGAAGGCAAGTTCCCATGCTTTTTACTTGTTCCGTTTTGTTTATCTACTTCTCATGACCCAAGTAATGTGCCACACGAGGTGTCTTTGTTGTTGTCCGAATTTCAGGATATTATGCCCAAAGATCTCCCACCCGGCTTGCCACCTATCCGAGGGATTGAACATCAAATTGACTTTGTGCCCGGTGCTTCCTTGCCAAACCGTGCCGCGTACCGAGCAAGTCCGGAAGAGACGAAGGAGCTACAACGTCAAGTGCAAGAGCTCCTAGACCGGGGACATATGCGTGAATCTTTATCACCATGTGCCGTCCCGGTAATTTTAGTACCAAAGAAAGATGGATCATGGCGAATGTGTGTTGATTGTCGTGCCATCAACCAAATCACCGTCAAATACCGCCACCCTATCCCGCGCCTTGATGACATGTTGGATGAGCTTCATGGCGCCACTATCTTCTCCAAAATTGATCTTCGGAGCGGTTACCACCAAATCCGGATGGCCGAGGGTGACGAGTGGAAAACGGCATTCAAAACGAAGTATGGACTCTATGAATGGCTTGTCATGCCATTTGGCCTCTCCAACGCCCCGTCCACCTTCATGCGCCTCATGAACCATGTCTTGCGCCGATTCTTGGGTACATTTGTTGTTGTTTATTTTGATGATATTTTGGTGTTTAGTACGTCTTTGGAGGATCACATCGGGCACCTTCGCCAAGTGCTCGAGTGCCTTAGACAAGAGCAATTGTATGTCAACTTTGACAAATGCGTCTTTTGCTCGGACACCACTATCTTTCTTGGCTATGTCGTGTCTAAGGACGGACTACGAGTAGACGAATCTAAAGTTCGTGCTATTCGGGAGTGGCCTACTCCTACTACGGTCACCATGGTCCGAGCCTTTCTCGGCTTAGCGGGTTTCTACCGACGCTTTGTCAAGGACTTTAGCACGGTAGCGGCACCGCTCCATGAGCTCACTACCAAGGGTGTCACGTTTGAGTGGCGTGATATCCATGCTCGAGCGTTTGATGCGCTCAAAGACCGCCTTTGTTATGCACCATTACTCCAACTCCCAAACTTTTCGAAAACTTTCGAGGTGGAGTGTGATGCATCAAATGTGGGCATTGGAGGAGTTCTCTTACAAGAGAATCGTCCAATTGCCTACTTCAGTGAAAAACTGTCCGGTCCTTCGCTCAACTACCCTACAAATGACAAGGAACTATATGCTCTAGTTCGTTGTCTTAAGACATGGCAACATTACTTGTGGCCGAAAGAGTTCGTGATTCATTCGGATCATGCGGCTCTTTCGTATCTCAAGAGTCAAACAAATCTCAGTCGGCACCATGCTAGTTGGGTAGAGTTTTTAGAGACCTTTCCTTATGTCATTCGGCATAAGAAAGGCAAAGAGAATGTGGTAGCCGATGCCCTTTCTCGCCGCTATGCCCTCCTTGTGTATATGGATGCCAAGATACATGGCTTTGCTCTTATCAAAGAGTTATATGCCACGGATCTTGACTTCAAGGACATATGGGCACAATGCCTCGACCTCCGAGAGCACGAGTCTTTCTTTATTAACGATGGCTATCTTTTTCGAGCGGGAAAACTTTGTATTCCGCGCTCATCTATACGCCATTTGTTGGTCAAGGAAGCTCATGAGGGCCGTGGTCATTTCGGTGCTACCAAGACCCTTTCCGCTCTCCAAGAGCATTTCTTTTGGCCCCGGATGCGTATGCATGTGACATGGTTTTGCAAGGGTTGCATCACATGTCATCATGCCAAGTCGCGCCAAGGTCCGGATGGGATGTATTCTCCTTTGCCTATACCAATGGGACCATGGGAGGATCTATCCATGGACTTTGTGGTCGGGTTGCCTATGTCAAAACGAGGCAAAGACTCCATTTTCGTGGTAGTCGATCGCTTCTCCAAAATGGCTCATTTCATCGCATGTAAAAGCACCCTAAATGCTAGTGAAGTTGCCACCTTGTTCTTTGACAATGTGGTGCGTTTACATGGGATACCACGTTCCATCGTTAGTGATCAGGACGTGAAATTCGTAAGTCATTTTTGGAGAACGTTGTGGGGAAAACTTGGAACCAACTTGTTGTTTTCAAGTAGCTATCACCCCCAAACCGATGGTCAAACGGAGGTGACCAATCGGACTCTTGGTGCTCTACTTAGAGCCACCACTAGGACCAACCCACGTAGGTGGGAGGAATTACTTTCTATTGTAGAGTTTTCGTATAACAGGTCTAGGCACACGGCAACTAAATTGTCCCCATTTGAAGTTGTCTACGGGCTCAATCCACACACACCATTGGATTTCACTCCCCGCCCGCTCAAGGATGGAGAACACATCATCGCCGGAAACCGAGCCGCCCAAATCATTGAGCTTCATGAGCGGACTAGGACACAACTTGAACGTCGTGCCGCCCAACTTGCCGGACAACACAACAAGGGCCGCCGCGACGTCTCTTTTGAGCCCGGTGATCTTGTTTGGCTCCACCTACAGAAGGAGCGTTTCCCTTCTCGCTGCATGAGCAAGCTCTCGGACCGTGATGATGGCCCATTCCGCATCTTAGCCCGTCATGGTCCAAATGCATACAAGTTAGAGCTTCCGGATTCCTACGGAGTACACCCAACGTTCAACGTCAAGGACCTTGCCCCTTATGTTGAGCCCCTCTTTGACGATGGTAAAACGGGGACGTTTCACAACCAAGATGGGGGGACTGATGCGCCCTTGGATGCCCCTTTTACGTTGACCATAGACGAAGAGGACGAGGCTCTTAGAGTTCGCTCAGATGGACCGATCACCCGATCCCGAGCTAAGGCCATTGCTCGAGCCACCGGCTCCATCATCACCCGCATTACTTCTTCACTTGGTCCTATTACCGGCATGTCTTGTCTCTACACCACCATGGCATAGGCTACCGGTTCCGTTAGCGGCATGTCCCGTCTTTCCGACTCCATGGCATGAAGCTAGCTTATTTTCGGACTATATTTTCATGTTTTCCTTTTTATGTAATAAAGGGATATTCCGTATAGGAATATTCCCTTTTGACCTTATCCTTTTAGGGTTTGCTATTATCCTTTTAGGTTTTCCCTTTTGGGCTTTTCTTCATGTATTTTGTTTGGCCCGTTGGCCCATAGGTAGGCAAGTCTCTCTATATAAGAGATATCTTGCCTCACTTATTTTCCATGTTCAATATTACTAAGTTTTGAGAAGAATTTTCTCATACTTAGCTTGGGCATCAAAACCTCTCTTCTAACCCTCAAATTTCTTCCTTGGATCTCGTCTTTGATCCAAGAAATCCATATTCGAGGATTCTTTTTAAGAATCAACCTTCGATCCACACAAAAAGGTTTATTCGATCTCTCTAGATCGAAGTAACCCTTGTTTCTTCATCGCTTCTGCCCCTTTGGATCCGAAACGATACAACGTTGCACAAAGAATCAAGGAGTAGTTGGAGTTTTGCTTGATCTAGATCCGGAGTTATCCTTGGTTACCTCCAAGGACGCATCACCTTCCTAACGCAACAAACGGACTCGTTGATCCACTGTAACGACACCATGAAAAGGCAAGGATAAGATTGTGAGGCAAAGAGGGACTCACCGCAATATTACGGGTCGATCGAAGCGTTTGATAACCAACCAAAGCAAGAGGGAGCGTGCGCTAGGCCAACTACCGGAATAGCAGCCGAGGGTAGTCCGATCAAGATCACTGGGCATTTGGCCCCTGACAGATCTCGGCGATGGCTCCGGCTTCCGGGTCGCAATCGACTGCGTGCACGGCTGGGGAAGTTTCTCTAGCATCGTCAATCGTGAAGAAGATAGACGGTAGGCTCGTTCTGACCGGCGACGGCATTCCGAGTGTTGGAGAGGCTCGTCCCGTGTCGTCAATCGCGAGGGAGGAGTAAGACTGAGAGGAAGTCAAGAGGCGTGAGAGTAGACTGGGGGTGTGAGGCAAGGAAATGAGAGAGGGAAGTGATAGCATGAATTATAGTCTATATTTTGGGGTTTGTTTGGACGTTTTATCTTTCATAATCTGCATGTTTGTATGTACATTATGTGATTTTACTACCATTTCATCTACCTTTGCGAGAATCGAGGTCTACACCTAGTTTCGTTGTAATTGCACGTAATATGGTACGTTTTGCATCAAAAAGGAGCAAAAGGAGTCATGAGACATTTGGAGCTACATCCAGGGAGCATAGCCATGGATTAAAGATTTACTTTGGACCAGTTTTGAGATATTTCACATTCAGTTGTGACTCACCTCGGTTGACCAGAAATTCACCTCGACCGAGGCGATCCAGAGACGCCGACTCGACCGAGGCGAACACCTAGGACACGGCGAGAATATTTTATTCTTGGATGAGATCTTTTAAAATTGGAAAGTGATCTTATATTTTTGGGCTTGGCTTCTGGAAGGAAGGAGATATGCAGAATCATATATTTTACCTATTTTTATGGGAAGATATCTTTTTAAGATTTATTATCTTTGGAGAGTTATTTTCCTATAAAAAGGGTTGGATTTCCACAATTCCATGATCTTGCTTACGAGAAGATCCCGCATACGCAGCAGCAGCAGCATACTCCAGTGGAGAGTTTCGAAGAACCTTTTTGAAGGTTGAAGGAAGATTGAAGTTCATAGCTTTTATAGCTTTTTGGAGGGTTTTTGTAAGATTGTCTTCAATTCCCTCATTGATTGTCTTGTCTTTTTGGATTGCTATCCAAGGAACGCTTTGTTGTGATATTTGATTCAGTTATTGAAGTCTTTTCATTAAATTCTTCTTTGTTCAAATATTCACTTTCTTCCCATATATTTAATACTTTCATAATGATGATGAGTGGCTAATTTCCTTGTGTGATTCTAGGGTGATTAGCTGAAGGTTGTGGGAAAAACGATGATAGAATAATCTTAGATTCCAGTAGGATCCTGAAAGTTCGAATCTTTAACCTTAACCCTAAGCATCTCGTTCGGTTGATGAACATCTCGGCCGGGGTGGAATTCTTCTGACCGAGGTGACTTATCCGAACCTAAACAGAAAGTTAAGTGTTAGAGTTTGCTAAATCCTATTCTTATTACACCTTCCTGGTTCAAAGCAAGCTTAGGATGAGACTTACCCGGTAATTCCTTAGTTTGTGTATCCACGATCATAAGTGTAGGTAATAAAGGTTTATCCTTTATTGGGGTTTGAGTGTGCTTCCATCCCATCTTTGTGAGTTAGCCTGAGACTTACCCGGTAAAGGTTGATTCTATTCCCTTAGATGGTATGTTAGTTTGAGGTTATAGTTCTTTATCTTGATTCCTTGAGACTTACCCGGTAATAGGAGTTACGGTTTAGGATTAGTGTGTAGTGAGACTTACCCGGTGATCTACTCCACTTTAGTAACACCTTCCCCACGCAAAAATCTCAGCTTTGTCCGCTTATCTATAGATCTTGAGTTGGAACCACAACTAGATGCTTTAATCCCTAGAATTGCATGTTTGCTTTATTGACTTCTTATTCATCTTTGGTTGTGTTAATCGCTCTTGTGGTTAGAGTTGACATCAGCACACCGTATTGACTTTGTTTCACCGAGTCCCTGTGATCGACCCCTGGAATTTTCTTGATTTTACTACGATTGACCCGTACACTGCGGGTTCGCATCCTTGTTTTAAGCTTAAGTCTAGGGTTATAAATTTAAAGCTTGCACACACCGTTTGGAGCGAACAGGAAGGTGAGGGAAATAAGGGGTCGGACTAGGGAATAGGTTCAGCTAGGCGGGCGGCTAAGATGGGAAAAGTGAGTTGCCCAAGAACAATGACCGCCATCGTAGCGTGGAAGAGAAAAAAAATGAAATAAGAAAAGGTAAAATAAAAATAGGAAATCGGGAATAAATAAACTCGATCTAAAATATGGGAATGGGATTTTCGGTTTGGAAAACCTTTCAAAAAAATTTCGGAAATAAATAAAATACGGAATATATGTATACTTAAGATATATAAATATACCCGTAACAATTAATTTACGGTAAAATATCATCGAAATTTATTCAGGCTTTATAATATTAATAAAAATACGCAAAATTTAAATATCGAAAACGCGCCTAAATTTTGATAGGAACATCTTTTAGTACTGGTATTACAAAATCCTAAAAATCAAATAGAATCCCTTCTCAAATCTCAACGTACCAAATTAGAATATTAGTGTATCATGAGAACATTTTTAATTAAGCCTTCCTCTCCTGGTCGGGTCTATCAGCAATCAAGTGAAATTTCAAATTAGAATGAAAACAAAAGCAATCTAATATGGAATTGTGTGAAATTTCAAATGAAAACAAATTCAAAATTAGAGTAGCACACCTATTATGATAATGGGTTTGTCACCTATAGAACAAAATATGAATTACACAAAGCTCACTTTTTTTTCAATTGAAAGCCTAGATTTTGCTCTCACTATACATGTGTTTAAATGGGAATCTGAAAACAAGTACAATGTGCATCTTGTTTCTTTCTCCCATGTAGAGTTTTTGTTGATCGGATTGCGTCCTAATTCTTTCATTATCAAGGGCGGGGAGTAAGGTTATGTACAGTCATAAATACACATCCATTTCATAAATATGACATCAAGGACAAAAGAATAAAAACTACTAAACATCCATAATTTTAACATGTTTTTGACAACAACTAGATAAGATAAGGTTTATTTAAACGTTTAAAGTTATGCAGAAAAAACATGACATTAAGGTTTTGTTTCCTATTAACAAGAAGGTCTATTTATTCTCACTTGGTAACATAAAGACAATCATTCAATGCAAATTTGACATGTGAAAAAAAACATGACATACTATGGTCTGTTTTTTCTCACTTGCTAAAGTCTGTCTCTATCTTAGTGTGTGTTGATTTCAAACTAAGCTATGATAAAGGGAATTAGGGTAGAGTCATTAGGCAAACAACAACCATTCATAAATCTTGAGTATGTCTAATAAAAAACCTCAAGATCTTGTTAAGTAAACCACCCCACTACTAAGTTCAGTAAAACAGTAATTAAGCAAAACAGTGAAACCGACAAGCATTTGACAGCAAGAACTCCATTAAACATCAGAGGGGAAAAGAAAGAAAATAAGAATCCATGTACATGTGAGGAAAGTCAACCACCACACCACCAGCAAATCCAGCTCACATCGCATAATTTCATATGAGCTCACGCTGAGCTATGTTTTCAGGATACACTTGAAGTACAACTCTACCTCCTCTTGCCAGGCTTTTATATAATGATCCAAAGAATGCCCTACACTTGATCACATTGATAAAATTAAAGCTGATGTAGCAGATTGAAATTGATAAGCATTGGTTTAAAGCATGTTAATCAGATGCAAATTATATGTGGAGCCAACATACTTTAGTCTCAGCTGAGGCTCATGACATGACTTGTGACCATTGCAGAGCCACTTTTCAATCAAACCGCACATTTTTAGATTTGAAAATAAACATAATATTATGCATTTCATATATAATTACGCGAATGCAACATCCTTTTTGCAGTTTATTGATCCTTCATTCTAAAATTTTGATAGAAAGTAGAGTAATTATTTTAATATTAAGTTGAAAATTTTCATAGTTATTTTTTCTAAATTTATTATTTCCTTATGACTATTGGTAGATTGCTAAGGTGCTTAATAGTTTAGATATAATTGACCAACATAACTCGTGATTATAATGTTCATTCATGTAAAGTGACTCTATGACCTTTCAAATTTTTAAAAACCATAGTTTCTGATTAAGCAAAATAAAAAAGATGACTTGCATAAGTTTCATAATGCATTAAGTGGTAATAAAAGCTTTTCAAGTAGATTTCATAGATGCACAATATTCACTATAAAAATGCACAAAATAACTCAAAATAAACACCCAACTAAGCTTGAAATCGCCGTCAATAGCTTCTTGAATTTGTAAACTAATGGCAGCGGGTTGTAGTCAATTGCATTATCCTAAATATATATCAATGGAAGAATGAATAAAGAGAAAACTACATAAAACCATCCTTAATAATCACTCTTTTGCAATAAACTACCCTTTATAAAAATTTTAGCATAAAATCACCCTTAATGTTCAACTATTTGCAGTAAACTACCCCTAATAATTTTTTTGGCATAAAACCACCCTTAATTTCTAAATGTTTGCAATTAACCACCCCATACTAATTAAAATTACTTCAAATAGTTCAAAATTGAAGCATTGACAAAGTAAATTTTCATTATTAATATCACAATTAATTTATATAGTTTGATTTAAGTATTATAGTTTGGTTAGTATCACAATTTATACTAGAAATAAAATCAAAAAAATTATACAAATTTTATTACCCATGTTCAAAAAATAAAAAACTATATAAATTTTATTTTTAGTAATTTATATACTATTTCATGTTTTCAAGCCTAAATTAAAAAATATATTTTTAATAAGCTATATCTTTAAAAAGACAACGTTTAAATATTGTGCATAATACAAATGTATTTTGGCTTATGTATTGTTCATGGGTAATAAAATTTATTTTTATTTTTATTTTTCTAGTATAAATCGTAATACTTGGGTATTATTCAGGTACGGCCCATTGTTGCGGTACGGCCGTGCGGCCGTACCGCAGGGCGACACGTGTCCCGAAAAAAAAAATTTTTTTTTTTTTTTTTTTT
>BSUD01000002.1:20424380-20510805 GCA_033239045.1 Fagopyrum esculentum
AAAAAAATTTTTTTTTTTTTTTCGGGACACGTGTCGCCCTGCGGTACGGCCGTACCGCAATAAAAGGGCCGTACCTGAACATTAATTTTAAATTTTAATAATGAAAATTTATTTGAAGTAGTTTTAATTAAGGGTGACTTTATGTCAAAAAAATTATTTTGTCTATTGAAATCATCTATGATATTAATAATGAAAATTTATTTTGTCTATACTTCAATTTTAAATTATTTGAAGTAGTTTTAATTAAGGGTGACTTTATGCCAAAAAAATTATAACGGTGGTTTATTGCAAGTAGTTGAATATTGAGGGTGGTTTTATGTTAAATTTTTTTATAAAGGGTGGTTTATTGCAAAATAGTGATTATTAAGGGTGATTTTATGTAGTTTTCTCTTTTTTAAACTTTCAAACAATGTTTTCCTTGTAAATCGTACTCGTGTAAACCATCAAAGATAGACACACTTTTATATCACGATACCCGTGTGATGCAGCTTCGTCTTCTTTGTTTTGGTCTCCAAGTTTCATGTTTGTGTTCTTCCTTTGAAGATGAACGTTCATATTCGTCGCTTCCGGCGGACTGAACCATTCTGATTTCTCTTGAAGACTTCTCTACTTTCGGGTTTTTATGATGTATTTTTGTGTTTTTTCCTCCTTTATTGTGGTGTTTCATAACGGTTAGTCCGTTTGCCCGTCTGTTTCGACCTTTCGATCCAATAGTAAGCGCACCGTTTATGGGATCAAACCGATTTCCGTTATAAAGTTATAAAATATAATGGTTGCTTTGTTAGAGTAGCTAGTGTACCTAAAAAAAGATTGGTTTTCCAAACTAAAGAAACATATAACTTGTTTAAATTGTAGCAGAAACGTAAGAGTAGAAACACCACTGTAGCTATGTCAAATCATATGCATATAAACTCAGTCAAATTCATCTCCATTAATGATCTTCCTAAACATCCTTCAAGGTGTTGCCAATGTCAATGACAAACCGATACTTAACATCGGACTTCACCATCCGCTCCATAGCGGTATTGACATAGTCGATCGGGATAACCTCCACGTCCGCCTTGACTCCATTCTTTGCTGCGAAATCGATCATCTCTTGAGTCTCCTTCATCCCTCCGATGCAGCTCCCCGCCACCATTTTCCTACCTGCACATTCAGAATAATCGTATCATATATTCGCAATGTCAGATGATAGTTACAATGAGAAATGTTGCTTACCCATAAGCAGTGAGAAAGCCGGCAGCTCAAATGGCTTCTCCGGCGCACCCACCACAACCAGCTTCCCGTCAGATTTCAATAAACTAAGCAACGGCAGAAGAGAGTGACTCGCTGACACCGTGTCGATGATCCCATCCATTGTTCCTACAGCTCCCTTCATTTCCTCAGACTGGTTGCTAAGAAGAAAGGAATCAGCGCCAAGGCGAGAAATAGCCTCATCCTTTTTTCCCGGCGACGTGCTGATAACGGTAACCTTAACACCAAAAGCTTTGGCAAACTTAACGGCCATGTGACCAAGCCCACCGAGCCCGACCACACCGACGTGAAGCCCGGGCTTGTCAAGAGAGTAAAACCTGAGAGGGCTGTAGACAGTGATGCCGGCGCAGAGCATGGGGGCGGCGCAGTCAAGTGGTAAGCCGTCTGGAATGCGGACGGCGAAGTGCTCATGGACAACCATGATGTTGGAGTAGCCACCGTAAGTGACGGTGCCGTCGTGGTAGTACGAACCGTATGTTAAGATCATTTTAGGACAGTAATTCTCGAGGTGTTTGTTGCAGTTATCACATGAATGGCATGAACCCACTATGCACCCAACGCCTACCTTGTCGCCTACCTTCACCTTCCTCACCTTGCTTCCAACTTCCGTCACTTCTCCCACTATCTCGTGACTGCCATTGCAGCAACCAACAAGCGTTAATGAAATAAAATAAAAGGAAAATTTCGAATGGTATCATGTGTTTTGAATTTTGTTGGGACCAATTTTTTAGTTCGAATGGACTCTTGTATTTTAGTATTTTTAAAAAATATCAATTTGGTTTAAATTGTAAATGATGTGAACTAAAATAATTTTTTTTAAATAGTAAAATTTCTTTTTTTTCTAAATATTTAAAGAATTTTGCCCTTACAATTTAAACAAAATTGGTCATTTTTCCAAAAAACACTAAAAACACAATGTTATCAAATTTTAAAAAAAATATTTAAACAAACTCCGAAAAGTTCCAAATCACAGGACACCATCTGAAATTTTTTTGAAATAATATAGGCATATCTATTCCGTAATTATTTGTAAAATATATTGGTTCCATATATACCCGGGGACAGCAGGATAGACGGCGTTGTGCCATTCGTTCTTGATGTAGTGAAGATCGGAATGGCAAATGCCGGAAAACAGCACTTTGAATGTGACGTCCAAATCTCCGGTGGCCCTTCTAGAGAATACGAAAGGGGATAGGTGTCCAGAAGGATCTCTGGCTGCCCAACCAATTGCCCTTCTTGGGTGTTCTTCCTCAGGTGCTCTTATGTTCGCCATTCTTCTGGTGTTTCTTGTGGTTTGGTTTGAGCTGCAATGGAGATGTGGTTTATGTATTATAGGATTATGCCACTTATAGGGTATATATGTTATGAGCTTTACCCCCTTTATGGTACGTAATCGCTGACGTCCTCATCACGGGCCCACGACAGCATCATAGTGTTAATGCAGACTTGTTTTCATTCATACAAATAAAGAAAACTTTAAAACCCTTGTTCAATATTCCTCTAGAATAGAGGTGAACAATCCGAGAAATCCAAGCATTAAAGACCGCCTAATTAAACGGTTGTTCCATACGAATTTATTACGGGGATCCACACCCTTACTTTTCGAGCATTCAAAATTTATATGAGGTTAATTGATAAATTCATCTATTTGATTATAGATGAATTTATTTTTGAGTTCTTAACATTTTAATTTATATGAGGTTAATTGATGTTATAATTTATATTTAAAACTTTTTAAATAAGTTATTTGAAGTTATATGTTATTTGGTGATTAGTTGAGTAGTTTTTAGAGTTTATTTTTTGGAAAGAAAAGATATCATAAAATATAAGGTCATATACTATTGGAGAGTGAAATTTATATTTTAGGGTTTATAGGTCAAATAAACCAACCAGATTATTTTAACAATCTTCTTAAGACAATTCTCTCCGAACCCCTTACTTAACATGAATTTGACAAATAAATTGTCTTATTTTTACTTTTTAGGCCATAATATATACCTCGACAAACATATTAATATAAATTGTCTATTCTTTATTGACAATATTAATTGATATATATAATGACTAGACAAAGTCAATTTGACCCGAAACTAAGATACTTAAAATTAAAATGACATAACTTGATTATACTAGAATAAAATGATTAATATCCGACAATGTAAAGTAACTAAGTCAACTGGAAATATGACCGATAAAAAAAAACATGATTAAAAAAAAATAACTTGATTATACTCGAATAACATGATTCAAAGTAACATGATTAAAACTAACCCAAATTTTAATAATAAAAAAAGCTGCAAATCCTCAACTTGACCTACACCGACGTACGTGAGTAAACCCGAATGGTAATGAGGCCCGACTTCAACATTTAACCAAAATCAAAACTCGATCCACAATTTTTGAATCCGTCCGTTTAAGACCTCTACATACACCTATATCTTTGTACTAGGGGTATAGGCCCGTGCTACGCACGGGTATTTATAAAAGTAAATAGATAATTATTTTTAATTGATAATTCCGATGACAAATACTTTTCTTAATTGTTTTAGCAAAACCAACCAAAAATTAGTTTTATTTTCTCAAAACGACTTGGTTTCCAATATATTTATTGTATAAAGTATTTGCGAATCATTTGATATGTTAAGATTGAAGATTTTGAGTTGATAATTAAAACTTAAATTATAAATATCGCTTTCAAATACAGATTTTCTAATAAAGAGATATGATTGATGATATTACAAAAAGTGTAACAAAATTTATTACAAAACTCTAATCTTATATGTGTATAAATAAAAATATAAATATTAGTGTAAAATACATATTTGGTATGAAGGGGTGTGATTAGATTATATTCATTAAGATAATATTGTAAGAAATTTTATTTTGCATATAAATTAAAATTTGTAAATAATTTTTAATTTTAAACACATTTATTTTTATAACTAATTTTAAACACATATTTGATAAGTAAAGAATGTGTTTGATTACATACATTAATTGAGATAAAATTTATTTTTTAAAAATATAGCTAAAGAATGCATTTAATACATGCATTAATTGAGACAAAACTTATTGCAAAAAATCACAATCTTACTTGTAGATAGGATATCGTCATTTCCATACATATAAATAAATAGTGTAATGTATAAGGGTGGAGGGTGGTGGTCTAGATTTCTTATTCTTAAATTTATTTTAAGAAGTAAAATTCACTCATACCTATCTCACAACTCGTTAATTACGCTCACCAATTATTTACCAACCGAAATTATTCGACTTTTAGCTTTATATTCAAGTAGGACGACAAATTCACCACTCGTCGCTTACACCCATCAATCATCCACTAACCAAAAATATTTGATTTATCACTTTAAATTAAGTAGGACGACATATTCACCACTCGTCAATTACACTCATCATTCATCCACCAACCGAAATTATTGGACTTTTCAATTTATATTTAAGTAAGACGACAGATTCACCGCTCGTCAATTACACCCATCAATCATCCACCAACCGAAATTATTCGACGTTTCACTTTATATTTAAGTAGGACGACGGATTCACCACTCGTCAATACACCCAACAATCATCTACCAACCCAAATTATTTGATTTTTCACTCATATTTAAATAGGACAACATATTCACAATTTGTCAATTATATTACACTAATTAATCATCCACCAATCAAAATTATTTGACTTTCGCTTTATATTTAAGTCCGGTGATAGATTGGGTGGTACGGTTGCACACATTTCCATCCATACAATTACATGAACACGTAAGCAATTATCTATGGCCATGAATGGATCTCATCACCTATGTACTAAAAGCAGCAGTCACCACTCATTTTTTATGAGTTATCGCTGCCATATGGGGTCGGTGCCCGTAGCTCTCTTTGTGTGTATGGTCTTTCGCTCTCTCGCTTCGTGCTTCTTTTTCTTGTGCACGTAGAAAAGGTGTATTGTGTTATAAGTATGCAGGTTTGACTATAATTCTTTTTGAAAAGAAAATAATGTTTGGCTATTTGAGAATTTGGCAAACTACAACATTTTTGTAATTAGACATATGTGTAATTGTAATTCAGACATGATAGTGTCAATTCACATACCACCTCATTCATTACGAAATGTCAACTAATTGAATAAAAACCCGTTTACACAACATGAACATACCTAGATACTTGTCTAGATTTTTCATAAAGGAGATGGTCCCTAGATAGTAGGTGGTGGCACATGACACGGAACATACACCTTTAACTTTGGCACACTTATTTTATATTCTGACATCTCGTAAAATAAGTCTAAACATAATAAAATCTCGTACATCTATTGTAACACCCCAAATTCTCGGAACTCGGGGAGTTACTGGTTAGGACCTCACAATGGGTCCCGACCTTGGTTTAACAACAACATTACTTGGATCTTACAACAAGGCACAAACGTATTTAAAACAATTTCTAAAACATAATATTTTTAATGGTATAAACGTACACATGTGACAGCCTTACTAACATATATATAGATACATAACATGCATGACGTATGGAAGACTCCCCCGTCCCCGTCTAATGAGTACGTGGACCCGGCTGACCATCCGTTCCGGATCTCTCTGCAACTGTCTATCTCTACAGATCTACAACACGGATAAACCGTTAGCTAACTATCCAAATATAAGCACAAAGATAACAGCACAAACACAAGTAGAGATAAAATAAACAAACATCATGCTGGCACTCAACCAAATTATTATCTGTTATTTAAGTGATTCACATTATTCAATTTAAGTTGTGGCACGAGAACTATTATTAGTTCTCGCCTCCGTTCCTTATCCAACTGGTGTAGGTATAGCTGACTGCCTTTGGTAGCATCACTACAAACCATGTGTAGACTAGTCCCGAAAGAAACCCCCAGCGCCCGGCGAGCTACTGAGCGGAATGCCACCGCCCGTTACTCTTAGGCCAAAATACAGGTCGGTATTTATATATCACAACCTATCTCTCTAACATGTCAATCACACACCACCATCATCATTTATACTCATATTTAGCAGTCAGCTAAGTAAGCCCAAAGGACTTACCTGTTATAATGCTCGACTCTTTAGTAATCACTTGCACTGTAACTGTACCCACTCAGTTGCCTGTTAAAGGCGATAAGTGTATTAGCACACTTTCACGTAGATAGAAGTCTAAAACTTCTGAGATTAAATAAGTATTAAGACGTACTAGCTACATTATTAGTTTTAGGGTAAAATGACCATTTTACCCTTCGTTCCGATTTTCTCGAAGACCCTAAAATTCATGTCCAAACTCCTATCTGAAGTTCTAAAATATATCCTAACTCTTAGAATTTTATTAGGTGCGAAACGGACATTTTTCTTATGTTTCAATTTTCCAGAAGAACCGAAAAAGGTTTAACTTCGGCTCTAAAAATAAAATTCTTAACGGCTTATAAAATTTCCGAATTTATTATCTAGATCATCTATGAGGTTCTATCTAGCCTTAGAAGAAAGAATTTCACTAAACTGTTCAGCCGATATTTTTATAATAATTCCCAAAGTCGGTTCCTCACTCTACTTTCTTATACTTAGTCAATTTTATAAGTTCAATAAAACTGCTCAACTACCTAACTTCGGGGGCTCGTAACTTTCAATCCGACCGTTCATTTCTCACCAAATTTTAATATGATAAACTACATATATCCGTCTACAACATATCCAAAATTCAACGGTGGATCTTTATCCAAACATTTTATAATTGATCGACAATATGGGCTGTTCGAAACCTAAAAGCTGAAGAAATTAAATTAATTTACAGCAGCCCTTCCTTCTAGTTTATGCACATACTCAGCAGCTCATTTACGTTATTTACGCTGAGACTCAACAACAGCAGTTCACAAACACAATGGGTGACAGTGAAGTCGAAGGGAGGAGTAGCAAGCTTACGGAATCTGCAGTCCGGCGTTAAGGGTTGGCGTTTCCGGCGGCGATGGATCCGGCTGCTATTGGTATCCCAAAGACGAGCCCAATGTGGATCTCGGAACTGCAGTGTATTCGGAATCATTTCATTAGATTAATGGAGGAGAAAGGTATTGTTATACGTATGGGTAGAGAGGGGTGAAACTGCAGGAAGACTACTTACCAATTTTGAAAACTACAGCAGCTTGAAGGTGCAACTGTCCTGACCGTGCAGATCGTTGGAGAGCAAGAGTTCTGCCGTGAAGAGTGGGAAGAAACAGCAGTCCCGGAACGTGCAGAACGGTAGAAACGTTGGTGGTCGGAGGTTAAGTGCAGGATTGTGAGCGCAGGAGTTCCAGCGGCATTGCAGACGGGTCGAGTGTACGAGTCCGGCACCTGTGCAGATGGGTCGAATGCGGCAGTCCAGTGCCTGTGCAGACTGCTGGGTGCGACTCTGGCGAAGGCGGTGCGGTGCGTACAGGAGGCTGGCGTCGTGAGGTCCCTCCCTTCCGCCTGGCTCGTTGGTGTGCAGGTGCAGATCGGCAGCAGGATCGCCTCTCACGGTCCGGGAAGCCGAAGCAGGCTCCGGCGCAGGGGCGGTCGTCCGGCTCGGTGGCAGTTGCCCGCGATGCCAGGGGTCGAGGCGGCGCACTTCGCTCCAGTCACCGGTGCAGAAGGGAGAAGGAAGCGTCGGTAGGTAAGAGTGGTAGAGGTTAGGTTAAGCGTCATTAAGGAGTCCATTAGGGTTTAGATTAATTTAGTTTTAGGATTAAAGTATGGGCTGGCTGCAATGTCAGTGGGCCGGTTCTAATGGGCCAGAACTGGGCCTGCTCCTCAATTAAAACAAAAGGCTGAAAGAATGAGTTATGTCCCCGGAACCGTTAAAAATACGGGAATAAATTACGGGATTATTTACGGAATTATCTACTGAATTATATATGTTATCATTTTATGTGAATTCAGGTCACATAAAATGATAGAAATTACTATCGTTTTATTCTTAAATAAAAGAATTTAGGTTGGCAGATCGGAGTCCGGTTTGATCCGGTATTAAACGGAGTCTAAAATTTTCGGGTATTACATCAGTGCCCCCTTAAAAGAAGTTTCGTCCCGAAACTTAGAATGTTCCTCTTACTCACACATTTCCTTCGATATTTACTTTTCTCGACAATTTCATTTTCTACCATGCAACTACTCAACCATCACATAGACAAGTCTCACAAAACAGAAACACTCGAATCAATATAAAGACCTGAAAAGTCAAACAACATAACATCCGAGTACTAACTCGTCAAACAGGAGTAACCTCTAACCCCGCAAAGAACTCGGGATAGTTACGTCTAATACTCTCTTCAGTCTCCCAAGTGGCCTCATCAGCTCCTCTCCTAGACCACTAGATCCGCACATAGGTATCTCCTTGGACCGCAAACGTCTAGTACTGCGCTCCAAGACAGCTACTGGGTACTCTACAAATGTATGGTCAGGCTCAACTGTCAGATCCTCATGGCTGATGCTGTGTCTCGGATCCGGAATGTACTCTCTCAACTAAGATACATGAAAGACCGGATGAACACCCTCTAATCTCGGCGGTAGTGCTAATCTTTAGGCCACTTCCCCAACTCTCTCTAAGATCTCAAAAGGTCCGACATATTGGGGACTCCACTTCCCTTTAATGCCGAAACGCCTGACTCCTCGCGTAGGTGACACTCTCAGCCACACCTGAGCACCCACTCTAAACTCCAAAGATCGACGCCTTTTGTCGGCGTAGGACTTCTGACGACTCTGAGCTGCTAACATCCGCTCTCGGACTAGGGCAATCCGAGCGACGTCATCCTGTATCTGATCTGGAGCTACTCCATCAACTCTGCCGGGCTCATTCCAACATAATAGTGTACGACATCTCCTCCCGTACAAAGCCTCATAAGGAGCCATCCCAATAGACGCGTGTCAGCTATTATTATATGAAAACTCTACCCGTGGAAGATGATCTGGCCATACCTGTCCCTAATCTAGTACACACGCCCGAAGCATGTCCTCTAAGGTCTGAATGGTCCTCTCAGACTGTCCGTCTGTCTGTGGATGGTAGGCGGTAGTAAAGTGGAGACTCATCACCAAAGCAGTATGTACTTGTTGCCAAAATCTCGAAGTAAAATGTCCATCTCTGTCAGAGACGATAGTCCTCGGTACTCCATGGAGTCTCACAATGTGTCTAGTGAACTCCTCTGTTAGACGACTTACCGGCCACGTTTCCTTAATCGGAATGAAACGTGCGGTCTTCGTCAGACGGTCTACTACCACCCAAATGGCATCAAAACCTCTGCTGAGCCTCAATCCAGTGACGAAGTCCATAGAAATGTCTTCCCACTTCCAATGGGTACTGGAAGTGGGTATAGCTCTCCTCCGGATCTACGATGCTCAATCTTGACCTACTGACAGGTCGCACACTGGGCTACATATCGGGCCACATAAGGCTTCAAACCACCCCACCAGAAGGAACGTCTCACGTCCCTATACATCTTACTCGCTCCTGGATGTACGGAGTAAGGGGTAGTATGAGCCTCACCTAGTATCCTCTGCCTCAGTTCACGGTCTGTTGGCACACAAACACGGTCCTGTCGTCTCATCACTCCATCGGCACCAATAGTGAACTGAGGTGCCTCATCTCGTGACATCCGGTCTCGGATCCGGGTCAACATTGGACAGGTCTCCTACTTCTGTCGGATCTCGCCCAACAGGTCAGGAAGTAACTCTAAGGTGGCTAACTGATGAGCTGTATCGGGGAACTGGATCTCTACCTCCAACTAAGCTAAGTCTCTCTGTAACTGTGGCTGTACTGTCAACCGAGCTATCGCCTTCTCCCGAGGCGTTTTTCAACTCAAAGCGTCAGCAACTACATTCGCCTTTCCGGGGTGGTAAAGAATCTCAAGATCGAAATCCTTGATCAACTCTAGCCACCGCCTCTGGCGGTTATTCAACTCCCGCTGAGTGAATATGTACTTCAGACTCTTATGGTCTGTGTAGATCTGACAGGTCGCTCCATAGAGATAATGACGCCAGATCTTAAGAGCGTGCACTACTGCTGCTAACTCCAGGTCATGAGTGGGGTAGTTCTCTTCATACGTCTTCCGTTATCGAGACGCATATGCTATGACCTTACCCCTCTGCATCAAGACACACCCCAAGCCCAGCTTGGATGCGTCACTGTACACTACAAAGTCCTCTGTACCCTCAGGCTGTGTTAAGATCGGAGCAGACGTCAATCTCCTCTTCAGCTCCTCAAAACTCTGCTGACACGGCTCAGACCAGACAAATCGAGTAGTCTTCCTTAGGAGGGAAGTGAGTGGTCGGGCGATCAGGGAAAACCCTTCTACAAACCGACGGTAATACTCTGCCAATCCAAGGAAACTGCGAACCTCCTTCACATTCTTCGGAGGTTGCCAAGAAGACACTGACTCAATCTTCGCCGGGTCGACCTTAATCCCCTCAGCAGTCACTACATGGCTAAGGAATGCCACCTCGGACATCCAGAACTCACACTTGGATAGCTTAACATATAGCTGACTATCCTGTAGAATCTGCAGCACGGTCCTCAAGTGTCCGGCATGCTCCTCTCGCTTCTAGAGTAAACTAGAATGTCGTCAATGAAGACCACTGCAACCTGGTCTAAGAAGTCGATGAAAATCCTATTCATCAACTCCATAAATACTACTGGCACAATAGTGAGCCCGAATGGCATCACTACAACTCATAGAGGCCATACCTAGCCCGGAAGGCCGCCTTAGGTATGTCCTGGTCTCTCACTCTCAGCTGGTCATAACCCGATCTCAAATCCATCCTTGAGAACACTAACACTCCATGTAGCTGGTCCAGCAGATCATCTATGCGAGGCAGTGGATACTTATTATTGATGGTGACCTTGTTCAACTCCCGGTAATCAATACACAGCCTCATCGATCCATCCTTCTTCCTCACAAATAATACTGTGTGCCCCAGAGAGAAATACCAGGACATATAAAGCCCTTCTCTGCTAACTCTTCTAACTGCTTCCCCAACTCAAGCAACTCTATTTGTGTGGAATGCTAAGTAACTTCTATCTGGTCTGACGTAGGATCTGATCAAAATTATCTACTTCTTCTTACTCCTCTAGTTCTTCTTTTATAATCCATCCGTACTAACTGTGATATGCACCCTTTTCCTAGCCAGTAGGCAGTAAATTCTTCACACGCTTCCCTTGGTCTTCATGTTATTATTAAGGTGCTGGCACGCGGATCGATTTAGCTTCACATTTGTCGTTGTTGATCTCTTGAAGGGTCCTCTAGACGTCTATAGAATTCGTTCATCATTCTATAGTTATCCTCCTTATCTGATAACCAGTACCACTGGTAGACCCGCACGTGTTATGTCTCAATTATTACTGACTGGTATGTAGTTGACCTTCCATAAAATCACAGGCTTATTGTTCTTCTATCTCTTTTGAGGTTTGATAGACTTGGTCAACATCTATCTCCTCTAGTTTCTTTGTTAATACTCTTTTAGTTTCCTCCTCAGTCTGCACTTCTCTTGTTCTCTTATGAGGTCACTATACTCTTCTGAGTCTAGTCCTAGTATTCATCTGTCACCAATGAGTTCATCAAGTCTTCCACATTAGCTTGTAAGCGTGTCTTCGCGATTCTCCTTACTTTAGTCATCATCTGTTTGCGGTTCTCTGTTATGAACCGTTAGTGTTGGTAACTTAAATCTCTTTGTAATTGAGAAATTATTGCGGACCCTTGAGTCCACCAAATCACTTTTCCACATTCTTCCCCTTGTTTAGTGTCGTCTTGATCATGTCGCCTTTATAAAAATTCGTTGTCTCAATTTTAGACTTCTAGTTTCTTGGATACTTATGTCGGACTTTCATTCAAAACTCTCATATCCTTGAAGGACTCCACATGCTTCCATGGTTACAGGATTTATTTCTCATCATCAAACTCACTCTTTATCTTTGTACCTTTTAACCTCTCACAACTGGGTCGACACTCTATCTTCTTTGTACTCTCATGTCCATGCTTGCTTCTGGCGGCGTCCGTCTTGATAGTCACGTCCTTTACACCGAAATTCTTGGTTGTACTCCGTTCTATATGATTCTTATTTCTCCATTTTTATCTCCATTCTACGCTCTCGTCGTCTCTTGCATGGTTCTTCTAATTCATCTCTCGACTTCATACGACAAAGCCCCTTGCATGATTCTCAATTTCTTCTTTCTAAGCTGACTCGGGAACTTCTTTCTCATCCGGTTGTACTGGCGGTAAAAATTTTCTAAACATCTTTACTGCTTTGCCCACCCGTCCTTCGGATGATTTATAAGTCACCAGGACGTCCATCAGAGTATCATACTAAATCTTGGTCTGAATCCCTTATCTCGTGTGGAAAACTCTTCAAACTCGTTACCGATTTATCATGAGGCGCTAATCGCTTTATGATATCACAACTAAAGAATACAAGATATCCTTTAGGATACTAGCATACTACCCACACACAGATATATAATTTACACTAAAACCTATCGATATAAGTCTATATACTAACTCACCTATCGTTCCAAGCTGCAGAGATCCACGGAGAACGATGGTGGTCCGACGTACTACTAACCCAACAACCCGACTATGCACGTGTGTAAAAACAGAAATCCGTTTTGAAAATCTTAGACCCCTTTCGGGTTCTAGTTATTTTATACATTCGGTCTTTCGGAAGATTTCAAGTGCCATTGTTGCCAACCCAGAGCTCTGATACCATGTTGTAACACCCCAAATTCTCGGAACTCGGGGAGTTACTGGTTAGGACCTCACAATGGGTCCCGACCTTGGTTTAACAACAACATTACTTGGATCTTACAACAAGGCACAAACGTATTTAAAACAATTTCTAAAACATAATATTTTTAATGGTATAAACGTACACATGTGACAGCCTTACTAACATATATATAGATACATAACATGCATGACGTATGGAAGACTCCCCCGTCCCCGTCTAATGAGTACGTGGACCCGGCTGACCATCCGTTCCGGATCTCTCTGCAACTGTCTATCTCTACAGATCTACAACACGGATAAACCGTTAGCTAACTATCCAAATATAAGCAAAATGATAACAGCACAAACACAAGTAGAAAAAAAATAAACAAACATCATGCTGGCACTCAACAAATTATTATCTGTTCTTTAAGTGATTCACATTATTCAATTTAAGTTGTGGCACGAGAACTATTATTAGTTCTCGCCTCCGTTCCTTATCCAACTGGTGTAGGTATAGCTGACTGCCTTTGGTAGCATCACTACAAACCATGTGTGGACTAGTCCCGAAAGAAACCCCCAGCGCCCGGCGAGCTACTGAGCGGAATGCCACCGCCCGTTACTCTTAGGCCAAAATACAGGTCGGTATTTATATATCACAACCTATCTCTCTAACATGTCAATCACACACCACCATCATCATTTATACTCATATTTAGCAGTCAGCTAAGTAAGCCCAAAGGACTTACCTGTTATAATGCTCGACTCTTTAGTAATCACTTGCACTGTAACTGTACCCACTCAGTTGCCTGTTAAAGGCGATAAGTGTATTAGCACACTTTCACGTAGATAGAAGTCTAAAACTTCTGAGATTAAATAAGTATTAAGACGTACTAGCTACATTATTAGTTTTAGGGTAAAATGACCATTTTACCCTTCGTTCCGATTTTCTCGAAGACCCTAAAATTCATGTCCAAACTCCTATTTGAAGTTCTAAAATATATCCTAACTCTTAGAATTTTATTAGGTGCGAAACGGACATTTTTCTTATGTTTCAATTTTCCAGAAGAACCGAAAAAGGTTTAACTTCGGCTCTAAAAATAAAATTCTTAACGGCTTATAAAATTTCCGAATTTATTATCTAGATCATCTATGAGGTTCTATCTAGCCTTAGAAGAAAGAATTTCACTAAACTGTTCAGCCGATATTTTTATAATAATTCCCAAAGTCGGTTCCTCACTCTACTTTCTTATACTTAGTCAATTTTATAAGTTCAATAAAACTGCTCAACTACCTAACTTCGGGGGCTCGTAACTTTCAATCCGACCGTTCATTTCTCACCAAATTTTAATATGATAAACTACATATATCCGTCTACAACATATCCAAAATTCAACGGTGGATCTTTATCCAAACATTTTATAATTGATCGACAATATGGGCTGTTCGAAACCTAAAAGCTGAAGAAATTAAATTAATTTACAGCAGCCCTTCCTTCTAGTTTATGCACATACTCAGCAGCTCATTTACGTTATTTACGCTGAGACTCAACAACAGCAGTTCACAAACACAATGGGTGACAGTGAAGTCGAAGGGAGGAGTAGCAAGCTTACGGAATCTGCAGTCCGGCGTTAAGGGTTGGCGTTTCCGGCGGCGATGGATCCGGCTGCTATTGGTATCCCAAAGACGAGCCCAATGTGGATCTCGGAACTGCAGTGTATTCGGAATCATTTCATTAGATTAATGGAGGAGAAAGGTATTGTTATACGTATGGGTAGAGAGGGGTGAAACTGCAGGAAGACTACTTACCAATTTTGAAAACTACAGCAGCTTGAAGGTGCAACTGTCCTGACCGTGCAGATCGTTGGAGAGCAAGAGTTCTGCCGTGAAGAGTGGGAAGAAACAGCAGTCCCGGAACGTGCAGAACGGTAGAAACGTTGGTGGTCGGAGGTTAAGTGCAGGATTGTGAGCGCAGGAGTTCCAGCGGCATTGCAGACGGGTCGAGTGTACGAGTCCGGCACCTGTGCAGATGGGTCGAATGCGGCAGTCCAGTGCCTGTGCAGACTGCTGGGTGCGACTCTGGCGAAGGCGGTGCGGTGCGTACAGGAGGCTGGCGTCGTGAGGTCCCTCCCTTCCGCCTGGCTCGTTGGTGTGCAGGTGCAGATCGGCAGCAGGATCGCCTCTCACGGTCCGGGAAGCCGAAGCAGGCTCCGGCGCAGGGGCGGTCGTCCGGCTCGGTGGCAGTTGCCCGCGATGCCAGGGGTCGAGGCGGCGCACTTCGCTCCAGTCACCGGTGCAGAAGGGAGAAGGAAGCGTCGGTAGGTAAGAGTGGTAGAGGTTAGGTTAAGCGTCATTAAGGAGTCCATTAGGGTTTAGATTAATTTAGTTTTAGGATTAAAGTATGGGCTGGCTGCAATGTCAGTGGGCCGGTTCTAATGGGCCAGAACTGGGCCTGCTCCTCAATTAAAACAAAAGGCTGAAAGAATGAGTTATGTCCCCGGAACCGTTAAAAATACGGGAATAAATTACGGGATTATTTACGGAATTATCTACTGAATTATATATGTTATCATTTTATGTGAATTCAGGTCACATAAAATGATAGAAATTACTATCGTTTTATTCTTAAATAAAAGAATTTAGGTTGGCAGATCGGAGTCCGGTTTGATCCGGTATTAAACGGAGTCTAAAATTTTCGGGTATTACATCAGTGCCCCCTTAAAAGAAGTTTCGTCCCGAAACTTAAATTTTTGGTATATTTTAGTTTTCTCAACACCTTTGTTTTCTACCACGCAGTTACTCAGGCAGCAAACAAACAAGTATCACAAAAGAGAAACAGAAACACTCGAATCAATATAAAGACCTGAAAAGTCAAACAACATAACATCCGAGTACTAACTCGTCAAACAGGAGTAACCTCTAACCCCGCAAAGAACTCGGGATAGTTACGTCTAATACTCTCTTCAGTCTCCCAAGTGGCCTCATCAGCTCCTCTCCTAGACCACTGGATCCTCAGCATAGGTATCTCCTTGGATCGCAGACGTCTAGTACTGCGCTCCAAGACAGCTACTGGGTACTCTACAAATGTATGGTCAGGCTCAACTGTCAGATCCTCATGGCTGATGCTGTGTCTCGGATCCGGAATGTACTCTCTCAACTAAGATACATGAAAGACCGGATGAACACCCTCTAATCTCGGCGGTAGTGCTAATCTTTAGGCCACTTCCCCAACTCTCTCTAAGATCTCAAAAGGTCCGACATATTGGGGACTCCACTTCCCTTTAATGCCGAAACGCCTGACTCCTCGCGTAGGTGACACTCTCAGCCACACCTGAGCACCCACTCTAAACTCCAAAGATCGACGCCTTTTGTCGGCGTAGGACTTCTGACGACTCTGAGCTGCTAACATCCGCTCTCGGACTAGGGCAATCCGAGCGACGTCATCCTGTATCTGATCTGGAACTACTCCATCAGCCTTGCTAGGCTCATTCCAACATAATAGTGTACGACATCTCCTCCCGTACAAAGCCTCATAAGGAGCCATCCCAATAGACGCGTGTCAGCTATTATTATATGAAAACTCTACCCGTGGAAGATGATCTGGCCATACCTGTCCCTAATCTAGTACACACGCCCGAAGCATGTCCTCTAAGGTCTGAATGGTCCTCTCAGACTGTCCGTCTGTCTGTGGATGGTAGGCGGTAGTAAAGTGGAGACTCATCACCAAAGCAGTATGTACTTGTTGCCAAAATCTCGAAGTAAAATGTCCATCTCTGTCAGAGACGATAGTCCTCGGTACTCCATGGAGTCTCACAATGTGTCTAGTGAACTCCTCTGTTAGACGACTTACCGGCCACGTTTCCTTAATCGGAATGAAACGTGCGGTCTTCGTCAGACGGTCTACTACCACCCAAATGGCATCAAAACCTCTGCTGAGCCTCAATCCAGTGACGAAGTCCATAGAAATGTCTTCCCACTTCCAATGGGTACTGGAAGTGGGTATAGCTCTCCTCCGGATCTACGATGCTCAATCTTGACCTACTGACAGGTCGCACACTGGGCTACATATCGGGCCACATAAGGCTTCAAACCACCCCACCAGAAGGAACGTCTCACGTCCCTATACATCTTACTCGCTCCTGGATGTACGGAGTAAGGGGTAGTATGAGCCTCACCTAGTATCCTCTGCCTCAGTTCACGGTCTGTTGGCACACAAACACGGTCCTGTCGTCTCATCACTCCATCGGCACCAATAGTGAACTGAGGTGCCTCATCTCGTGACATCCGGTCTCGGATCCGGGTCAACATTGGACAGGTCTCCTACTTCTGTCGGATCTCGCCCAACAGGTCAGGAAGTAACTCTAAGGTGGCTAACTGATGAGCTGTATCGGGGAACTGGATCTCTACCTCCAACTAAGCTAAGTCTCTCTGTAACTGTGGCTGTACTGTCAACCGAGCTATCGCCTTCTCCCGAGGCGTTTTTCAACTCAAAGCGTCAGCAACTACATTCGCCTTTCCGGGGTGGTAAAGAATCTCAAGATCGAAATCCTTGATCAACTCTAGCCACCGCCTCTGGCGGTTATTCAACTCCCGCTGAGTGAATATGTACTTCAGACTCTTATGGTCTGTGTAGATCTGACAGGTCGCTCCATAGAGATAATGACGCCAGATCTTAAGAGCGTGCACTACTGCTGCTAACTCCAGGTCATGAGTGGGGTAGTTCTCTTCATACGTCTTCCGTTATCGAGACGCATATGCTATGACCTTACCCCTCTGCATCAAGACACACCCCAAGCCCAGCTTGGATGCGTCACTGTACACTACAAAGTCCTCTGTACCCTCAGGCTGTGTTAAGATCGGAGCAGACGTCAATCTCCTCTTCAGCTCCTCAAAACTCTGCTGACACGGCTCAGACCAGACAAATCGAGTAGTCTTCCTTAGGAGGGAAGTGAGTGGTCGGGCGATCAGGGAAAACCCTTCTACAAACCGACGGTAATACTCTGCCAATCCAAGGAAACTGCGAACCTCCTTCACATTCTTCGGAGGTTGCCAAGAAGACACTGACTCAATCTTCGCCGGGTCGACCTTAATCCCCTCAGCAGTCACTACATGGCTAAGGAATGCCACCTCGGACATCCAGAACTCACACTTGGATAGCTTAACATATAGCTGACTATCCTGTAGAATCTGCAGCACGGTCCTCAAGTGTCCGGCATGCTCCTCTCGCTTCTAGAGTAAACTAGAATGTCGTCAATGAAGACCACTGCAACCTGGTCTAAGAAGTCGATGAAAATCCTATTCATCAACTCCATAAATACTACTGGCACAATAGTGAGCCCGAATGGCATCACTACAACTCATAGAGGCCATACCTAGCCCGGAAGGCCGCCTTAGGTATGTCCTGGTCTCTCACTCTCAGCTGGTCATAACCCGATCTCAAATCCATCCTTGAGAACACTAACACTCCATGTAGCTGGTCCAGCAGATCATCTATGCGAGGCAGTGGATACTTATTATTGATGGTGACCTTGTTCAACTCCCGGTAATCAATACACAGCCTCATCGATCCATCCTTCTTCCTCACAAATAATACTGTGTGCCCCAGAGAGAAATACCAGGACATATAAAGCCCTTCTCTGCTAACTCTTCTAACTGCTTCCCCAACTCAAGCAACTCTATTTGTGTGGAATGCTAAGTAACTTCTATCTGGTCTGACGTAGGATCTGATCAAAATTATCTACTTCTTCTTACTCCTCTAGTTCTTCTTTTATAATCCATCCGTACTAACTGTGATATGCACCCTTTTCCTAGCCAGTAGGCAGTAAATTCTTCACACGCTTCCCTTGGTCTTCATGTTATTATTAAGGTGCTGGCACGCGGATCGATTTAGCTTCACATTTGTCGTTGTTGATCTCTTGAAGGGTCCTCTAGACGTCTATAGAAATCGTTCATCATTCTATAGTTATCCTCCTTATCTGATAACCAGTACCACTGGTAGACCCGCACGTGTTATGTCTCAATTATTACTGACTGGTATGTAGTTGACCTTCCATAACATCACAGGCTTATTGTTCTTCTATCTCTTTTGAGGTTTGATAGACTTGGTCAACATCTATCTCCTCTAGTTCTCTTATGAGGTTACTATACTCTTCTGAGTCTAGTCCTAGTATTCATCTGTCACCAATGCGTTCATCAAGTCTTCCACATTAGCTTGTAAGCGTGTCTTCGCGATTCTCCTTACTTTAGTCATCATTTGTTTGCGGTCCTCTGTTATGAACCGTTAGTGTTGGTAACTTAAATCTCTTTGTAATTGAGAAATTATTGCGGACCCTTGAGTCCACCCAATCACTTTTCCACATTCTTCCCCTTATTTAGTGTCGTCTTGATCATGTCGCCTTTATAAAAATTTGTTGTCTCGATTTTAGACTTCTAGTTTCTTGGATACTTATGTCGGACTTTCATTCAAAAACTCTCATATCTTTGAAGGACTCCACATGCTTCCATGGTTACCGGATTTATTTCTCATCATCAAACTCACTCTTTAACTTTGTACCTTTTAACCTCTCACCACTGGGTCGACACTCTATCTTCTTTATACTCTCATGTCCATGCTTGCTTCTGGCGGCGTCCGTCTTGATAGTCACGTCCTTTACACCGAAATTTTTGGTTGTACTCCGTTCTATATGATTCTTGTTTCTCCATTCTACGCTCTCGTCGTCTCTTGCATGGTTCTTCTAATTCATCTCTCGACTTCATACGACAGAGCCCTTACATGATTCTCAATTTCTTCTTTCTAAGCTGACTCGGGAACTTCTTTCTCATCCGGTTGTACTGGCGGTAAAAATTTTCTAAACATCTTTACTGCTTTGCCCACCCGTCCTTCGGATGATTTATAAGTCACCAGGACGTCCATCAGAGTATTATACTAAATCTTGGTCTGAATCCCTTATCTCGTGTGGAAAACTCTTCAAACTCGTTACCGATTTATCATGAGGCGCTAATCGCTTCATGATATCACAACTAAAGAATACACGATATCCTTTAGGATACTAGCATACTACACACACACAGATATATAATTACACTAAAACCTATCGATATAAGTCTATATACTAACTCACCTATCGTTCCAAGCTGCAGAGATCCACGGAGAACGATGGTGGTCCGACGTACTACTAACCCAACAACACGACTATGCACGTGTGTAAAAACAGAAATCCGTTTTGAAAATCTTAGACCCCTTTCGGGTTCTAGTTATTTTATACATTCGGTCTTTCGGAAGATTTCAAGTGCCATTGTTGCCAACCTGGCTCTGATACCATGTTGTAACACCCCAAATTCTCGGAACTCGGGGAGTTACTGGTTAGGACCTCACAATGGGTCCCGACCTTGGTTTAACAACAACATTACTTGGATCTTACAACAAGGCACAAACGTATTTAAAACAATTTCTAAAACATAATATTTTTAATGGTATAAACGTACACATGTGACAGCCTTACTAACATATATATAGATACATAACATGCATGACGTATGGAAGACTCCCCCGTCCCCGTCTAATGAGTACGTGGACCCGGCTGACCATCCGTTCCGGATCTCTCTGCAACTGTCTATCTCTACAGATCTACAACACGGATAAACCGTTAGCTAACTATCCAAATATAAGCACAAAGATAACAGCACAAACACAAGTAGAGATAAAATAAACAAACATCATGCTGGCACTCAACCAAATTATTATCTGTTATTTAAGTGATTCACATTATTCAATTTAAGTTGTGGCACGAGAACTATTATTAGTTCTCGCCTCCGTTCCTTATCCAACTGGTGTAGGTATAGCTGACTGCCTTTGGTAGCATCACTACAAACCATGTGTGGACTAGTCCCGAAAGAAACCCCCAGCGCCCGGCGAGCTACTGAGCGGAATGCCACCGCCCGTTACTCTTAGGCCAAAATACAGGTCGGTATTTATATATCACAACCTATCTCTCTAACATGTCAATCACACACCACCATCATCATTTATACTCATATTTAGCAGTCAGCTAAGTAAGCCCAAAGGACTTACCTGTTATAATGCTCGACTCTTTAGTAATCACTTGCACTGTAACTGTACCCACTCAGTTGCCTGTTAAAGGCGATAAGTGTATTAGCACACTTTCACGTAGATAGAAGTCTAAAACTTCTGAGATTAAATAAGTATTAAGACGTACTAGCTACATTATTAGTTTTAGGGTAAAATGACCATTTTACCCTTCGTTCCGATTTTCTCGAAGACCCTAAAATTCATGTCCAAACTCCTATCTGAAGTTCTAAAATATATCCTAACTCTTAGAATTTTATTAGGTGCGAAACGGACATTTTTCTTATGTTTCAATTTTCCAGAAGAACCGAAAAAGGTTTAACTTCGGCTCTAAAAATAAAATTCTTAACGGCTTATAAAATTTCCGAATTTATTATCTAGATCATCTATGAGGTTCTATCTAGCCTTAGAAGAAAGAATTTCACTAAACTGTTCAGCCGATATTTTTATAATAATTCCCAAAGTCGGTTCCTCACTCTACTTTCTTATACTTAGTCAATTTTATAAGTTCAATAAAACTGCTCAACTACCTAACTTCGGGGGCTCGTAACTTTCAATCCGACCGTTCATTTCTCACCAAATTTTAATATGATAAACTACATATATCCGTCTACAACATATCCAAAATTCAACGGTGGATCTTTATCCAAACATTTTATAATTGATCGACAATATGGGCTGTTCGAAACCTAAAAGCTGAAGAAATTAAATTAATTTACAGCAGCCCTTCCTTCTAGTTTATGCACATACTCAGCAGCTCATTTACGTTATTTACGCTGAGACTCAACAACAGCAGTTCACAAACACAATGGGTGACAGTGAAGTCGAAGGGAGGAGTAGCAAGCTTACGGAATCTGCAGTCCGGCGTTAAGGGTTGGCGTTTCCGGCGGCGATGGATCCGGCTGCTATTGGTATCCCAAAGACGAGCCCAATGTGGATCTCGGAACTGCAGTGTATTCGGAATCATTTCATTAGATTAATGGAGGAGAAAGGTATTGTTATACGTATGGGTAGAGAGGGGTGAAACTGCAGGAAGACTACTTACCAATTTTGAAAACTACAGCAGCTTGAAGGTGCAACTGTCCTGACCGTGCAGATCGTTGGAGAGCAAGAGTTCTGCCGTGAAGAGTGGGAAGAAACAGCAGTCCCGGAACGTGCAGAACGGTAGAAACGTTGGTGGTCGGAGGTTAAGTGCAGGATTGTGAGCGCAGGAGTTCCAGCGGCATTGCAGGAAAGTGCTATTATGAAATTGGTAAATATGTGCTCTTACTGTCTGTTGTTGTACTGCAGAATGTCATGAACAAGTATTCCATCACTTAGCTTTGGCAAGTGAAAAGCTGAAAAATTCAGTACTTGTAAAAATTGAACCATTTTTATATAAATCGCAAAGCTGGTAAAAAGATTTCAAATGTGTCAAAGCTCCAATATTCTACTAAAGATGGAACTCAATTCCATGTAATCAATCATACATGGACAATTGCCTTTAAGAGAGTTGCTGTGATTTCTTCATCAGCACAAAACAACCGTTGCCATTACAAGCCCTTTCCTGCAGCTGAATATTATGTTGCTATGATAGCATATGAAATATCTAGAAATTTCATAAAACTATGTTAACTCCACCTTGATAATAAGGCATTATGAAAATGGTTGATGAAAGCCAAAAACCTCGGTTTTCAGGTTTTGGTAAGATCTTACAAGTTTTGGTAAAGACCTTACAGTAATTGGTAAGACCTTATCATATTACTGAAAACCTTTGTTTTCAGGTTTCAGTAAGGCCTTACAAGATATGGTAAGACCTTACTAAAACTGGACAAAAACTATACTTGGTTTACGTTTGTCCAAATAGCTTTATTTTCCTTCTTGTTGAGTTCTTTAAGGGATTTGATTTTAACAAATCTTTGATTTCTTTTAATTAAATCTTCTTAAGATAAATTGGAAGATCTTTAAATCTCAACAACCAAGATTGACATCAAATCTCAACAAACAAGATCACAACAAATCAAGATCTTCTTCAATGTTTGAAATTGGCGATAGGCTTGCCTATTTAAAGAGACCAGGAAGAAGACACGAGAGACCATAACTGCGACTGGAACACAAGTGAAAAATCGTCTTATCTATTTTATTCTCATAAAGCGTTGATCTCACCTTCGAAGCTTTAGCGTTCTACTCCTCTGAGTGTGTGAGATTTTATTCGAGCTTATAGTACTATTCAACTAGGATCATACAAAGAGTTATTTCTCCTAGGCACGTTGGATACTGTTGTTGTATCTGTAGTACTTTATTTTTCCTTTTGAGTGTGTGAGTTGCTAGATAGGAAGTGCAAGACTTCTGAGTTTAGAAGAGGGAAGTTCTTCTGAAGGTTGTATCTAGGGCTCATCAAGAAGAAGGAAAATAAAGCTACTTGGAATCCTAGGGTTGGACAACCCTAGGCAGGGACTAGGTCATTTGGAGACCGAACCTCGTCAACATATCGTGTGTCTTTTACAACTGTTCTCGTCTTGCTTTTATCATCCCTGGTTTGTCTTATCTTTACATTTAAATTCAATCTCAGAGAAACGAGTAAGGTCTTATATTTTCTAATAAGATCTTATCTTCATTGATAAGGTCTTATCTTGTTTTATAAGGTCTTACCTATCCTGAGATTGCGAAAAGTTTCCATACTCTATTCATCCCCCCCCCCCCTTCTAGAGTATTTGGTAAACTACTTATTTGCCTATTCCGCATTTCAATTGGTATCAGAGCCTAACTCATTGTTCAAAGATATTATTATCTATGAGGCTAATAAATGGCAGGTTAAGGTCAAGGCGGATTTGGTCAAGGAAGATCAATTTCTCGACCGCCTCTTTTTGTAGGAAACAATTTTATGCACTAGAAATCCTTGATGCAGATGTTTATCATCGATCAAGATTTGAAGCTTTGGCATATTATCAAGAATGGACCTATTACTCCCACCAAGGAAGGTCCTGACAGTACAAGAGTAAACAAGACAGAAGCTGAATTTAATCAGAAAGATCTAGAGAGCGTGGCGAAGAATTACAAGGCCATTAATCTATTATATTGTGGTTTAAGTACTGACGAATTTAATCGTATATCTCCATGCAGATCTGCAAAATAAATATGGGATAAATTAGTGGTTACCTATGAAGGAACCAGCGAGGTCAAAGAGACCAAAATAAGTATCTTTCTTAGACAATATGAATTGTTTAAAATGATCCCAGATGAATCAGTCAAAGTAATGTTCACCCGTTTTACGGAGATTATTAATAATCTTGACTCACTAGGAAAGACTTTTAATAACGAAGAAAAAGTCAGAAAGATACTCAGATGTTTGCCTAAAGCAAAGTGGGGTCCTAAGGTAACTGCTATAGAAGAAGCACAAAACCTTAATACACTTGCTCTTGATGATTTGCTGGGCAAATTAATCACCCATGAAATGATCCTCAATGAGGACGATGGGGAATTGCCGACAAACATAAAGAATTTGACACTCAAGGCAAAGAAAGAGGAACCACTGGAAGATTCTGAAAGTGATAATGATGATGAAGATCCTTTTGCTCTTATCACAAGAGGACTAGCACGAATATTGAAAATGAAAAAGCAATTTTCAAATAAAGAAAATGTTGGATCATCTAAATACAGAGGTAAGTCTTCTAACCCCTTGAAGAAGAATCGTGTTCTAAATTGCTATGAATGTGGTGAAACAGATCATCTTGTTAAAGAATATCCTCAAAAGAAGAGGAACAAATTCAAGAAAAAGGAATTTAGCAAGAAGGCCATGATAGCAGCTTGGAGCGATTCAGACTCCTCAAGTGATTCAGATTCTGAAGATGATCATGCAAACTTGTGTCTTATGGCAAAAACCGAAAAAAATCAAGATCAACATCTGGATGGAATGGTAAGAGATCTTATATCCAGTCCTACTGCTATGTTATCAGAAGTGCTGAAAAACATGATTTCTAATGAAGAAATTTACAGCAAAGAAATCAACATTTTAAAAGAAAAACTAAATGATCAGGAAACTTGCATAAGAATGCTTTCGCTGAAAGTTCAAGATCTTGACAACATACAATCAGATCTTGACACTGAGATTAAGGCCTTACGATCGGAAAATTCCGAACTAAAGGCAAACCTTTCATCTCTTAAGACATGTAATACTGACTTAGAGATTGAAAAAGTGAAACTTTCTGAAAAATGTCAAGAACAGCAAATAGCTCTTGTGCGATTTACTAAATCTAAAGCTACTCTTGACAAAATGCTTGGAGAACAACAATTATCCTTAAACTGAAGTGGCATAGGATATAACAGGAATTTTCCTGCAAAATCTACTACCACGTTCGTTAAGGCAAAAGGAAATTGGAGATCTCCTACTTGTTCCTTTTGCTATAAAAGGGGTCATGTAAAGGAAACTTGTTCTTATAGGAGAACGGATCCATACATTATTAGAAATACATTTCCTGTACGTTTAAATGAACAGGTAAAACACATATGGGTTCTTAAAGGAACTAGGCTACCTAACATGATCTACCCCCATAAGAGATCCAAATCTGTCTATTGGTCAAGCCGGAAAGGATGATTTTCTGTTTTGCAGGATATCACCAAGACTCTAAAATGGATAATGGACAGTGGCTGTTCAAGACATATGAGTGGAAAAGAATCTCTTTTTGATACTCTAAAGAAACAAACCACTGGCACAATAACTCTTGGTGACAAAGGAAAATGTGACATTCTTGGTATCGGTAACATTGGACTTGATTCAAATAATAATATTAAAGATGTTTATTTAGTGGATGGCTTGAAATATAATCTTCTCAGTGTCTCTCAGCTTTGTGATAAAGGAAATTGTGTTAGCTTTGACAAGAGGAAGTGTGAAGTTCGAGATGAGATAACTGGAAACTTGGTGCTAACAACTTACAGGGATAATAATATATATGCTGTAAATACTGACCAAATTGCAAGGACAAATTTGAAATGCCTCAAGGTCTTATCAGATGACTCAAGACTATGGCACAGACGACTCGGTCACATCAGTATGCACTCTATTAAAAAACTCAAATCAAAGGATCTTGTAAGAGGTCTTCCTGACCTAAAATTCAAGGTAGATGATTTATGCAATGCTTGCTCAAGAGGTAAGCATACTCGTAGTTCTTTCAAAAAGAAGCTAGTGGTAAGTACTACTAGACCGCTTGAACTTCTACACATGGATCTTTGTGGACCTATGCGTGTCAAATCTCCTAAAGGCAAGCAATACATTCTTGTTATTGTTGATGATTATTCTCGATTTACTTGGGTTTTATTTCTAAAAATTAAATCGGAAGCACTTTTATACTTTTCAAAACTTTGTAAGGAGTTATAAACTTTGAAAAACCTACCAATCGTTTCTATTAGAAGTGATCATGGTAGAAAATTTGATCAATCAGACTTTAATGCATTTTGTGAGAAATATGGAATTTCTCATAATTTTTCAGCTCCTAGAACACCTCAACAAAACGGGGTTGTGGAACGCAAGAACCGCACCCTAGAGGAAATGTCTAGGACAATGCTATTAGAGAACAATCTGCCTAAGTCATACTGGGCAGAAGCTGTTAATACATCAAATTACATTCTCAATAGATGTTTGATTCGATCAATGTTAAAGAAAACTCCTTATGAGCTTTTTAAAGGAAGGAAACCAAGCATATCTTACTTTAAACCATTTGGATGCACGTGTTACGTACATAATAATGGGAAGGATAATCTTGGAAAATTTGATGCACGTAGCGACGAAGGTATATTTCTCAGATACTCGACTCAAAGCAAGGCTTATCGAGTATACAATAAACGTACCAAAGTAGTCGAAGAAAGTATTCATGTTTTGTTTGATGAAAATGATAATGGTACCTTGAGTGAGAGTTTTGCAGATCTCGACCTAAATAAAGATGAGGAAGAGGAAGAAGAAGTCGATAATCAAAAGAACATCAGAAACATGCAGGAGCCATTTCAAGATCTTACAGACATATCTCAAGGCATTGAAATACCTTCTCAAGGTCTTACAAATGAAACCAGTTTTGAAGATATATCACCTCCTGAGCAACAAGAGCCGTCTTCTCCACACCCTATTACTTCCGAACCCGATGCTTATAACCAGAGAAATGTCCGGAGGAAATTCAAACATGCATCATCACATTCAACTCAGAATATCATTTCTGATCCCTCATCTGGAATACAAACTCGTTCTAAATTAAAAGACTTATCCGCCTTTCATGCTTTTGTATCTCTTGTAGAACCTAAGAAGTACACCGAAGCTCTTCAAGAACCTGACTGGATTATAGCTATGCAAGATGAGTTAAACGAGTTCGAGAGAAATAAAGTATGGACCCTTTCAGCAAGGCCCAAAGGTAAATCAGTTATCGGGACAAGATGGGTCTTTCGAAATAAGTTTGATGAAAGTGGCAATGTCATTCGAAATAAAGCTCGTCTTGTAGCTCAAGGTTACAACCAGGAGGAGGTATTGACTACGAGGAGACTTTTGCTCCCGTAGCCAGGCTTGAAGCCATTCGTATACTCCTTGCTTTTGCATCTTACATGAGTATAAAACTTTTTCAAATGGACGTAAAATGCGCCTTTTTGAATGGTTATTTAGATGAAGAAGTTTATGTTACTCAACCTCCCGGTTTTGAAAGTAATGAATATACAGATAATGTTTTCAAGCTTGACAAAGCTCTTTATGGCTTAAAATAAGCCCCAAGAACTTGGTACGAACGACTTTCAAAATATCTTTTAGAAAATAACTTCAAGAGAGGGTTGATTGACAAAACTTTATTCATTAAAACTCATGGGAATGATATTCTTGTTGTTCAAATTTATGTGGATGATATCTTGTTTGGAGCTACTAATGAATCTCTTTGCAAGGAATTTTCTGACATTATGTGCAAGGAATTCGAGATGAGTATGATGGGAGAATTAAAATTCTTTCTTGGACTTCAAGTACACCAAAGTAATAAGGGCATCTTCCTTAATCAAGGAAAGTATACAAGAGACATTCTGAAGAAATATAAGATGAACGAATCAAAAATAGCCAAAACATCAATGAGCTCCACTCTCAGTCTGGATCAAGACCTTACTGGTAAACAAGTAAATCAAAAAGAATATCGAGGTATGATCGGGTCTCTACTTTATTTAACCGTTAGTAGACCTGATATTATGTTTAGTGTTTGCATGTGTGCTAGATTCCAAGCTAACCCGAGGGAATCACATCTTATTGCGGTAAAAAGGATTTTAAGATATCTCAATGGTACAAAAGATATAGGTCTATGGTATCCCACACAAAGTAGTTTCGGTCTTATCGGATATTCCGATGCTGACTTTGCATGATATAAAGTGGATAGAAAAAGTACTTCAAGGTGTTGTCAATTCCTTGGTACATCTCTAATAAGTTGGCATTCCAAAAGCAAAATTCAGTGGCTCTCTCAACGGCCGAAGCTGAATATATTGCTGCTGGAGCTTGTTGTTCGCAAATCCTATGGATTGCGCAACAACTCCAAGATCTTGGATTCCACTTTAAGAATATACCCATAAAATGCGACAACACTAGTGCTATATCTATCTCCAAAAATCTTGTACATCATTCAAGAACGAAGCATATAAATGTGAGACATCATTTTATACGTGATCATGTAGAAAAAGGTGATGTGTCTTTGACATTCATCTCTATTGATCTACAACTTGCTGATATCTTTACAAAACCTTTACCCGAAGAGAGATTCAACTTCATAAGGTTAGAACTTGGTATGCTTAACAGGGAAGCACAAATGTAGGGGGGAGCAATTATAGTTACACAATCTTATTCCCTACATTAAGACATTGAAATACATTTCAAGGCCTTACTAAATCATAGTATGATCTTGATTTTATTTTTGGTATATTAAATTTTGGATCAAATCTTTTAGTTATTATCTTTTTAGATAACTAACTAATAGATTCTGTTTTTGGAAATCTTTTTGGTTTATATATTGATCTTTTTAAAAAAATTTAAATTTTACGAAGATTTTTTTTAAAAGATTTTCCCTCTCTCTATTTATACCAAATCTTCGAAGATCTCTTTTCATGATTTCTTTATGCGCTTCACAAACTCTCCGATTTTCCCATCTTCCACTTTCAAACCGTAAATTGCGATGGCTCCCAAGCAATCTTCAACTACGTCTACTGCTCCAGCATCCAAGAAGCAGCGATCATCCGACAGAAAGGGCAAAGCTATTCAAGAAGTATACAACACAAACTCTGATTCTTCAAGATCCCCATCTCCTCCTCCTAAGCAGTCTTCTAAAGCCGTATATCCCCCCAGCTACAAAGGCTAGACCGCAACATCGTCTTCGGTCACCGCCTTCAGGGTTTGAGGTAGTACCGAAGCTCCAATTTCTTGGTTCTTAAACTTTACAAAGGCTGGAATGTGGAAAGATGGGTTTGCCAACCGTCCCTTGAGTTTTTGCGAAAATGTTGGTGTGAATTTTCTTGAGTCTATGGACCTGCCCTGCGTCAATCTGCTGAAATGTTCAAATGTCTGGAATTTGTTCAATCTGGGTACTTCTGCATTCCCACGTCTTATCCGAATCTTCTTTGTTAACCTTTCCGCTCACCAAGAAAAAGGGGTTTTGACCCTACATTCCCAGATAAAAGGGCAAAAAATCACCCTCTCTGCTTCTTCCTTGGCGATCATCTTAGGGATTCCTGAGGAAATTGATACCACATCCCACCCTTCTAAAAGCGTATGTATTGCCCACTCTCAGAAGACATTCTTTGAGAAACAAATCCATTCAGTGGCTACCTCTTCAAAACCAAAGCAAAAACAAACCCATAATGTCCTAACTTTAGAGGCCAAGATTGTTTTTACCTTGCTTGCTAGGTGCATTCTACCACGAAAGCATTCCAGGGAGCTGATCACTGACAATCTCTTGGAGATTCTTGATTTAATTCTTACTGGACATGTTATTGACGTCCCTAACCTCATCTTATCCTACATGTTTCACACTGTAAATACTCCTTTGACAACCCCTCTTCCTTATGCCAATCTATTTCCAAAGATCTTCGAGTTCTTTGAAGTTGATACTACGGATGAAGAAAGAATTTCTCATAAAGGACAAATTGATGAGGAATGTTGGGGACGGCTTGGGGTTGAGAAAACATTATCTGGGGAATGGATTGTGAAGAAACATCAACAAACTTCTAAGCCTTCTTCAAAATAGAGAATTCAGGATTTAGAGGCAGAGGTGGATGCTCTAAGGAAGGATCTCAATACTGCTCGTGCCGATATTGTGGATCGACAGGATGACAGACATGAGAAGATCTTAATGGTAAATGAGAAGTTAAATCAATTACTGTTTTTGACCTCTCTATCTTACAAGGCTACTACCTCAATCATGCCTCTGGATGAAGATGTTGTGCAACACATTCAAGAAGTGTGTCAAAATGTTGTGATTAACTGTGAACGCAAAGTGTTAAAACGCTGCATTCTTCGACCCACAGTACCTGAGCCATCAATCTTGACAGTAGAAGAATATGATGTGGTCAAGAAATACCGAAATGAACAGGAAAAGCTAAGAGCAAAAATGATGGCAAATCACACATTTCGTAATGCAAGGGATAATTGGAGGGAAAAGGTTCACAGTCAATTTCGCAAACCAGAAGATGGTGTTCCTTCTGCTTATGGCCAATGGTTTGATGAAGTTGTTGAAGTCTCTGATGATGAAGAATGACCTTTTCAAATTTTTTTAAAAACAAAAATTTTTCTTGTTGAAAGACAAAAAGGGGGAGAATATTTATGTCTTTGAAAAACTTGGCTTGTTTCTATTGTGAAAAACTTGGCTTGATCTTTGTTCAATTTTGGTCCTACATGCTACTACTCTGCTATGCTATATTGTTTGTTTGGATATTTCGTTTTTGTTTTTACAGGTACATAGATCACAAGTTTTGTCTTTCATCAAGGGGGAGATTGTTAACTCCACCTTGATAATAAGGCATTATGAAAATGGTTGATGAAAGCCAAAAACCTCGGTTTCCAGGTTTTGGTAAGATCTTACAAGTTTTGGTAAAGACCTTACAGTATCTGGTAAGGCCTTATCATATTACTGAAAACCTTGATTTTCAGGTTTCAGTAAGGCCTTACAAGATATGGTAATACCTTACCAAAACTGGACAAAAACTATACTTGATTTACGTTCGTCCAAATAGCTTTATTTTCCTTCTTGTTGAGTTCTTTAAGGGATTTGATTTTAACAAATCTTTGATTTGTTTTAATTAAATCTTCTTAAGATAGATTGAAAGATCTTCAAATCTCAACAACCAAGAATGACATCAAATCTCAACAAATAAGATCACAACAAATTAAGATCTTCTTCAACGTTTGAAATTGACGATAGACTTGCCTATTTAAAGAGACCAGGAAGAAGACACGAGAGACCATAACTGCGACTGGAACACAAGTGAAAAATCGTCTTATCTATTTTATTCTCATAAAGCATTGATCTCACCTTCGAAGCTTTAGCGTTCTACTCCTCTGAGCGTGTGAGATTTTATTCGAGCTTATAGTACTATTCAACTAGGATCATACAAAGAGTTATTTCTTCTAGGCACGTTGGATACTGTTGTTGTATCTATAGTACTTTATTTTTCCTTTTGAGTGTGTGAGTTGCTAGATAGAAAGTGTAAGACTTCTGAGTTTAGAAGAGGGAAGTTCTTCTGAAGGTTGTATCTAGGGCTCATCAAGAAGAAGGAAAATAAAGCTACTTGGAATCCTAGGGTAGGACAACCCTAGGCGGGGACTAGGTCATTTGGAGACCGAACCTCGTCAACATATCGTGTGTCTTTTACAACTGTTCTCGTCTTGCTTTTATCATCCCTGGTTTGTCTTATCTTTACATTTAAATTCAATCTCAGAGAAACGAGTAAGGTCTTATATTTGCTAATAAGATCTTATCTTCATTGATAAGGTCTTATCTTGTTTTATAAGGTTTTACCTATCTTGAGATTACGAAAAGTTTTCATACTCTATTCATCCCCCCCTTCTAGAGTATTTGGTAAACTACTTATCTGCCTATTCCGCATTTCAAACCACTTTTTTGCTCCTGAAAAACCAGCAAAACTTTCTCCACTACCCCCTGAAAATCCAGCAATTTCATACTGTAGAGATATCAAAACTTTCCCCACTGCAGCTGAAGGCTAGGAAACAAACATAGATATATCAAAACAAATTCTTCAAATGAATCCAAGGCTAGGAGATTTATTACTCAAAAACGATATTAGTGTTGATTTCATATTCAAATCGAACCTGATTTTTAAAGAGGTAAATCGAGGACAATAACAAAGACTGTTGTCGGAATGATGTGCAGATCACATTCGTTGAAGTCTCGAGTACCACGAGTCTTCGGGGTTCCATTGTAAGCACACAAGACGTGGAGGGTTTGAACGCCAAAGTGAACCTAGATATAAGCATTCGGTTCCATCTTAAAACCAATTGGTTCAAATAGTATGATATTGTCGACGTGGAACATTCCACACCCAGACAAGGAGAGGTAACATGATTTTTTCCTTCCTTTTTCTCTTCAGTTTTCTTTTTATCTATTTTTAATTGCTAACGAAAAAAAAGTTACGTTTTTAATAAGATTGGGCACAAACTAGTAGACGTGATCATATCCAGGCAGTCCGCCCACCTGAAAAGCGGACGGATATGAATAAAAAAGAAGCCCGACCGGGCCGAAAATTCTTGTCTGTCAAGTCTGTCGGACCGGATCCGGGCACCACTCTCGGCCCGACCAGACCAAAAAGCCCAGCCCGCCGGCCCCGTAAATAAATAAATAATATATATTATATAGTTTCTAATATAAATATTAAGTATAAATATAAAATATTTAGTATAATTATGATAAATTATATATATTTTACATAAAATATGTATATCATATTAAAATTTAAATATTGTTTTCTAAATAAGAAAAATGGGTACCCACAGGCCCGGTCCGGCCGTTGGATGGTACGACAATCATTTTAGGCCTAGTCCGAGACGGGATAAACGGCCTTAATATTTTATAAAAGTATGGCCCGAACCTGGACCAGATAGGAACAAATCTACAAACTGGAAAAAGAAAAAACCTAAGGGCACTAACCGAAAATGCGAAACTTAGCGGGTACGAGGCGAAAAGGTCAAAACCTCGAATATTTTAAAAAAATTAGTTTGGTAAGTAGATATTATGTATTATGTAATTTAATTATTTTAATATGTAATAGATTGGTCCGTGACAAAAATATATTTCGACTTTAAGAGTAAGTATATAGCACGAGTGCATGACATAGTAATTGAATAATGCAACGCAATGAGGCAATCGCCACACGATTAAGCAATCGCAATTCAAGTGAATTAAGAAAAGCAATATGATGGTGGTCTAGTCGGCCTTTCCTTACCATCCACGGAAAGCTGCACAGCTCACAAAAAAGAGCTACTCTATTATTTACTCCCAAAAAGGTCGACTCCAGTCCAGTATCTTCACAAATGATAAAACAATACTAACAAACTTATAATACAAACTCAACTTTTGGATGGGTTTTTAAAAATATTATATAAAAAAAATATTTAGAACATCTTTATCATTGTACCTATTTCGATTTCTTTTCGTTTAGCCCTCGTTTGAAAGCGCTAAGAATTATTTCCAACAACGAAATTATTTTAAATTAATAAAAATCTATGTTTGTTTAGAAGTCTTTTAAGACAATTTCATCATTTACAATTCCTTATCCGATTTCATTTCACGGCTTCAACCGAACCGACACTTATTCTTTTAGTTCTCTCTTTACAAACATAACAATATGTTTATTTTTCCTCCAGGTCAAACCTTCCCATAAGTATTTTGTAATTTATTTACTCATATTAAATTAAAATAAAGTTTTAATTGATCACTGAAAACGGTTCACAATAATAAAATAATAAAACTAAATTTTAATTGAACTGTAGAGATAGGGTCAAGAAAGCTCATATAATTTATTTACAAATTATCAAATTTTACATTTCTGAGTGCACAGTCAATTATGTGATTTTAGAAAATAAAAAGAAATTTAGAAAAAGAACTTGAAGTGTGTATTCAATCCAAACTTTTAAAGATTTTGACTGATTCTTAATAATTATAGAATTTGTAAATTTTGTAGGATATTTTAATTCTCTATAGAGTCAATACAGATTCTGTGAAAATGTTATGTGTTGGGGGAAGATTTATATGGAGTTTAGGTATGTATAAAAGTAATGAAGAATCCTACAAAATCAATAAAATAATAAAATATTTTAAAATCCACAAACTTTTAAATACCATAGGAATTTTATGAAAAATTTTAAATCCTAATTGAATACCTACAGATTTATATGGACTTTTAAAAATTTATATTCAATACCCATATACTTTTAAACTCCAAAAAATTTCTGTAAACTCTTAATCGAATACAACTCCTGAGGTAAGTTATCATATTAACAGGTTTTATCATTGACTCTTCATCTTTATTTTTTCAATCACAATTCTTTTGATTTTTCCTTTTAAAAGTTATTTTTTTTGAATGTAACAAGATGTCGACGTATTTGTGACAACACCATTAGTGGCATCGGGATTTACGACAACTAGAGAATACAATCTCATACGTATCTGACGGGTGTTCATGAACCCACATACAGTAGGTCAAATCATAAGCATTTTGGTAAAACTCGGGTGGAGGGTTAACGGGTGACGGGGCGAAAGGAGAGTTCAAAACGCATATCCCGACCCATCATCCACACTTATCGTCAATTTAAAATTTTAATAGGGAAAATTCTGAATGGTGCCTTTTTTTATTTTTTTTAGTTTATCAGATTATGTACCAAAAAAAAATTTCAATTTTCGTATGGTGCCCTTTAAACTTAAACTTTTTGAAATATGTTCTTCTATCATTTATAAGTTAATATTTTAAGGATAATAATTATTTGCTACTTATTTTTAATAATAGTTTTAAGACATATTTAATTTTGTTCTCTTAAAATGTTAATACATGTTAATTTATGAATGGTAAAAAGAATATAGTCCAAAGATGTCTAAATATAAAGCGATATTAACCGACAAATCGAATACCTAGAAGAATATATTTCTTAGAAATGCCGCTAAGACTCATTTAGTGTTAAATCAAGTTATCAAAATACTCTATTCAAATATAGAGCGATATTAACCGATCGAACTGTACGAGCCACAAAAGCAAGACATAAAAACCAATAGCTAGTTTCTTCTTATTATTCGATATAAATTCTTTAAATTGTTAAATTTGTTTTTTTTTTTTTTTTGTGAAAAGGGAGTGCACTACTCCATGAATAAAGCTCAAAACAAAACTTACAAACGAGTCATCCGGGGAAGGCTAACCCCCCGGATATCATCTAACAAAATGTCAATAACTCCCAAGGGAGGATTCTCCAACAAATGAACACCTAACGCACAAGAGAAAGCATAATTTGCAAGCGAATCCGCTGCTCTATCACCTTCCCTAAACGTATGGCCGAGATTAACAAGCCAATCTCGATTAATGAAGTCTTGGCAACGGGTTACCATGCTAGATAATGGGTGGGATGCACTAACTCCATCCTTTAGAAATTCTATTGCCGGTTTAGAGTCAACTTCCAAGAAAACCATCTTAGCTCCAATATTCCATGCTATCTCCAGCCCATAGAACACTCCCAGAGCTCCGAAGCTGGTGCAGATGCAATGCCCAGGTTCAATGCAATTCCTCTAATTCACTCCCCTCCTGAGTTAAAAATAAAATAAAAATGGTCAAAAATAGAAAAAAAAAATAAATTAAAAAAATTAAAAAATGGACATTGGCGCAATCTTTAGACGTTCATGTTCAGCGGCAATACAAAGCGTTCATTTTACTACCAAGTAAATTCAAAATTGTGTATATAACACAAAAAATACTATTCGTTGCTCTTAATGGAATGATGGCCCCCCGGAACTCACTTTTCCGATGAACCAAACTACAAAGTATATGCAGTATATGCAATTACGTAAAATAAAATGTACGATTGAGCACAATTTACTTTCTTTACGGAAAAAGTGGATTGGTTTCTGCAATTTTCTTTAAATAAAGTAATTAGTTATATCTTTAATTGTATAAATATATACTACTTTGCAGCTCATAGTTGACACACACCAACAAAAATGGTGAAATCAAAGACTACATTTCCTCTCTACTTTTCAACTCTCCTCTTCCTCCTTCCACTGCATTCTTATGCCATGTCACCACTCCATACCTACATCCACGGCAGCTGCTCTCTGACACGCCACGTCTCCAACACCCACATCACCGCCCTCTTAACCACCCTACTCAACTCGACCTCCAACTCCACATTCCGGCACATAGCACTCACCGCCCCAAACGACGTCGTACTCCACAGCCTCTACCAATGCAGAGGCGATCTCTCCTCACAAAACTGCACCTCCTGCTTGGCCCACTCCATCTCCGTCCTATCCTCCACGTGTCCCCTCTCCTCATCCGCCACCCTTCAGCTCCAAGGCTGCTACGTCACCTACGCCCCCAACGCGTCGTTTTGGAACGTCGACGAGACAAACGTTGTGTACAAGAAATTCGGCGGGTCGGGTATTGGCGGGAGATACGTGGAGCGGGAGAAGGTACTAAACGGGTTGGTGGTGGGTGGGAATAGTAGTGGGCCCTTCAGAACTGTGGGGTCCAACGGTCTTCTCGGCCAGGCCCAGTGTGTTGAGGAACTTAGCGTTGACCGGTGTCAAGGGTGTTTGCAGACGGCGGTCAAACTTTTGAAATCCGAGTCCGGTGACTCAGGAGACGGAGGTGTTTTCTTGGCCAAGTGTTACGCTCGCTATAGCTATAATAATGGATACTCTGGATACGCCTATGGTCACCGTAAGCTCTTAATTTCTTGCGTATAATATTTATTTTTAATTATTTGAAATATAAGAAATTAATATAATACATTGTGCAGGGTCTTCGGATGATGGAGTAAAGACATTCGCGCTAATTGCTGGTTCGCTAGCAGGCGTTGTTGTGGTCATTGTGTTCTTGACCTTCGTATGCAGGGAATTCGCAGGAAGTAGTATATGATATTAGCACAACAGTGTTATATTATTTACTTGGACTTTTTTTTTTTGTTCTTATAGTGGATTAGTTAGCACTTTATGTTTGAATTTCTTCGAGCCTAAGTATTAAGTATGGTGCCGGGGTGGAAAGTTGATGAGATTAGTAGGGATGTATTATAAGTTGGTTATTTTATATGCAAGTTAGTGGATGCATATTCCTTTTGTAGATGCACTTTCATAGAAATGTGTTTTCCCTTTATCGTTTGATTTGAATGGGCCGTCACAAATTAATTAAATATTATTTTGACGAATTATGTCGATTATGCTTACATTTCATTAACCAAATTATTATTAGAATTTCGATCAACATTTTTAACACAATGCGCATTGGTGAAAAATGTTTAATATTTTAAATAAGTAGTGTGTCGGATTTATTTGGGTAATTTTTTGGTTACTTCGGCCATCGTCAACATCGGAAACGGAAGCTTTGACTTCATCTCCTCGAGCACTGAATCGTGATATACTTATTTGCAAAAATCGGATTCCGAGTGAATGAGATAATGATGTCCGAAGTTACACGTACGAAACACAAAGTTTGAGAAAAAAGAACAAAAATGTGACTATCCCACATCGACTAAAATGAGTAGAATGTTTAAAATATATAAGCAGGAAAAACGCTTAAAGGCCGTGGTTTATGGGTTACTACCCAATTTAAATGGGGCGCAGGCGTAGCTAACCGACCACACACGGGCGCCGCTCAGGCTTAGGCTATTTGGGTCATGACGAGAATGAACTAGATTGGTGGTGTTGGGCTGACCACTCAAGGCTATCATTTTTTTTGGCCCAATCTCATTATGGACTACAAAGTTAAATATATTGGCCCAATTCAATACTTGATTTCACAGTTCAAACGTCTAGGCCCAAGTTTTTAAAAGACTTCAAAATTCAAATCAAGCATCAACTACCTTAATGCACGAATCAAGAGTACAAATTCGAATTTAATTTAATGGAATATCCAGAGTTACAAATCTCGAATTAAAAACGTTATTTAGTACGCCAATTTCATTTTATCTTTTAATCTCGCCTATAACAAAAGGAGAATAGCATCCTCTCATTCCAATACACAACAAAAACAAAAGACTACATGTTTTCTTCCTCATTTCTCTTCAAAACTTTAGAGTGGAACGCAAAAGCGGTTATCCAGATTTTCATCTAGTACAACTTTATCCTAAGATTCGGAACGCAATTCAAATTGTCGTAATCTGGGACGTTTTTGGAATTAAGGACAGAGATATCATATTTCGACTCTACACATACAAACGGTATTATAAACCTGCTGGTTTTTCTTTATCTTTGGCATTCTTAAAGTTTTTCGGAAGAATTTATGAAATGATATTCTTAAAAAAAAGAAATGTGCAACGCATAAAACAAATAAAACAAAAATTAGTTAATTAGAGATTTCATTTCATCAAAGACAATGTATCTTGGACAAACAAATTCTAGAAAGTCACCTAATCTAAACAAGGACCACAATTTGGACCAGACCCACCAACTTGGTCCAATAAGATCGATCGGTCTTACTATGGTGATGGGCCCATTTCAACGACATTTTATTCTCATTATTCCCTTTATATCTTAACAATGCATTCACCTACATTAAAAATAACCTGGCTTTGAAGTTATCGTATAGTTGACATACACTCAAAAGATCAAAACCAAAATTGTCAACGTAATTGATACGGTCCACGTGGATGTGATTTGTTAGTTTTCCCTTAACAATTTATTGTACTTATTCCTTGCTCTTGTCTCCTGAGGTAATATAACCTCTGTTATTGTCTCGGAAGGAGATAAAAAAAATCTTTTTTGGTGATCCATCATGTGGCTCGAGCAACCACTATCCACATACCAGGTACCTCCACCCTACACTTTGTTCTACATTGGAGAGATTAGTTCTAACAAACCCAAACAAGCCTAAACTTATTTGGTTTGGGATGGTAGGTTTCCTCATGATCAGATTCAGTAATACTAGAAACAGAGTGTGTTGTGCAAACATTGTAGTTTTTTTACGTGCGTCTATTTCTGTTTCTCACAGTGTATGCGACAGTGACTTGCTTCTCCACAATGCCAACATACATTATCAGATGGCAACCTAGCATGTTTACTTTGACTTGGCCGAAGAGGTTTAATTTGTAGCTTTTTTGTTTGACCAACCGGTACTTTCTTTTCTTGCATCTAACATCCTTAAAGTTGAAAGTCTTGTGTGTTGAATAATCCTTATTGACATCTAGTTTTAGGTTACTGAGTTCCCTTGAATGAATGTCACTGGTGAATTATTCAAGACACAAGGTTTCGAACGCGGTAATCACATTAATTGTGAGCTTCAAAACATCTTACTTCTCGGATTTTATTGCACCAGATAACCAAAATAACTCATCACCCTTACTCATTAGTTGGCCAAGTTACAATATATAAAAGACCTCTTCATTCATATTTGTACTTGCAGGAAAAGCTATGTAGTGGAGATTGAGAAAATCTTGATAAGTTTATGGTTAATGATCATTGTATATAGTTGAGATCAAGGGTTATTATATACATCTTGTAAACATGGGTACACATCCCATTAAGTGGTCATGAAACTTATAAGCTTTTAGTTACATCTCATACTATGATATGTTATATGATAATATGGTTTGAGTACTTCATCTTGTTGTAATTGAGACGGGTATTTGAGTCCATTTTAGAGATATCTACGGATCTTACTTGAGGACAATCAATGTTCAAGTATGGGGTATTTGATAGAACTCAAGTTAGTGTCTTTTTTCATCATCGTTCTATTACATTCCCTTCCTCTTTTGGGCTTAATAACATATTTTATCGGTCTATTTTCTTCTCATTAGTGTTTTGGAATCTCCCGGTTGATTTATGTAATTTTTGACATTTCAAGCATTTGTGGAGTACAAGTGATATATATAGGTTCCGGTGAGGAGGATCCTTATATAGAGGAGCGATGAGAAATTTTGTTCATTTTTTTACATTAGTTGTTCATTTTATTTTGGTATCACTGTTCATTTTTTTTTCCCAGATTATGAACAAAAGTATGCGTTTATTTTTGCAGGATAAAAGTTCATTTTTAAAATTTTTTAAAAATTGAATATTTAGTGATTAAAAGAAGTCAAGGGATTGTTCGAACTATAACGGAGGTAAGATTACCTTCGGAGAAAGGGTTGTTTGGACTACATTTACTTGAAGACGTTTCAAATCCAAGAAAGGGATTTTTCGGACTACATTTACTCTAGGGACACACCTCATGACCAAGACACTTGGTCCTAAAAGTTTCCAATTCTTAATGTAAGCTTGAAGACGTTTCTTCACCACCTCCAGCTTTAGAGAAAGTGTTAGTGATAATATTATGTTATTATTCCAGCTTATTATTTTATCATTTATGTTCTTAACCTTAAGGCGTATAAGGGTACTTCTACATGTACATAAACATTACGAATTCAACAAGAATAAAAAGTCTTTGTTTACCAATCTCTACAATATCGAATCACTTTTACGATTATAGTAAGGCGTGTTCTATGTAGTATCATGTGGTAGTGCAGGAACTTCTGGCATGCATATGTAATTCATTTTTAATGGAAACACAATAACGATTCTAAATGAACCGATTGTTTCTCAAAAGATAAATTGATATCAAGTATTAAACTACTTGCAGTTTGGTGTGGCATAGGGAAATAACTTCAAGTGTAGTTCATCGGTATCATTGAGATGAGTGCATCTCCATCCGTTGTCACAATCACATACGAAATCATACAGAGTTACACTTGTCCCGGTCTTGCATGTACCAATGGCGAAAATGGAATAGAGTTTATTGTGTCGATATATGTTAATGAAGTTACAAAAAGTAGAGTTCTTTGTGAAATATTGTTTTGTGAACAAAACAAAGCATTCAAGAACATGAATTCTTGAGAAAACTGAGGACAACCCAACAACATCAATAACAAAATGTTTAGGCCATGACAATTTGGGCTTAAACACTATCTACTACCACAAACAAGAACAAAAACATATAACCCTAACAAACACATACCTAAGATTAAAAAAAGGAATCGCATCTTCATCCGTATTATTTATGGACATATATAAAAATATATGCTTTCATATGTAAATAGATAAATAAGAGGGTCAATAATGTAAATAAAGGAGTTAGAAGAGGGTGTAATTTCTCTTATGTTGATTCAACAAAGGAATTATGGGATGACATTGCTGAGCAATTTGCAATCTCTAATGCACCTCTTGTGTACCAAATACACAAGGATCTGGCTAATGTCAAGCAATAAAACACAACAATTTCCATTTATTACAGTAAATTGAAGAAATATTAGGATGAGCTCCAAAGTCTTGAAGCTTTACCTTCTTGTATTTGTAAAGGAATCACACATTGTAGTTGTGAGATCCTTAAGAAACTGAATGAAAGGGAAACAAATACTAGACTCATGCAGTTCTTGATGAGATTGAATGATCAATTTGATCATATTCGTAGCACAATTTTATCATTTGAACCTTTACCTTCCATTAGTAGAGCTTTTCATATGGTGCTTCAAATTGAAAAGCATATATAAATTATTATTGTGAGTACCATTACGCAGATGCATTATGAGGCTTTGGCCTTTTATCGACAATCAGACTCCACCTATAGACAAGCTGGTGGAAACAGAAGAGATTTCAGAAAAGACAGGCCTCTTAGAAAATGTGATCAGTGTCATGAGAAAGGTCATCTCAAGGATAGTTGCTTCAACTTGATTGATTATCCTGACTGGTATAAACCTGAAACTAAGGGATCAAGTATTATACCTCGTGGAGCAGACTCTTTTGTTGCTAATATTACTGAAGTTCAAGTCTCTAATTCCCCTCTAGATTGTATTGATGAATATGCCAAAGGTCTTGATCATACTTTGGTTTCAGCAGTTTTCCAAGAGGTTGTCAAGATGATGCAAACTAGGAACAACAATTCTACTACTATCACTCCTGCTAGTGCTATAAATTTTACAGGTAACTTTACAGCCTTTATTGCCCACACACTTTAAGTGTCTATTTCTTGGATCATTGACTCGAGGGCTTCAGATCATATTTCATTTTATAAAGATTTATTCTCTAAGATTCACTCTCTTGCAAAATCCATTTTCATTGGATTACCAGATGGTTCAATCAAAGAAGTCTAGCTTCTTCTTTTATACTTTGAGAAGTATTGTTCATGTCAGATTTTAGGCAAAATTTATTATCTATGCCTAAACTATTTGAAGATCCTTCCTATTAAGTTGTTTTTGACTCTTTACTTACACATTTCTGGACCTTACAAGTAAGAAGGATTTGGCGATTGGACATAAAGAAGGAGGTTTATACAGACTTTCTATAGACTGTCTTCCTTTACAATCTACTTCAGTTTTTGGAGTTTTATCCTATAATAATAAGAATGTGCCTCTGTTGCATGCTTGATTAGGCCATTCTTTTGTGAGCAAATTGAGACAATTAGACAATTGTAATATTGCACATGACACTGTCATTGATTGTGCTACTTGTGTGCTAGCCAAACAACACAAACTTCCTTTTTCACACAGTGTTTCTTATGCTCGACATCCTTTTTGTCTTGTTCATCTTGATATTTGGGGCCCTTATCATACACAGTCCTTAAGTGGTGATAAATATTTTCTGACTATTGTTGATGATCATACTAGGTGCACATGGACCTTTCTCATGTCTGACAAAATGCAAGTACACAAACTTGTGTCTGATTGTATGATATATGTGAAAAATCAGTTTCATTGTTTTGTTCTGTGTTTTAGATTAGACAATGGTGCTGAATTTCTTCCGCATAAGCTCCGAGATTTATTTAGACAATAGGGCGTTATGCATAAAAAATTAGTGGCTTATGTGCCTCAACAAAATTCTAGGGTTTAAAGAAAACGCAGGCATTTATTGGAGACTGCTCGTGCCATTAGGCTTCATGGCAATTTACTTGTCAAGTTTTGGGGAGAGTGTATTCTAGCAGCTACTTACCTTATCATTTTGATGCCATCTTATGTGTTGAATTGGAAAATTCCTTTTGAGATGCTACACAACCAGAAGGCATCCTATGATCATCTCAGAGTCATAGGTTGTCTTTGTTATTCCTTGCTTCCCCTCAAAGATAAATTTCAGCCTGTCTCCAAGCCATGTGTCTTCATTGGCTATCCTCCTGGTCAGAAAGGTTACAAACTCTTTGATCTTCAATCTCAGAAGATTTTTGTTAGCAGGCATGTGATCTTTAAAGAAAATCAATTCCCATTCAGATCTTCTTCTGTTATTTCAGCTACTCATCCCCCTTCTTTTTACTTTGGTATCCCTAGTTCTTGATCCTGATAATAATTTTTTTCACACACCTACTCCTTCTCCACCATATTCTTCTATATCTGATCACTCGAACACTCCCCTACACCTTCATTTGCCTCTCCTATTCTTGTACCTTTCTCCACAAAAATCTCCCATTCAGCATCACCTTCCCTCCTTGATCATACTTCATTTTCTTCACTTGTAGATTCTTCTTTGCAGCCTAGAAGAACTACACGAGTATCTCATTAACCTTCTCGATTGCAAGACTATTTTTATGCATCTACACAATCAGACGCCATCTGATCCCATATCATTTCTTCCATTTAGAATCACAACTACTCACCTGATTTTATTCACTCTTATTGTCTGATGTTGTCTACATTTGAGTCTTCTCATTATGGCCAGGAATAAGACAACCCTATTTGGGTCCAGGCAATACAGAAATAACTTTCAGCTCTTGAAGCCAACCATACATGGGATTTGAATTCTCTCTCACATGGTCATAAAGCCATTGGTTCTAAATGGGTTTATAAGATTAAATATAACCCATATGGTTCTGTTGAGAGGTGTAAAGCCAGATTAGTGGCCAATGGTTATAATCAGATCAAAGATAAAGATTATAAACATACATTTTTCCCTGTTGCTAAATTCACCACAATAAGGGTTATTTTGGCTTTAGCAGCTACTCACTCGTGGCCTCTACACCAACTTGATATAATAATGTCTTTTTACATGGTTTTTAAAGGGGGGAGTATACATGACTCCTCCACATGGTTACACCAAAGCTACTAAAGGTCAAGTCGTCACTTGAAGAGATCCCTTTATGGCTTGAAATAAGCTAGTCGACAATGAAATGTTGAACTCATCAAAACTCTTCTTCTCCTTGGCTTTCAACAGTCCAAGCATGTTTACTCCTTGTTTCTCCAAAAGTCTTTGATAACGTGATTTATGACGTTAGTTTAGGCATTCAATTAGATAGTTTTTCCCGTTATTCATGCACGGTTTGGCATTAGTTCATGACGTTTACGCTTAATTCATGCATATTTCTAGAAAAGACGTCTACACGAGCTTTTGTCGGTTTTGTAGGTATTCCGGGGATCTTTTGGACATTAATCGATACATTAGAGGGTCAAGCCTCATGGTGGTACACATCCAAGGCTTTGAAGTAACATAATTGGAGCAATGAAGGACACAAGGACCCTTATTGGTGCAAGCAATGGAGCAACTCATGGCTAGACGATCATAACAAGCCTCTATTGAAGAAAATCGACCCAACACTCAGGAAAATCGGACGATTTTTCTGTTTGGGTCAATTTTCTAGCCTTTGACAGCTTGAGCCACGTGTCCCACGATCTCTTTGTCCGGCCCTTGCTCTTGATGGAGAATATAAGTGGTCCTGCAGGCTGTGGCTAAGGGATCTCTCCCACATTCTCTCACACACACCTCATTCCATTGGAGATAGACTTGGAGAAGAAGAAAAACTCTCTCATTTGGGGGAAGAAGAAGAACACCAAAACTTAGAGTGAAAGTGAGTTTTTGAGTGATTTTTAGAGATTTTGGTTGAAGAACTTTTGGAAGGATTGTTAGGAACATTTTGGAGCTTCTTTTGAAGGGTTGTAAGTCTTGCTTAAAATATATTCAGCTGAGATTTATTGTTTTTACTTGCTTATCTTTCATCATCTATCTATGAGAACCATGTATGCTTGTGTGATGATTTTGGATCTTGAAATGCATGTTATTGGCTAGTTTATTGTGATTCTGGAGTGATGGATTGATGGTTATGGCTTGGGTGATGATAGAATGGACTTGTATGTTAGTTTAGGATGATTCGTATGCACAAAACCTAACCCAGACAAGAAAATCGAGTGGTTCATAGGTTAGATCGTCCGATTTATGCTATGATCCACCCGATTTTTCTCTCTGTTGCTCTTTAATTGATGAATCTGTGTGTTAGGATGTTAGGTTGTTGGAATCCTAGTGTTTATTAAGCATAATATAGCTTAGGGTCACCTAATGCTAGCAACCTAAGTGAGGGAAGAGACCTACCCGGTGATTTCCGATCTTAGATACCTAAGATGATGAACTCTAGGTAGTAGCGAGCCTCATAAGCCGCTATTGGATTGAGTGTGCTAGGATTATTGCTTGAGACCTCCCTTTTCCGAGACTTACCCGGTAAGGAGAGGGTTGCCCCTTAAGTAGAGTCCGGTTTGTGTAGAATTCCCTATCTTAACCCCTTGAGACCTACCCGGTAATAGGAGTTTGATGCGGGATTAGTGAAGCGAGAGACTTACCCGGTAATTGCTTCCATTAGAGAAACACCCTTTCCAAACACCGCAGCTTTGTCCTTAGAATCTTTAGAAGCTTGAGCCCAATGCCATAACCGGAAATCTTGACCTCTAGAATCCACTTTTCTCTCTTTGATCACATATCTTGCTTGTTTCTTTTGCTAGTTTTAGTTGCTAGTTTGATTTATTATCTTGCTTGATTTGTGATTTTTGCTTGATCGCCACAAAAAAACCCAACCAAAAATATCATGATTTTCATTTCTTTATTTCTTTCTCTTTTCCTAGACTAGATTCACACTATCTATGATCACTTATTTGATTTGATTTCACCTTAGTCTTTGTGTTCGACCTCGGAATACTATCCTTGCTAAAAAACGACCCATACACTGTGGGTTCGCTAGGAGTTAGGAAATTATATCGAGTTTATAAATTGTAAGACTTTTGTGCTACACAATCTTAGCGTAACAAGTTTTTGGCGCCGTTGCCGGGGACTAGGTCTAGATTGAGTCATTTTGGTGATTTTTTATAGTGTAGATCTTTCTTGTTGCTTTTGATCTCGTTTGGTTTGTGTCTTTGCTTTTCAGGACATCTCTCACTCTTTAGGTGTATGCGAAGATCTCGTGGCAAGGATTTAGCTCCATTCGATCCCGAACAGGAGAAAACCCTTAGATCTAGATCCAAGAGCATTAGAAAGGGAAAAGAGATGGCCAGAAGAGATCTCTAAGCTGAGTTGGATGAGGCTTTAGAGCAAATTAGATTAAGAGATGAGCTCTTGGAGAATGAAAGGAGACTTGCCAATGAGAGGCAAGAAGCAACTAGGAGGGAGATTGAAGAGATTAGGCAAGCTCTTGTGCAAAGAGAGTTTAATCGTCAACAACCTCCACCTCCACCACAACCGCAGCCGGCGGTTAATATTCGGGTTGTGCCCATTGCTATTGAAGAGCCACAAACATTAGGGCAACATATGGATCCGGTACAAAGAGCACACCGCCCGGGTGTGAACTTAGGAGATCCCGCAGCCCATGATTACGAGCTCCGCAATCAAGTTCTACAAATGATCCGGCATAATCAATTTGGAGGGATGGAAGGAGAGTCTCCGCATAAACACTTGATGAACTATGAGATCTTGATGGAGACTCTTAGACCGCCTAGATTGGAGAGCAACAACCATAAGCTTAGGGCTTTCTCCTTCTCACTTAAGGATAAAGCCTTGGCTTGGTATCAATCTATTCCACAAGGGCGAGTGAGTACTTGGGAGGAGATGACAATCGAGTTTTTGACAAAGTTCTTCCCACCTTCCAAGACTACCGAGTTAAGAGGGAAGATCAATGCCTTCGTGATGAAGGATAGAGAAAGCTTATTCAAGTCTTGGGAGAGGTTCAAAGACCTTCTCCTAGATTGTCCGCACCATGGTATACCGAAAATAGAGCTTTTGGAGATCTACTTCAAGGGACTTGATGAAGATAGCCAATTCAAGCTTCAATCTCTTTCCGGTGGGACTTTCATGGAAAAGAATGTGGATGAAGTGGGAGTTTGTAGAGAAACAAGCTTTGGTGATTGAGAAGTACTCCCATAGGAAGAGTGATGGGAGGAAAGCGGGAGCATATGAGGTGAGTGAAGTCACCATGAGTAATTTCAAGCTTGATGCAATCAACAATGAGCTTAAGTCTTTGAGGGAGTTGTGTGCTACAACTTTGAAGAGTCAAGCAAGCCCTCAAGTGCAAGTGCAAGCAAACTTGTCTTCCAAGGAGGAAGATGTGAACTACATGGGAAGGGGCAACTACAACAACTATCAAGGCCCAAGGAACTTCAACAACAACCGGCAATTCAACAATTACCGGCCTAACCACAACCATCCCGGGTTTTCCTATTCTAACCCGGATGGAGCCTTGAACCCTCCCGCTTCCACAAGCGCAACTCCACCACCTAAAGCTTCACAAGAGCCTCCACCCGGATTTACTCAACCTCCAAAGGATAGAACCGAGATGATGTTTGAGCAATTTCTTGGAAGGTTGAGTGGTCTTGAGAGCACGGTGACTTCCATTTCTAAAGCTCAAAAGGTGTTGGAAGCACAAGTGTTCCAAAAGGCAGGTGAAGCTCATAGAGATCCGGGAAAGCTTCCCGGAAGAACCAAAGATAACCCAAGAGGCCAAGTGTTGGCTATTACAACAAGGAGTGGGCTGAGCATGAAGGATCCCTTACCTAAGGGAAATGACAAAGGGAAGCAAGTGGTGATAGAAGAAGAGCCATTGCAAGAAGATGGAGGAAAGAGCAAGGATGATGAGCCAACATATGTGGCACCACCTCCATACAAGCCACCACTACCATTCCCACAATCACGAGCAAGAGCTCGTTGGGACAAACACTTCGGTAAATTCCTTGAACTTATGTCTAAATTGCATATTAACATTCCGTTCATGGATGCTATTCTAGGTATGCCGGCATATGGCAAATTCTTGAAGGAAATACTCTCCAACAAGAAGAAGTTGGAGGAGCATGGAGAAGTGAGGATGACAAAGAGGTCCTCGGAGTTGATTCAAACTATGAAGGAGGAGATGCCTCCTAAGCTAAGAGATCCGGGATCCTTTTGTGTGCCAATTGGAGTGGGAGAAGTGAAGTATGACACCCTATGTGATCTTGGGGCAAGTGTAAGCATCATCCCGCTTGCACTTTGCAACAAGGTTGGGCTAGGAGAGCCAAAGCCGGTCAAGATGACCCTTTACATGGCGGACCGTTCAATCACTCACCCGGTTGGAATTTTAGAAGACATACTGGTGCAACTAGGGAAGTTCTATGTGCCCATAGACTTCGTTGTTTTGGACATCCCGGTGGACTATCCGGTTCCTATCATCTTGGGGAGACCTTTCCTAGCTACTTCCGGATGTTTGATGGATTGCAAAAATGGAATTCTCTCTTTCAACATTGGAGAAGAGAACATAAAGTTTAATTTGTCTACAATGGTGAAGGGGCCAGCCCTAGGTGAAGATGTCTTCAATATTGTTGAGGAAGAAGAGTCTAGAGAAGTTGTGAGCTCAATCTTGCTCAAGGATCCACTTGAGAAGGTTCTTAGCTCAAGTTTGATGGAGGAAGGAGTTGAGGAGAGTAGCAATGAAGTGATCAAGGCCTTGAATGCATTGGATGAGCTACCAAGTGTTGGATTCGAAGTATTAAAAGAAGGGACAAATACCTGTAGAAAAATCGGACAGAGGGGGCAAAAATCGGCCGATTTTTGCATAAATCCTGAATTTTCATCCGATTTTGCAAATGCCATAGCTGAAATCGACCCCCAGATCGTCCGATTTTCTTCACAGAGGGTCGATTTTCTTGAGTCTTTAGAGCATCATCCAAGAGTTTGTGAGCAATCATCAAGGGACTTAGGTGAGGCTTCCATGGCTTTGGAATCATCTCAACCTACATTGTATGGATCATCTCCAACCGATAAAGGTCCTCCTAAACTTGATCTAAAACCTCTTCCTTCTCATTTAAAGTATGCTTTCCTTGGTTCAAATTCCACTTATCCGGTGATTGTGAATGCATCTTTGAATGATGATGAGCTTAATAGATTGTTGACTGAATTGAAACTGCATAGAAAGGCAATAGGATACACCATTGATGACCTTGTTGGCATTAAGCCCTCTTTATGCATGCATAAGATATTGATGGAAGATGACCATAAACTCTCTATTGAACATCAAAGAAGATTGAATCCTATAATGAAAGAGGTAGTCAAGAAAGAGATCATTAAGTTGCTAGATGCGGGAATCATCTACCCGATTTCGGATAGTAAGTGGGTTAGTCCCGTTCATGTGGTTCCTAAGAAGGGTGGTATAACCGTAGTGACAAATGAGAATAATGAACTAATCCCTACTAGAACGGTTATGGGATGGAGGATGTGTATAGACTATAGGAAACTAATTGTGGCCTCTAGGAAAGATCACTTCCCTCTTCCTTTCATTGACCAAATGCTAGAGAGATTAGCTCAACATTCACACTTTTGTTACTTAGATGGTTATAGTGGGTTTTTCCAAATTCCTATTCACCCGGATGACCAAGAGAAAACAACATTTACATACCCTTGGGGTACATTTGCATATAGGAGAATGCCATTTGGGTTGTGTAATGCACCCGCCACCTTCCAAAGGTGTATTATGGCTATCTTTGCTGAATATATTGAAAATATCATGGAAGTGTTTATGGATGATTTCTCTGTTTATGGATCTTCATTTGATGATTGTCTAGCTAACCTATCTTTGGTGCTTAAGAGATGTGAGGAGACAAATCTTGTCTTGAATTGGGAGAAACGCCACTTCATGGTAAGTGAAGGCATTGTGTTGGGACACTTGGTGTCCAACCGTGGCATTGAGGTTGATAGGGCTAAGATAGAGACGATAGAGAAGTTGCCACCACCTACCTCGGTGAAGGGGGTAAGGAGTTTTTTAGGGCATGCCGGTTTTTACCGGAGATTCATTAAAGATTTCTCTAAGATTTCTAAGCCTCTTACTAACCTACTAATGAAAGATGTTGAGTTTGTTTTCTCCAAGGATTGCCTTGAGGCTTTTTGTAGGTTGAAGGATGCTTCGATCACCGCCCCCATCATGCAACCTCCGGATTGGAGTTTACCATTTGAAGTGATGTGTGATGCAAGTGATGTGGCAGTTGGGGCTGTTTTAGGACAAAAGAAAGATGGGCGTACACATGCCATCTATTATGCTAGCAAGACGCTAGATGATGCCCAACTTAACTATGCCACAACCGAGAAGGAGTTGCTAGCGGTGGTGTATGCCTTTGAGAAGTTCCGGTCATATCTTGTTGGAGCAAAGGTCATTGTGTACACGGATCATGCTGCGATCCGTTACCTCCTCACAAAGAAAGACGCCAAGCCTCGCCTCATTCGGTGGATCCTTCTCCTCCAAGAATTTGACTTGGAAATCCGGGACAAGAAAGGTTCCGAAAATTCAGTAGCGGACCATCTTAGTAGGCTACCACCATTGGGGATTGAGAGAGATAAGATCCCAATTAATGACTCATTCCGAGACGAACAATTGCAAGTGATGGAAGAGTGCTTACTTCAAGTGTCTAGAGGGAGTGAGCCATGGTATGCGGATATCGTGAACTACCTTGTGTGTGAAGAGGTCCCACTTGGTTTGTCATATGCCCAAAGGAAGAAGTTCTTCAAGGATGTGAGGCATTATTATTGGAGTGAGCCACTCTTGTTCAAGAGACGGCCGGATGGAGTCTTTAGGAGGTGCATTCCGGAGGATGAGATGGAGAGTGTGATCCGCCATTGTCACTCCTTGCCATGTGGAGGCCATGCTAGCTCACACAAGACGTGTGCAAAGGTATTGCAATCCGGTTTTTATTGGCCTAACTTGTTTAGGGATGTGCAGAATTTTGTAGTGGCATGTGATGCTTGCCAAAGGACGGGTAACATCTCAAGGAGGAACGAGATGCCCTTGAACAACATACAAGAGGTGGAGATATTTGATGTGTGGGGTGTGGACTTCATGGGACCATTCCTTTCTTCATGTGGTAACCTCTACATCCTATTGGCAGTGGACTATGTGTCGAGATGGGTGGAAGCAATCGCTTCTCCCACAAATGATGCCAAGGTTGTGGTGCGGTTCTTCAACCGAGTGATCTTTCCTAGGTTTGGGACACCAAGGGTGATCATAAGTGATGGAGGAAAGCACTTCACTAATAGGAACTTTGTGACACTTTTGGCTAAGTATGGGGTGACTCATAAGGTGGCAACACCTTACCATCCCCAAACTAGTGGCCAAGTGGAGATCTCCAACCGGGAGATAAAAGGGATACTTGAGAAGACGGTTTCTAGAACAAGAAAGGATTGAGCTATGAAGCTCGATGATGCTTTGTGGGCTTATCGAACCGCTTTCAAGACACTGATTGACACCACTTCCTACAAGCTAGTTTATGGCAAGTCTTGCCACCTTCCGGTGGAGATGGAGCATAGGGCATATTGGGCCATAAGGTGGCTGAATTTTGACCTCAAAGAAGCCGGTGAGAAGAGGTTGCTAGACATGAACGCTCTTGAGGAGATCCGGTTGGATGCTTATGAAAATGCCCGGATCTACAAGGAGAGGACCAAGCGTTGGCATGACAAGCGTCTCTTCCCAAAGGAGTTGAGTGAGGGTGACTTAGTGCTTCTCTTCAACTCGAGGCTGCGGCTCTTCCCCGGAAAGCTCAAGTCAAGATGGACGGGTCCTTATGTTGTGAGGAAGATCTTTCCTCATGGAGCGGTGGAGATAGGAGGAGATCATTGTGGTAACTTTAAGGTGAATGGGCACCGTTTGAAGAAGTACATTCCGGAAGCCCCGGTGGAAGTGATTGCCCCACTTCACCTTGAGTGAAACGCTCCTGAATTTGGTCAAGCTAATGACCTTAAAGAAGCGCTTAATGGGAGGCAACCCATTGTTACATATTTTTCCCTTTTATTTTTCTTGTTTTTGATTAATCTTGCTCTTGGTGTGCTTTGTTTTTCTTTTGTGTTTTTGGGTGCTAGATCTTGTTGATTGTCATGTGTGATGAGATGTTGGAGGTCATGTGAAAACCTCATGGAACTGTTGAAGGTACAAGATCCGAGCACATGGACGAGGAAGAAAGCACCCAGGAAAATCGGACTGTTCTTGCACAGAAATCGGCCGATTTTACTGGGTAGATGGTCCGATTTTTCCTTCTGTCAAGGAAAGTGATGATCTCCAATCAAGCATGGGTGGAGCGGACGTGGAACTTGGACGGCTTGCGGTGCCAAACACGGGTTCCGACACCATAATGAACATCAAGAGCTCTCTACCATCCTTGATCGATCATCCACCATCATCATTCGATGTGAACCGAAATACCAAAGCATCACCAATTTTACATTGTGAGGACTCCCTTTCACTTCTTTATTTAGTTTGCACATTGGGGACAATGTGTTTCTAAGTATGGGGTGGGGTTTTCATGATCACTTGCATGATTAGCACCTAAGATAGTTTCTTTTAGTCACATGTTTCATTACGTCTTGCATTGTACATACATATTTCGAAAAATCCGAAAAATCAGAAAATTTTAAAAATTTTTAGTGCTTCTAAGCTTGGGAATGACCCTTATGATGAGATTGTCTTGTGAATTGGCTATGGATGGCCTTATGTGTTGAATAGATGAATGCATATGTGGACTTGAAGTACTTATCTTGAATCCCATGATTGATTTGTGATTATGATGCTTGTCTTGATTGGATTGAGGATTGAAAGTCGAAATTACATGCTAGATCTTGCACATCATTTAGGAGTGATTAAGGCAATTCATCTTTCTCTACTTCTCATCTTGATCATGTTGTTTGAGCACCTCAATTGATGAAAAATTTGACCTCTTTTGACCCATCCGGGAATAGGAGCATGCTAGTGTGTTGATGTGTGTGAAAAGCAAGTGTGGGGTGAAGTTGTTGATGAATGGATGATGTGAATGAAGTGCTGAATTTGTTGTGAAAAGTGTAGAAAAAAAAGGTTTGGGGACGTTGGTTTAAATGACGAGTAACTCGGCACCATTCACATAATCGGGTGTTTGTGCCTTGCCAAAGTCAAATAAACCGATAGTCCTAACGAGCTTTGGTATGTGTGCCCGGTGTGGATGCACCTCGAAAAATAAAAAAACCCAAGGACGGCTAATCACCAAGGTTTTGGCTTTTGTACACCAATGTCATTGTCTCAAAAATAAGTGAAAAAGAAAAGAAAACAAAGAAAAGATGGAGAAAATTATACACTTGTTGGGAAGTTGAGCAAAAACGAAATTGTGGAGTTAGTTCCTTTCCCGGATTAGCATCACATGACCTAAAAATTCCCACCTAATCACAACGTTTCTTAGCTTCTTCTTTTCTAAGTCCTTGTGACCTAATTGCATGTGTGTAAGACTTAGTGATCTAGATTGGATATACTCATGATCATCTTGACTACTTCATTTTCACCTCTCATGCATGCTTTCTAGTTAAGTATAATTGTCTTTCCATGCCTTCGTTCATTTGATGCATGATTGATTGTCCATTGCCATGAAACATGACTATGAAGGTGATCCAATGTTAGAAGCACAATTCCAAAAAGATTTTGTTGTTTTTCTGCATGCATAAGTCATGTAATCTCTTAGTCTATAGTTGGGTCTTGCTCGGGGACGAGCAAATCTTAAGTATGGGGTATTTTGATAACGTGATTTATGACGTTAGTTTAGGCATTCAATTAGATAGTTTTTCCCGTTATTCCTGCACGGTTTGGCATTAGTTCATGACGTTTACGCTTAATTCATGCATATTTCTAGAAAAGACGTCTACACGAGCTTTTGTCGGTTTTGTAGGTATTTCGGGGATCTTTTGGACATTAATCGATACATTCGAGGGTCAAGCCTCATGGTGGTACACATCCAAGGCTTTGAAGTAACATAATTGGAGCAATGAAGGACACAAGGACCCTTATTGGTGCAAGCAATGGAGCAACTCATGGCTAGACGATCATAACAAGCCTCTGTTGAAGAAAATCGACCCAACACTCAGGAAAATCGGACAATTTTTCTGTCTGGGTCGATTTTCTGGCCTTTGACAGCTTGAGTCACGTGTCCCACGATCTCTTTGTCCGGCCCTTGCTCTTGATGGAGAATATAAGTGGTCCTGCAGGCTGTGGCTAAGGGATCTCTCCCACATTCTCTCACACACACCTCATTCCATTGGAGATAGACTTGGAGAAGAAGAAAAACTCTCTCATTTGGGGGAAGAAGAAGAACACCAAAACTTAGAGTGAAAGTGAGTTTTTGAGTGATTTTTAGAGATTTTGGTTGAAGAACTTTTGGAAGGATTGTTAGGAACGTTTTGGAGCTTCTTTTGAAGGGTTGTAAGTCTTGCTTAAAATATATTCAGCTGAGATTTATTGTTTTTACTTGCTTATCTTTCATCATCTATCTATGAGAACCATGTATGCTTGTGTGATGATTTTGGATCTTGAAATGCATGTTATTGGCTAGTTTATTGTCATTCTGGAGTGATGGATTGATGGTTATGGCTTGGGTGATGATAGAATGGACTTGTATGTTAGTTTAGGATGATTCGTATGCACAAAACCTAACCCAGACAAGAAAATCGAGTGGTTCATAGGTTAGATCGTCCGATTTATGCTATGATCCACCCGATTTTTCTCTCTGTTGCTCTTTAATTGATGAATCTGTGTGTTAGGATGTTAGGTTGTTGGAATCCTAGTGTTTATTAAGCATAATATAGCTTAGGGTAACCTAATGCTAGCAACCTAAGTGAGGGAAGAGACCTACCCGGTGATTTCCGATCTTAGATACCTAAGATGATGAACTCTAGGTAGTAGCGAGCCTCATAAGCCGCTATTGGATTGAGTGTGCTAGGATTATTGCTTGAGACCTCCCTTTTTCGAGACTTACCCGGTAAGGAGAGGGTTGCCCCTTAAGTAGAGTCCGGTTTGTGTAGAATTCCCTATCTTAACCCCTTGAGACCTACCCGGTAATAGGAGTTTGATGCGGGATTAGTGAAGCGAGAGACTTACCCGGTAATTGATTCCATTAGAGAAACACCTTTTCCCAACACCACAGCTTTGTCCTTAGAATCTTTAGAAGCTTGAGCCCAATGCCATAACCGGAAATCTTGACCTCTAGAGTCCACTTTTCTCTCTTTGATAACATATCTTGCTTGTTTCTTTTGCTAGTTTTAGTTGCTAGTTTGATTTTTTATCTTGCTTGATTTGTGATTTTTGCTTGATCATCACAAAAAAACCCAACCAAAAATATCATGATTTTCATTTCTTTATTTCTTTCTCTTTTCCTAGACTAGATTCACACTATCTATGATCACTTGTTTGATTTGATTTCACCTTAGTCTTCGTGTTCGACCTCGGAATACTATCCTTGCTATAAAATGACCCATACACTATGGGTTCTCTAGGAGTTAGGAAATTATATCAAGTTTATAAATTGTAAGACTTTTGTGCTACACAATCTTAGCGTAACAGTCTTCTTCAGGGATAACCATTGCCCTAAATTTATGTTGATGATATGTTCTTACTTGATCATTACCCTCTGTTATTCAAGATGTCAAGAATGCTTTTGACAAAGCCTTTACCATCAAAGATCTTGGCTTGGCTAGATTTCATTCTAGGAATGGAGATTACTAGAACTTCATCTAGTTTATTTATAAACCAAAGAAAGTATATCCTGGATATTCTTCAAGACTCTCATTTACAAGATTGTACTCCTACCTCTTTTTCCATGCAAAGAAACCTCAAGCTCAATCCTGATTCTGGAGAGTTATTTTCTGATCCTGAATCTTACAAGCGATTAGTGGGAAAGTTGTTATATCTTACTCTTACCAGGTCAAATATATCTTACTGTTCGCCCCTAAAGGTGTGTGCAAATAAGCTTTAAATTTATAAAACTAGAATCAAGCAGCGAACCCGCAGTGTACGGATCGACGTAGCTAAACAAAAATTCCAGAGTATCGAACACAGGGATTTGGGTGGGAACAAATTCGATTTCAGTTTGTCAAGCGAGTAAGTATGAGAGTTTTGCAAATATTGGGAAAACAACAATCCTAAAGATCCAAGTATCCAGCTGTGGCAATCGATTCAAGATATACTAATGATATAAAGACAGAGTTGAGATATGCAAAGGTATACTAAAGTAAGGTAATCGTACGGTGAAGTTCCAAAGACCTTATGTAACTCATCTACAAGGCACTCTCTATACAGGTTGTTGAGGCTCAATATAGAAAGATTCTAAAGATGAGAATTAATGTCAAATACCCAAACTTGTAACCCAAGGATCAAGACTAACTTAACCGATTGAGGTTGTGACACTCACAATCGAGGTAGAGGTTGTTGAGGCTTCACTACCACCTAGAAAGATAAATCTAAACTAAGTTAAAGCAAATCTTTAACTTTGGATTAAAGTAAAAGCAAGTTCGTAGATTTAGGAGAAATTACGGGTAGTTCTTGGTGTTCCACGGCCGTGGACTCAAGAACAGGCCGTAATTTATAGTCTATCGGCGATTCTCTCTAACTCTCAGGGTCTAATCTGTTTGCGATCGATCTATCATCATCTAAGCCACAACTATCAACTCTTCACCTTAGAATTGTTAAGGGTTTTTAGCCAATAACGGTCATATTGATATCAATTCAAGAATTAAAAGATAGAAAGATGGAAACTTTCAAGAACTTCCAATAATCTTCAAACCAATCTCAAAGTCACAACCAAGAACGAGTATTATCGAATGATTCAAACTAAAGTAAACAATCACAACTTTAGGAAAGAAGGGAAAAACGGGATGTCAATCCGTTTCCCAAATCAAACCTAAACAAGAAGAGAGATCTTCTTGCAAAATCTTCCAAAAGCTTCGATCTTCCGCCAATCCGGAAAGTATGGAAATCCCAGCAATAATCTCCACCAAGTGCGAGATTAGGGCAATTCCAAGCACGAACCTTGATCTCCAACGAGATCTCCAAATGCTCCTCAACGAGGGTAAACGGCTGTAAGCGATGATCAACGGGTGTTTTTCTCTATAACGGGGATGCCGAAATCTCTCTTCGGCCGTCTTTTTATAGGGCAAGACGAAATATCGGCCCGGCCCAATCTTCAAAAGATCGTGGCTTCGAAGTGTGGCGAAAAGATTCGCCAAGATCACGGTCGTGGAAGTGTTCCACGACCGTAATTTAGGGCGTGGAAATAAATACGGTTTGCACCATATGTTCCACGGCCGTAATATCCTCTAGAATGAACTTCAATTTTTGACTATAAATCCACGGTCGTGGAATTGAACGTGGAACGTGATACGGTCGTATTTTAGAGCGTGGTTTAGGGCAAGAACGTGATTCTTCCCTAGCCTTGTGCATTCCTCAAGCTAAGACTCCAATTTGCTTCCTAAGAATGTCCTCAATCTATGGACTCACTCAATCAACTTCTCTTTTGCTCGATTCCGTTCGGAAATAGCTCCAAATCACCTATAATCAACATAGAACTAGTGTAGACATCCATATCGACAATATAGGTAATACTAGCTCACATATGCACAAAGTTCAATTAAAGACTATCAATATGAATCAAATACGTTTAGAAAACGTGCCTAAAATATCACAATATTTCATGCTAACAAATAACCCAATACTTAACACTTGCTTGTCCCTAAGCAAGGTCTTTCAAAGAGCTTTAAACAAGAGTTAGGATGAAATATGTGTACCTTCTTTTGGATGAATGTGACTTCTAAAGAATAGATCATTCTCAAACCTTGCTTCAATCGTTCATCAAACTTTCACACACTCAATTAAAGAGTAAAAGGCAAAGAAAACTCATGAATCAATTTAAACCTCTATACTAGCATCATAACCTTCAACATTATCAAAATCAATCACAAGAAACTTCGATTTAAATCACCAAGCCATATAACGTTCTTTTGATCTTAAGGACTTTCAAAGAAAAGGGTCTAGAATATGGAAAGGGAAGGAAACCTTTAGGTAATGTGGTGCTTGAATCCGGGAAAGTGGACAACTACCTTCTTCTTCTTTTGCGGTTTCCGCAACACTTCACTTAGAGCTTCGCTCTCTTCCTTTCATTTTTCGACTTTACTTTTGGAGTTATGGATAGAGGTGCACAAAAACCGAAGCCTAGGAGATTGGCGTTTCTCAATTTTCATGAGATGCCTCAAACCCTTAGCGCACATACCATAATCCGCTAGGAATATCGCTCAATTCGACTTTGGCAAGACACAAACACCCTGCTATGTGAATGGTGCCGAGTTACTCATCGTCATGATTGACTTCCCCAAACCTACAATTTCTTTCTATTCACTTGATTGCAAATAATTGCTCTCATGGCCCTCCCACATCAAGCATGCCTTTTTCATTCACTTCTCCAAAATTCCCTAATAGGTAAGGGAGGCTAATATTTCAATGAGGAGCTAGATGATCAAAGAAAGAAGAAAGAAAGTATCGAATTGCCTTAATCATTTCAATAAGAAGTATAGGAACTTATAACGTGATTTCAACTTCAATTTCTCTACATGATTTAGGTAACATTTTCACATTATAAAACTTGCAAAAGAGGTAGAACTCGCTCATTCAAATTCTTTTCAATTCACAATCCTTTTAAGCATGCAATTGTCATCAAACTCAATTCACAAGTAGTGATTATCATGAAAATCATCTCAATTCATTAGGAGCACAAAATTTTTCAAAATTTTTCAATTTTTATGGGTTTTTAAAGTTCTTTTTCATGCAATGCAATAAGGAAACGTGCAACACATAATGAACATGCAACGATAGTCTCAAATGAAAGCGAACATAACAAGTAGAGTTATTACAAACTTTTTAGTACATCCCACCCCATACTTAGGACGAACATTGTCCCTAATGTTCAAGAGAAAGAAAGAAAAGAAAGAAAAGAAAAAGGAACTCACAAAGTGGTGGCGGGAATGTCTAAAACGAACGGTCATGCATCGAATCACTGCGGCGCCGGCGGAGGTGGGAATGGGGAGAAGCTGGAGTCGTATGGCCGCCCAAACTGCTGGCGGTAGACGTCCCTCATCATGTGGTCAAAGTCGTCGAGGCGTCCGTCTCTAGCGTCGGCCCGGATCTCCAACGCTCCAACTCTCTCTGAAAGTCCGGTAGCCCAATCCGGCATCCGCTCGTACCATCCCGGGGCGCGATCGTACCATGCGGGGGCGTCGGATGGTGCTGGTGCTGGTGGTGGTGCTGCTGGCTGCTCCGTGGACCAAGGAGGGGGAACGCCATACCATGTGGGAGGTGAGGTCATCCACGTGGGCCTCTCACTCACGCTAGCGCGGCGAGATGACGAGCCTGATGCTCTAGCTGGACGTGGAGAGCGTCTAGGTACATCTGGGGCCGCCTCCGGCTGGTCCGGAAACGTGCCAAACTCCTGCTCCGCTCCTCCTCCACTCTCGAACTGGTCTCCCATGTCCTCCTCCTCCACAACCGGTGGTGGGATGTAAGGGGGAGCTACTAGCCTGTTCGCATGCATCGTAGCGAACGTCTCCTTCCATTTGTGGCGTCCCGCCACAATGGAGTACTCCGGCAGCCACTCAATACCCCTGCCCGTCCTACTCTCCCAAGGCATGCCCGCATAAGGCGGACCTCCATGTGTGGGGAAAATGAGACCCCTAACCATGAATGCATGTAGCCCTACAGGAACGGCCGGTATGCGGGTGCAAGCAGAAAAATCCACACCTAAACTCCTAGCAATGTGGGTAACTATCCCACCATATCCAATGTTCCCCTTCGCCTTATTCTTGAGCTTGCTCATCGTAGCAGCCAAGAGAGTAGCACAATCTGCACGGCGTCCATAAAGCATGCAATAGAGCAAGAATAGCTCATCCGTCTTGATCTTTTGGGGGCGTCTCCGTCCTAGGAAAGAGACACTCCGAAAGAACGCGGTGAGCTATCTTCAAGGCTAGATGGTACATCAATCTAGCCTTGGTATCGGCGGGTTGCCAACGGTCCTCGTCGGCGTAGATCATCGCAACTTCCTTCCAAAAATCCTTAGGGTAAACACCACTCGGGAATCGACCATTGAAGGTCTCATGGAACCCAAAAATAGTCCCAAACTCAACGATGCTCAAATGATAGTCTCGTTCCATGAGACGGAAGGAGACGGTCCTATCTACGTGGCTGTGCTCAAAAGACGTCACAACCTCCCGGGTGATCTCCTCATAGGCGTCTTCTCGGATAGCCGAGAAGACAACTAGTCCGGCTCTATCCAAGAGCCAAGTGAGGTCATCAACAATGTTAAGAGGATATAGATCCTCCAACAACAAATACCTAGGGCCAATCACTGCCCTCTTCTGTATCTTCTCGAATGCAGCAATGTGGTTCTCATGTATGGTCGGGATTCTAGGGTGAGGGGGTGAAGATGGAGGTGAAGGTGAAGATGGTAGTGAGGGAGATGAGGGTGGTGGTGCCCTAGAGGATGAGGAGGTGGAGGGGTTGCCTTTCCTTTTCTTATTCTGCTCTCCCTTCTTCTCTTTTATCCTCCCCGACACTCTCCTTACGAAATCCATTTTTCACCAAAAATTACGGTCTGTTCTTGAGAAATTACGGCCGTGGTTTACCCAGAGACCGTGACTCGTCTCAGAATTTCACGAATCTCAGCAAATTCACCAGCAATCCCCACAACAAGCAGTCCTAATCTAATTCCTTCCAGTCTTTGTCAGTTCTTCCTAAAAATCTATAGCAAAAACGAACCAAATCCGCGAAAATCAAGAAGAAAGAATAAACCTCTTTTTCGGATTGAAAACCCGAAATGCGCGTTTGTTGATGGATTTCCGCTCGGTTTGTCGCTTGGATCTTGTTTGTGGTTGAATTTGCTGCAGTTTGGAAAGAAGAATCGTTAGAAACGATTAAGAAACGAAGATTTGGAGGAGGTCGTGGTGTTTCGGCGTCTAGGTCGTGGAAAGGGGGAAGTTTTTGGGTGATTTTGTGAAAAATGTGGCTTATATAGTCGGAGGCAAAATTTTGAAAATCACGGTCTGTCGGGGTGTTCCACGGCCGTGGAAGTGTACGGAACCGTGGTTTTGGTGATTTTTCAAAGGCTTTTGAGAATTACGGCCACTGTAGCTATGACGACCGTAATTTAGACCGTGGAACCTCCTGTAAAGCTTCAAAGTCCAAATTTTGTCACCTTTCTTCGACATTATCTTCCCTTTCTCCTTTTCCATCGATCCTACAACCAAAAACACGAACATACCGGAAGAAATCGAGGCAAAACAAAGCAAAAACGTCTATTCTAAACTAATCTATGAATTGGAAACAAAAACAAAAATGCAATACCTTGGGTTGCCTCCCAAGAAGCGCTTTGTTTAAGGTCCGTAGCTAGACCAATCTCGCACTTATTCGAGTGCGGTAGGCGCGAACTCCTCAGCTTGGAGTTCCGGCGTATACTTCTTGAGTCGTTGGCCGTTCACCTTAAAACTTCCGCTAGCTTCACCCCATACTTCAACTGCACCATGGGGAAAAATACGCTTAATTAGAAAGGGTCCGGTCCAACGGAATTTAAGCTTACTTGGAAAGAGGCGAAGTCTTGAATTGAAGAGGAGAACTTGATCTCCTTCTTTGAAGTCCTTTGGAATGATATGCTTATCATGCCAACGCTTTGCTCTTTCCTTGTAGATCTTGGCGTTTTCATAGGCGTTCAAACGGAGTTCATCCAGCTTGTTGATGTCTAGGAGACGCTTCTCTCCCGCTTCCTTCATGCCGAAATTCAGCCATTTGATAGCCCAAAACGCTTTGTGCTCTAGCTCTACCGGCAAGTGACAAGACTTCCCATACACAAGGTTGTATGGTGTGGTTCCTATGGGAGTCTTGTACGCAGTCCGGTACGCCCATAAAGCATCATCTAGCTTCAAGGACCAATCCTTCCTAGTCCTTAAAACCGTCTTCTCTAGAATTCCTTTGATCTCCCTATTTGAGATCTCAACTTGTCCACTCGTTTGTGGATGGTAAGGGGTAGCGATCTTGTGAGTAACCCCATACTTAGCTAGAAGAGCTTCAAAGCGACGGGCTATGAAGTGAGAACCTCCATCACTAATGATCGTCCTTGGTGTCCCGAATCGCGGAAAAATGGTCTTGTTGAAGAACTTAACCACCACCATGGCATCATTTGTGGGAGAGGCAATTGCTTCCACCCATCTAGAAACGTAATCTACCGCCAATAGTATGTATTGATTTCCACAAGAAGATGGGAATGGTCCCATGAAATCAACTCCCCAAACGTCGAAAATCTCCACCTCTTGGATGTTGTTGAGGGGCATCTCGTTCCTTCTAGAAATATTGCCTGTTCTTTGACAAGCATCGCAGCAAGAAACAAAGGATTGCACATCTCTAAATAAAGTAGGCCAATAGAATCCAGATTGCAATACCTTTGCGCTAGTCTTGTTCGAACTAGCGTGTCCTCCACAAGGTAGTGAGTGACAATGGCGGATGACACTTTGCATCTCATCTTCCGGCACACATCGCCGAATGATGCCATCCGGACCTCTCTTAAAGAGGAGAGGTTCGTTCCAATAGTATTCCCGGACGTCCTTAAAGAACTTCTTCCTTTGTGCGTAGGATAGTCCGGGTGGTATTTCCTGGCAAACCAAATAGTTAACGAAATCAGCAAACCATGGTTTGTTACCTTTGGAGATCACATTGATGCACTCCTCTATGATGTGTAAGTGTTCGTCCGGAAAGGAGTCATCAATGGGTAAATGGTCGTCCTCTAGATGTGTTAGGCGACTCAAATGATCCGCAACAGAATTTTCCGAGCCTTTCTTGTCGCGGATCTCAAGATCGAATTCTTGTAGGAGAAGAATCCATCTAATCAGCCTTGGTTTCGCATCTTTCTTTGCAAGGAGGTACCGGATCGCAGCATGATCCGTGTAGACAATCACCTTTGCACCTACAAGATAAGAGCGGAACTTGTCAATAGCATAGACAATGGCTAAAAACTCTTTCTCGGTAGTGGCGTAGTTGAGCTGCGCTTCGTCTAGCGTCTTGCTAGCATAATATATGGCATGGGTTCGTCCTTCCTTTCGTTGTCCAAGAACAGCTCCAATAGCTACGTCACTAGCATCGCACATAATCTCGAAGGGGAGAGTCCAATCCGGAGGTTGGATAATAGGTGCTGAAATTAGAGCTTGCCGAATGGTGTTAAACGCATCCAAACATTCCTGCGAAAACTCAAAAACCGCATCCTTCATCAATAGATTAGTGAGAGGTTTTGATATCTTAGAAAAGTCCTTAATGAAACGTCTATAAAATCCATCATGTCCTAGGAAACTTCTTATCCCTTTCACTGAGATTGGGGGAGGAAGTTTCTCTATGGTCTCTATCTTAGCCTTGTCTACCTCTATCCCTCTACTAGAGACTAAGTGACCTAATACGATTCCTTCCTTAACCATGAATTGACACTTCTCCCAATTAAGAACTAGGTTAGTGTCTTCACACCTTTGTAAAACAAGAGAAAGGTTAGAAAGGCAATCGTTAAAAGAGGAACCGTATACGGAGAAGTCGTCCATGAAGACTTCCATGATTTCCTCTACATATTCGGAGAAGATGGCCATCATGCACCGTTGAAAGGTGGCTGGGGCGTTGCAAAGCCCGAACGGCATTCTCCTATAGGCAAACGTACCCCAAGGGCACGTGAATGTGGTCTTCTCTTGATCATCCGGATGTATCGGAATCTGAAAGAAACCACTATAACCGTCAAGGTAGCAAAAATGTGAATGTTGTGCTAACCTTTCAAGCATTTGATCGATGAATGGAAATGGAAAGTGATCCTTCCGCGTTGCGTTGTTGAGCTTGCGGTAGTCTATGCACATCCGCCATCCAGTTACGGTTCGGGTAGGAATGAGTTCGTTGTTCTTGTTGGTGATGACCGTCATTCCTCCCTTCTTCGGAACTACTTGAACTGGACTCACCCACTTGCTATCGGAGATAGGATAGATGATACCTGCGTCAAGAAGTTTAAGAATTTCCTTCTTGACAACCTCCTTCATGGTCGGATTCAACCGCCTTTGAGGTTGTCTTGAAGTTCTAAAGTCCTCCTCCATTAGTATCTTATGCATGCATAGGGAGGGTTTAATTCCTACTAAGTCCTCGATAGTATAGCCTATGGCTTTTCTATGTTTCCTAAGGACAATCATGAGCTGTTCATGTTCATCTATGCTTAATTTGGAGCTAACGATAACCGGAAAGGTAGAATTAGATCCAAGAAAAGCGTACCTTAGATGAGTAGGAAGTGGTTTGAGTTCCATCACTTTCGGAGCTTCCAATGATCCTTGAGGAGCTTCTGACGTCTCCTTAGAAGTTTCTAAGGGTTTTGAATGAGTTGGAGAAGAATCAAAAGAAGTTGAAGAAGTATGTCGACTACCCTCTTCCACGGTCAGAATTACGGGCTCTCCATATGTTCCACGGCCGTGTAATCCCCTGGAATGGAGGTCGATTTTGGTTGTGAAATCCACGGTCGTGGAATACAGGGTATGACCGTGGATTCTAACATTCTCAGCCTCATCGTGGAGTTTCTCAAACTCCTCTTCATGGATCTCTTCTTGTGCTTCTAAGGCTTCAATTTCCTCTTTGCACTCTTCTTCTTCCCCTACATCTGTTAGACTCATGGTAATAACTTTTTGTAAAGGATCGTTAAAGAGAATTGCGCTTACCTCTTCCCTAGATAAACCTTCTTCATCTTGGATATCATAAATATCCTCAGCAAAGATTGGTTCCTTCACTAGAGTGGAAAGAACGAACTCTACTTTCTCTTCTCCAATATCAAAAGCGAGTCTACCATTCTTGCAATCGACCATGCAGCCGGAAGTTGCAAGGAACGGTCTTCCGAGTATGATCGGGACCGGACTATCTGCGGGAATGTCAAGCACGACAAAATCAATGGGAACAAAGAATTTACCTAGCTTGACCGGGACGTCTTCTACAATACCGACGGGGCGAGTGATGGATCGATCCGCCATGTATAACGTCATCTTCACCGGTTTAGGTTCGCCTAAACCGATCTTCCTGCACAACGCAAGTGGTATGATGCTCACACTTGCTCCTAAGTCACATAAAGCGTCATATGTGACCTCTCCCACTCCAATAGGAATGCAAAATGACCCCGGATCTTTCAACTTTGGGGGCATTTTCTCCTTCATGGTCTTGATGAGATCCGAAGAATCCGAACTCATCTTGACCTCTCCGAAATCTTCTAGCTTCCTTTTGTTAGAGAGAAGCTCCTTCAAGAACTTGCCATAAGCGGACATACCTACAATAGCATCAATGAATGGTATATTAATATGCAGCTTACTCATGAGTTCTATAAACTTACCGAATTGTTTGTCTAGGCGCGCTCGCGCTCTAGATTGAGGGAATGGTAGGGGAGGTTTGTAAGCCGGAGGAGGAACATAGACATTTTCCTTCTCCTTCCCCTTCTCTTTGTCCTTCTCCACGGGGACTTCAACGAACGTAGGCTGCGGATCGGTGGTAGTCACTCCGCTCCTAGTTGTTATCGCCATCACCCTTCCCTTAGGGTTGTCCTCCGTCTTTCCTGGAAGTTTCCCTTGGTTTCTAGGAACTTCCTCCGTGTGGTTGAACATTTGGTTTTCCAAAACCTTTTGAGCCTTGTCAACCTTAGAGATTTGATCGTCAACCTTGATGAGGCGGTTCTCCAACCCTTGAAGCTTTCCCATGATCGTTTTCAATATGGGATCGGGCTTCTCCTTCCCCGAAGTGTTTCCTCCATTAGATGATTGCCCCTGGCTTTTCAAAGGAATAGAGGAAGAGGAAGGTGGAGTTAGTGAATTAGAATTGGACGGATAAGAGTTACCGGAAGTTTGTTGATTGGGGCGCCAATTGTTGTTGTTTGAACCCCTATTGTTGTTCCAATCATTGTTCCGGTTATTGTTGTTTCCATTCTAGTTGTTATTCCGGTTGTTACCCCGGTTATTGTTGTTGTCGCCATTATTGTTGCCCAAATAACCAACATCCTTCCCTTGTTGCTTTGGGAAGTTGGTCTTGATAGCCTCCTTCAACTCTTTGATCTCATTGTTGAGGGAGAAAATCTGATTTTGAGCTTCATGTGTGAGCTTTGCTCCTTGCTCCACACGATTTCCCTCCACTTTCCGGTGGGAATACTTCTCTATGACTCTTGCTTGCTTCTCAATGAAGTCCCAAGCGTCATCTTCTCTCATGTCCATGAACGTTCCACATGAGAGGGATTGGAGGTTGAACTGCGTTCCCGCATCCAGCCCCTTGTAGTAAATCTCCAGCAAGGCAAGTTTGGATATGCCATGATGAGGGCAATCCAAGAGCAAATCCTGAAACATTTCCCATAATTGAAACAAACTTTCGTTAGGTCTCATAGAAAAAGCATTAATCTTACCTCTAAGTTCCGCCGTTTTGGAAGGCGGAAAGAATTTGGTGAGAAATTCCGCGGAAAGGTCTTCCCACGTATCTAGTTTCCCACTAGGAAGAGCTTGATACCATGACAACGCCTTCCCCTTCAAGGAGAAGAAGAAGGGTTTAAGCTTGTAACTGTTGGTAGTAGCGCTCTTCGGTCTCATCGTCTCCATCATACACTCGAAGTTTTGCAAGTGTTGGTGTGGAGATTCAGCGCTTGTACCGCCAAATTGGTTTTGGCGAACAAGAGTAATAACTTGAGGGTTAAAGCTAAACCCTTGCACATCTTCAGCATCAAAATTCACGCTCAAGCGGCGTGGTTGTTGTGTTGGATCCATCCGCTGGCCAAGAGTTCTTGGCTCATTATCCACACGTTCGACCCTCACATTCCTAGGTGGAATGCGGCGGTTAGTAGCTCCTTGTGGATGGAAAGGATTCACATTGACCGTAGGATCAATCTCCTCTAATGGTGGCATGGAAGAGTCACTATCATCAACGGATGAATGACCTCTCCTTCTTCTAGATCTTGATGCCCTTCTTGAGGGTTTCTTGATTTCCTTACTCTTAAGGTCGCTTATTTCTAATCTCATCTGGAACATCTGATCCTGTAGACTGTTAACTTGGGATTGATGGCGATCCATCTCATCCCGGCGGAGGTTCTCATTCCAATGGAGTTGAGCTTCCTTCTCAGCCAATTCCGCCTGAAGATCACGTTCGTGTTCTTCAGCCATCTTCTTTTCCTTGCGCTTTTGCCTTAAGGTTTTCTCTAGCTCTTGATCAAGAGGTAAGAGATCTTTGGTATTCCTAGACCTGCGCATGCACTTAAAGTAATATCAAATAACGAGAGTAAGCTCCCAATCTTGACAACCGGTTACCGAATTCGGCCGAAACCAAATCCCCGGCAACGGCGCCAAAAACTTGTTCGCCCCTAAAGGTTTGTGCAAATAAGCTTTAAATTTATAAAACTAGAATCAAGCAGCGAACCCGCAGTGTACGGATCGACGTAGCTAAGCAAGAATTCCAGAGTATCGAACACATGGATTTGGGTGGGAACAAATTCGATTTCAGTTTGTCAAGCGAGTAAGTATGAGAGTTTTGCAAATATTGGGAAAACAACAATCCTAAAGATCCAAGTATCCAGCTGTGGCAATCGATTCAAGATATACTAATGATATAAAGACAGAGTTGAGATATGCAAAGGTATACTAAAGTAAGGTAATCGTACGGTGAAGTTCCAAAGACCTTATGTAACTCATCTACAAGGCACTCTCTATACAGGTTGTTGAGGCTCAATATAGAAAGATTCTAAAGATGAGAATTAATGTCAAATACCCAAACTTGTAACCCAAGGATCAAGACTAACTTAACCGATTGAGGTTGTGACACTCACAATCGAGGTAGAGGTTGTTGAGGCTTCACTACCACCTAGAAAGATAAATCTAAACTAAGTTAAAGCAAATCTTTAACTTTGGATTAAAGTAAAAGCAAGTTCGTAGATTTAGGAGAAATTACGGGTAGTTCTTGGTGTTCCACGGCCGTGGACTCAAGAACAGGCCGTAATTTATAGTCTATCGGCGATTCTCTCTAACTCTCAGGGTCTAATCTGTTTGCGATCGATCTATCATCATCTAAGCCACAACTATCAACCCTTCACCTTAGAATTGTTAAGGGTTTTTAGCCAATAACGGTCATATTGATATCAATTCAAGAATTAAAAGATAGAAAGATGGAAACTTTCAAGAACTTCCAATAATCTTCAAACCAATCTCAAAGTCACAACCAAGAACGAGTATTATCGAATGATTCAAACTAAAGTAAACAATCACAACTTTAGGAAAGAAGGGAAAAACGGGATGTCAATCCGTTTCCCAAATCAAACCTAAACAAGAAGAGAGATCTTCTTGCAAAATCTTCCAAAAGCTTCGATCTTCCGCCAATCCGGAAAGTATGGAAATCCCAGCAATAATCTCCACCAAGTGCGAGATTAGGGCAATTCCAAGCACGAACCTTGATCTCCAACGAGATCTCCAAATGCTCCTCAACGAGGGTAAACGGCTGTAAGCGATGATCAACGGGTGTTTTTCTCTATAACGGGGATGCCGAAATCTCTCTTCGGCCGTCTTTTTATAGGGCAAGACGAAATATCGGCCCGGCCCAATCTTCAAAAGATCGTGGCTTCGAAGTGTGGCGAAAAGATTCGCCAAGATCACGGTCGTGGAAGTGTTCCACGACCGTAATTTAGGGCGTGGAAATAAATACGGTTTGCACCATATGTTCCACGGCCGTAATATCCTCTGGAATGAACTTCAATTTTTGACTATAAATCCATGGTCGTGGAATTGAACGTGGAACGTGATACGGTCGTATTTTAGAGCGTGGTTTAGGGCAAGAACGTGATTCTTCCCTAGCCTTGTGCATTCCTCAAGCTAAGACTCCAATTTGCTTCCTAAGAATGTCCTCAATCTATGGACTCACTCAATCAACTTCTCTTTTGCTCGATTCCGTTCGGAATTAGCTCCAAATCACCTATAATCAACATAGAACTAGTGTAGACATCCATATCGACAATATAGGTAATACTAGCTCACATATGCACAAAGTTCAATTAAAGACTATCAATATGAATCAAATACGTTTAGAAAACGTTCCTAAAATATCACAATATTTCATGCTAACACTTACATAGTTAAGCAACTTAGTAAATTTTTGGCTTCTCCTCGAGTCCTTCATTGGCCTGTTGTTACATATTTGCTCAAATATCTTCGAGGGACCATTAATCAAGCCTTATTTTACCCTGTTGCTTTCTCTAATACCATTATAGCTTATAGTGATGCAGACTAGGGATCTTGTGCATTCACTTGCAGATCCATCACTAGTTATTGTTTGTTATTTGGAAAATCTTGGTTTCTTGGAAATCTAAAAAGCAGAAGACTGTCTCCAAATCTTCAGTTGAGAGTGAATATCGAGCAATGTCTACCACTGCTAGTGAGATAGTTTGGCTTGAAGGTCTGATGTATGATCTTCACATATCCATCTCTCTTCCAATTTCCATGCATTGTGATGATAATGCTGCTCAACACCTTGCTGTTGATCCTAATTTTCATAAAAGAACCAAACATCTTCGCCTTGATTGTCACTATGTTCGTGATGAAGTGTGGAAGGGCTTCATTCAAACTGTTCATTTCAATTCTTCCATGTAGTTGGCTGATATTTTCACAAAAACTCTTGGTGAACAACAACACAAGTTTCTCACTGTCAAGCTTGGCCTTGTTTCCTCATGTCAAAGCTTGAGGGGGAGTATTGTTCGCTCCAAACGGTGTGTGCAAGCTTTAAATTTATAACCCTAGATGTAAGCTTAAAACAAGGATGCGAACCCGCAGTGTACGGGTCAATCGTAGTAAAAAGCAAGAAATTCCAGGGGTCGATCACAGGGACTTAGTGAAACAAAACAGGTATAGGTTTGTCAATGCCACTACTAACCACAAAGCGATTAAAACAATCAAAGATGATAAAAAAGTCAATTAAGGAAATATGCAATTCTAGGGATTAAAGCATCTAATTGTGGTTCCAACTCAAGATCTAAAGATAAGCGGACAAAGCTGAGATATTTGCATAGGGAAGGTGTTACTAAAGTGGAATAGATCACCGGGTAAGTCTCACTACTCACTAATCCCAAACCGTAACTCCTATTACCGGGTAAGTCTCAAGGAATTAAGGAAAAGAACTATAACCTCAAACTAACACTCCAACTAAGGAAATAGAATCAACCTTTACCGGGTAAGTCTCAGGATAACTCACATAGGTGGGATGAAAGCACACTCAAACCCCAATAAAGGATAAACCTTTATCACCTACACTTATGATCTTGGGTAAACAAACAAAGGAATCACCGGGTAAGTCTCATCCTAGGCTTGCATTGAACCAGAAAAGGTGTAATAAGAATAGGATTTGGCAAACTCTAACACTTAACTCTCAGTTTTGGATCAGATAAGTCACCTCGGTCAGACGAATTCCACCCCGGCCGAGATGTTCATCGACTGAGCGAGATGTTCTAGGGTTAAGGATAAAGACTCGAACTTTCAGGGTCCTACTGTGATTAAGATTATTCTATCATTGTTTTTCCCACAACCTTCAGCCAATCACCCTAGAATCACACAAAGAAATTAGCCACTCATCATCATGAAATCAATAATCAAATATAGGGGAAGAAAGAGAATAATTGAACAAGAAAACCTTAAGAGAAAGACTTCAATAACTGAATCAATTATCAAACAAACAAGCGTTCCTTGGATCACAATCCAATAAGACAATCAACAATGAAGGGAATCTAAGAAAGTCTTACAAAACCCTTCACAAAAGCTATAAACTTCCTTCCTTCAACCTTCCTTCAACCTTCAAAAAGGTTCTTCAAATCTCCCAACTATAGTGGGATAAAACGACTGTCTTGCGCGATGTGCAACCCTAAACGGAATTCCGGGTGATAGCGGATCTTCGATTTGTGGAAAATCCAACCCTTTTTATAGGAAAGTTACTCTCCAAAGATAAGATATCTTAGAAAGATCTTTTCCCATAAAAATAGGTAAAATATATGGGCTAAATTATCTTCTTCCTTCCAGAAATCCAGCCCAAAAATATAAGATCCTCTTTCCAAAAATAAAAGATCCCAGCCAAGAATAAAATATCCTTGCCGCGTCCAAGGTGTTTGCCTCGGTCGAGTCAGCTCCTCTGAATCACCTCGGTCGAGGTGATACTGTAGCTGACCGAGGTGAATCACAACTGAATGTGAAATCTCTCAAATCTGGTCCAAAGTGAATCTCTAATCCAATTCCATGATTTCTGGATTCTTCCTTAAGCTCCTGAATGTAGCTCCAATGACTCCTTAGCTCCTTTTGCTCCTTTTTGATGCAAAACGTGCCATTTTACCTACGATCACAACGAAACTTGGTGTAGACCTCGATTCCTGCAAAGGTAGATGAAACGACAATATAATCACATAATATACATTCAAACATGCAGATTATTGAAGATAAAACGTCTAAACAGGCCCCAAAATATAGACAATAATTCATGCTATCAAGTATGGACATACATAGAAAAATATGCTTTTATATGTAAATAGATAAATAAGAGGGTCAATAATGTAAATAAAGGAGTTGGTTACAGGTTGTTAGAAGAGGGTATTAACACCTCGTTGTAACAGTGAACTCTTAACAGAAAATACAGATTAAATTCATTTCATGTTCTTCTTCTTAAAATTATTATTATCTCCTTCTTATCCTCAAATAAAACAAATAGGTTGACCTTGCTTCCATTCAAGTCTAAAATGTTGCCTAACTGTAAATATTCTTGATTTCATTACAAGAGATATGTTCTATTAAACCGTTTCAAAGTTCTAATTATATAACTCTCCTATTATCGATCAAGCTCATACACTCCATAAGTTCGAGATCTCTGTGGTTGGTGGTAATCCTTAAACCTTTATATGCGGCAGATTGTAGAATTACCCATTCCTTCTAAACTGTGTATGTTAAACCTAAACGGCCGGTTTGTTTTTTTCCGGTTTAGGTTTAGGTTTGGCCTTGGGCCAAAACCTAGACCGTCGGTTAGGTTTAGCACCCATGTCTAGTCTTGAGTTGAAACATAGGCTCTCAGACCCATGTTTGTAACACCCCGAATCTGCAGGACTCGGGATGCTACGGGCGGACATCTCACAATGGGTCCCGACCCTTAGCCTGACGACAATTTCACCGGATCTTGCAACAAGACACAAATAAAGGTCAAAACCGAAATACATTTAATGCAATGATATGATACCCGAATACATAAATAAAGAAAGACTCCAGCCGTCCTTACAACAACATCAACGATACACAATATTACAACAACACAAGGACTCAAATCCCAACTCGTCCTATGATGTACGGGAATCCAGGCTGCCCACTCCTCCGGATCACTCGGCAACCTCTTTAACCTGCAAGTCATCTACAAGGGTGGTATAAAACCGCTAGCTCACATTCTAGGCATTAGAAAGACGGTAAAGGCACATACACACATAAGTTATCATAAACACGCAACATATTCACACACACAAGCCGTCTTATCATCATATCTTTCCATCATTCCATTACTAGTTCCATTTCTCAAGATTGTGACACGAGAAGTCTAAGACTCTCGCCCCTATCCCCGTGTAACCAACAGGAGTGGTGCGGTGCACCTCCCACATACCATATGGAGTGGTGCAGTGCCCGTCCATATACCGCGTATGGTCTAGTCGCAGAGAACCTCCCAATCTCCCTCAAGAGCTGGGCAGTTATGTCACTACCCGATAATAATATAGAAATGGGCAAACAATATATCCAAGTCATCCTAATCCGGTTTCATGATTATAAAGAAAACTAAAGCACACACCACTGTCACACATCCAACTAACTAATACATAAAAGCGAGCTAAGTAAGTCCGAAGATTTACCTCGTTCTAACGATCAACCAAGAACAACTGATCTCACTTCCCGTAGGAATATAATCATAGTCTTTTCAAGACAAGGCACTATAATCAACAACCACTCTCACAAGCTAGAAGTCCTCAAACTTCTAGTCCTATATGATCTTACAAGATCATACGCTCTTATAATCTAGGATAACACTCCTAGTCCTCACAAACTCACAAAAACACAACCATCATAACCCATGCTAGGATTCTCATATCCTAGTCTCACAATCTCAACAATCAAAAGACCACAACCTCAATGCCTCAATAAGCCTCACATGATAACATCCACACTTCAAGCCTTAGAACGTTCAAACCATCCTCAAACCATCACCTAAGGTTCAAGCCACTACTTGGTAGTCCACAAGGTTATGCAAGATCCAACCTAGCATGCTTCTATCATATATACTCTCTAGGATAAGCGATGAACACAAGCTCGAGGGAGGTTACTCACTGGGGCAAAGACGCGGGCACGGAAGGAAGAAACGCAGTCGCGGAGAGGAGCAGAAGGCCGCACCGGCTGACTGGCTGAGCTAGTGGCCGCCCCCGCGGCGCTATCCAGCCACGGGTGCGGTCGAACTCCAAAATGGCGATCCTGAGCTCTTCTTCGACTGGTTCTTTGAAGTGTGGAGGGCCTCCTAGCTTGCTTGATCCACCATTGATATCCAACACACAATCATTAACATAACCCACGATCTAGACTAGATCCATACACATACAACACAAAAGAGGGCCAAATTGAGTGAATCCATGGCTTCCACCATTAGAGCTCAAGGATGGAAATAGGAAGAAGATGAAGTAGGGGAAGAAGAAGAGAAGAGCTTACCCTAATCCGGATCTGCAGCTCCTACACTTGTTGGACATTACACAGAAGGGGAAGGAGAACAACCATGGGAGGAGTTTGAGGAAGAGAAGGGAAGGAAGAAGGGAAGTCACGTGAAATTGAAAAGGGAGGAGAGAGGGAGTACACAACTGAGGGGGTAAGCAAAGGGAAGTCAACGAGGGGTCGGTTTCCCCAAAATGAAGGGTCAGCTTACACTAACGAAGGGTCGAAAGATGACGGAATAAAAACTCGCTCACTCGGATAACCGTTCATGCGGAAAAACTGAGCCGCACCTGCGGGAAGGCCCCTAACCACTCACTAACCTGAATAAAAATTCCGGGATTCACAATGTTGGTGTTGTACTTTTATGCATGATGATCAAATCTTACAAGAAATGAATCTTTCCCACTATTCATGTGGAATAATGTACATGTCTCTTTATGCGTATACCAAACTGGAGACATAATTTGGACTTATATCCAACCTCTACGGAAGTAAATAACTGTGAACTTCTTACTTTTTTTATGGAAGGAGAATCAGTGGTCTCCGGCGCATCTGGACGCGCTTTTATTCATTGAAAAAGAGGCTAAGTAGTCATCACACGGGGTATAGCCCGACCCCTTACATCGTCAAGTAAAAGATCAACTACACCCTCCGGCGGGTCATATAATACACTCAATTCCATAGGAAAGTTCAAATCAAAACAAACAATACAATCCGTAACTCTATTTACCTCGCAAAAGGCATGATGAAGCTGAATTTTCCAGCTTCTTCTAAGGAAGTCTTGGGATAAAGATACCAAACTAGCAAGAGGGTGGTAGGGGGTTATGGTCTTGCTTAAGAGTTGGGTCACCAACTGGGAATAAATTTCAACTATAACCGAGCGATACCACAACTCCCAAGCAATCTTAAGTTCAGGTGCCACTCCTCAAAGTTCCACCATGGGGACTGAACACATCTCTAAGTTAGCGTCAAACCCTCTTATCCACTCTCCTACGGCATTTCTAACAATACTTGGAGTCACCGCAAGACCATATTTATTCTTATCACCATCCATATTGACCTTGATGAAGCCTTCCGGGGGTGGATCCCACACAACATTGATCACATTTGAAATAACTCTTCCTGGCCCCTTTTCGCTTTTGTTCCAAATATCGATATACTCCTTAGATCTATCCCAGACGTAACAACTTCTATCCAAGCATTCCGTTCCATTGTTGAAAGTTTTATCATTCCGCCACTTTCAAGTCCACCATAATCCGACTGCAAAAATTTCACTACTGTGAACTTCTTACTAGGAACAAAGACTAGTTATTATTCCAACTTCCAAATGGAGCTCAACACTACGATTAATTCTGACACTGTTAGTAAGTAGAAAAAGGACAACTAGTATTTCTTCTCCCATAATTCCTATGGGATTCAGATCCCATTTTCATCACATAATAGACTTGGGTCAGATTCACACTGTAATCTGAAACACCCACCACTGAGTAGTGAAAAGGGGAACTCTACCACCCCGTCTATCATAAGATTTTGCAATGAAGATTGTATTGTGGAAATGTAGAGTTATTAGGAAAAAGAATTTTTGGATTACTACAATATCAATAAAAAAATCATATTGGATATGATTATGTTAGAGAAGCTCAAAGCAGTCATTGAATCAATCGAGACTAGTTGAAAAGGAGCGGGTTTTGACTCTATATGTTTTATAACGGTCAATAGGTTTGTGGGAGGTGTATGCATCCTACGAAAAAACAACCTTCTAAATGAGAAAGTTGAAGTAGTTAACAAACGAGAAAGATTTATTGTTGTTAAGCATGAGAATCTGAAAATCAAATTCGTAATGAATATATTTTTCATCTAAGCACCACCACATACAAGGTTGAACGACGAATTCTAGTCTAGCATAACAAACTTTATAAATTCTTCCAACTTACCAGCCCTCATAATGGGTGACTTTAATGCTATTCTTAGCCCATCTGGAAATTAGGTGGAGCAAGTAAACTATAAATGCTTCTAGAGAATCCAAGACCTTATGCAGTCATGTAATGTAATTAATATTACTTCTAAAGGAAATGAGTCCACATGGAGGAAGAGAAGAGAATGGGGTGGTAATATATTTGAAAAACTAGATCGAACTCTAGCCCACTTATACATCGTAAATGCCTATAATAATATCCATAAATGGTACCATGCTTTCACGTCATTTGATCAGTGCATGATTTCAGTGGAGCTAGCTACTTCGAAAACACGGTTTGAAAATAAACCTTTCTGCTTCGAGCTAATGTGGGCGAAGCAAAATGATTGTGAGAAATTGATAAAAACAGACATGAGGACACAATACTCTAGGCTTATATGTTCAACTTAGTCAAGAAAATTCACCTCTTTAAAAATAAATTAAAAATATAGAGTATATCAAAGTTTAGTAATATCAATAGACAAGCTCGAGATGTCGGTTAGAGAACTGAATCTCTTCAAAAAAAACTAAAATTTCAAAATTTCACACAAACGAAATTTAACACTTAATAATTTTATTAAAAAAAGATAATGCTTAATTGACTTCCAGCAAAAGTATTGGATATAAGGTGTTAAATCTATATCACTAGTAAATGGTGATTAAAACACTAAGTATCACCACCGTAAGACCACGAGGAGAAGGAATAGGAAAAACATCACAACAATTGAGAAAAATGGATCGTTTTTAACAACGGAAGAAGAATACTACAATTGAATTCGTTAGAGATTACATTAATTGTTTTATTGGTTCGCCTATAAATAGTGGAAAACAATAAGTTCTTGGAAGTTATAATAGAAGATAACATTGATCTTACTGAACCTTTCACTAATCAATATATCAAAAGGGACATCTTTGATATTGGTAGCGATAAATTTCTTTTCACTTAATGGTATGCTAGTTGAGTTTCTCCAAACCTATTGACATTTTATTGGACCAACTATTATATGTGCAATCAAAAGTTTTTACAAAGCCGGTAAAATTTTAAAACAAATAAACTATACAATCATACCCTAATCCCCAAGATTGATAATCCATCTCTTACTAGTCATTTCAAACCTATCATCCTTTACTCAACCATCCAGAAAATAATATCAAAATTATTAGCACGAATGCTAAAGAAAATTATGTCAAATCTAATACACCCATTACAAGAGGCCTTTACCCAAAGTAGATCACTTTATGGGAATATCCTAGCACATGAAATCTTTCAATGGTTTAATTCATAAAAAAAAAAAAGAAAATGAAGAATTTATGCCTCTGAAACTTGATATGAAAAAAGCTTTAGATAAAGTTGAGTGGCCCTTCCTTTTAGCGTGCTACATAATTAGACTTCTCTTCTAAATTTTTAGAATCCGTTGAGGAGTGTACCTCCACTGTGTCATATTCTATCTTGATTATTTATAACCCTACAAACCTAATCCATCCGGGTAATATGCGACAAGGAGACCCAATCTCTCCAATATTAATGTTGTTTTATCTAAGAGTAGAAGTTCTTGCTAGAAATATCCAAAAGATAAGTAACTAGAATAGGTAACTAATCTCATTCCCAATAACAAGAGGAGGAACAAATTTCCATTCTTGAAGTTTACGGATGATATAATCATCTTTGCAAAGGCAAATGAGACTACAACCAAATATTAAGTACTTTTAATGGATATTGCGATATTTCCGGTCAAAAAGTAAACTTCCAAAAATTATCCTTCCATACACATAAATGTTAACTCTATGGTCTAATGAGCTATTCATTATAGCTTGGGAATTACAACAACAAATTGTTGGGATAAATACCTTGTATGTTCAATCATCAACGGTAGGGTAACAAAACTGTATTTGAAGAGGTAATCACAAAATCTCGACAACAACTAACTAAATGGAAGCTTCAACGTTCTCTCAAGAAGGAAGAACAATCCTAATAAAAGCTAACCTAAATGTCAAACCACAATTTATAATGCAAAGATTCTATCCCCCTATAATCATACATAATGAATTAGATGAAATTAATCGCTCTTTCTTTTAGAATAAAGGGCCAAACAATCACCCGCTAATAAGCTGTGATAAGATTTGTCGGGCTAAACAAGTAGGTGGAGTGGTTATCAGGAACGTAGAGGATATGAACAAAGTTATCCAAATGAAACTTCTATGCATGGAAGATTATATATGAACCATATAATATATGGTCAAGATAATCGAGAAATTTTATCTAAATGGCTCCAAAATCTAGAGTATAAAACAAGAAATACACTTCATTGTAATGGAAAAGATTTATATGAATCTTAGAACCAAACTCAAACGGGGATTCCGTTGGAGTTTTGGAATCAGTAATACTATTAACTTTTTAGAAAAATAATTGACTTATGAAGCAACCACTTAGTTCACTAATCCAACACCAAAACCTTGTACATAATGAGGAATTGGTCAGTTCGTACATTGAAAATAAAGAATGGAATCCGAATAAAATACAACAAAGTCTAGGATACATCCTCTCGCGTAATGTTATCTCGGATACGCAAAACTATAAGTTGCCAAAATCAAATATTCTAGATATATTATATTGGGCACCATAAGATAAAGTGTGGTTCGCCACAAAATTAGCTATGAAAATGATTCGAAACCAAATAGGGTTATCCAAAAAAGTAATGATTGAATTTGGGATCTAAATGTAATGCCGAATATTAAATTTTTTTTATGGAAGCTCTCGATCAACATACTTCCTGTTAAAGAAAACATGAAAAACAAAGTGCCATGGTACCGATGCACTATCCTCTTTGTCAACAATCTTTTGAAAGTGTTATCCGTCTTTTCTTTAAATGTCACTTTATGATAGATAACTTAAGTAACCATAAACTCAAAAATATGATCCAGACAATTGATATCAATTCTATTAGTTTATCACACATCCTTTCAAAATTTTAGAGGACAACTTAATGACAAATGTATAATGGAATTAGTTGTTACTTGGTGGAATCTAATATATGCATGGTTTATGAGAAACTAGTGTTCCTTAATTGTATAAAATCATAGAATATTGAACAAAGTGTTTAAAACAAAATTATATCCTGGAACGAAGTAACAAAAAAGGCAGTAAACTTAAATCTCAAAAGACTCGGAACTCACGGAAAACCAATAATATCTTTGTGAATACACCAGAATTGGAATTTATAAAACTCAACTTTGATGGTTACAAGATTAATGATGGCAAATATGCTCTTGGGTTTATTTTGCATGAGCGATGGGTCTCGACTATTACCCTTGGCTATGGACAATGTGGAAACATGAATGTCCTTCTTGTTGCAGCATGTGTGATGCGGGAGAGTCTGAGTAAAGCCTTTGGATTTGGGTTAGGAACCTTGAAGTTGAGGGAAATAACCTCACAATTATCAATTCGGCCAAAGATATATGGAAAACCTCCATGGAAAATTGATTCGCTTATCTTTGATATTTCTAACATGACAACGTGTTTCCCTCAAGCCATAATATGTCATGTTTTTAGGAAGGTCAAAAGTGTAGTTGATAAGTGTAACACCCGAAATTATCAGAACTCGGGGAGCTACTGGTTAGAACCTCACAATGGGTCCCGACCTTAGTTCGACAACAACTTTACTAGGATCTTACAACAAGACACAAACATATTTAAATCATTTGAAATTATTAAATAATATTTACATAAATGTTATGTATCAGCCTTACAAGACAACGATAAATATACAACGCATGTGAAGAAACTGAAGACGCCCCCGCCCCCATCTAAATGAGTACGTGGACCCGGCTGATCATCAACTCCGAATCTCTCTACAACTGCCTAAAACTGCAAAGAACTAACAACACGGATAAAATGTTAGCTAACATTCTAAGCATTAGAATAAAGGTAAAGGCACATAAACATATAAGGAAGACAAACACATACAACATGCATACACTCAAGTCCGTTTATTATCTTTTCTTTACGTCATTTCATTTACTAATTCAACTTTGGTTTGTAACACGAGAATTCTCGAGACTCGCCTTTTTCCCCGTTTACCAGCAAGGAATGGTATTGATGCATCCGACCGTATACCTGCGTGGGATAGTCGCACGAAACCTCCTAGCTCTCGCAAGAGCTAGGCAGTGATGTCACCGCCCGTTATCATACACTTGGGCCAATTACAAAATACAAAGGTCGTCCTATTCCGGTTTTGTTGTTTTAACATAACTTAACACACACCACCATACACATCAAACTAATACGAAGAAGCTAGATAAGTAGGTCCGTGGACTTACCTGAATCGAGTCACGAACTCGTTAATGCTACTACTCGATTCCACAAGAATCAAGTCTCAAACTCCTGGTTAAAAGAAGACAATGGATCAATACATATCATGAAACCTTAGAAGTTTCCAACTTCTAAGTTAACAAGGATCGTTTAAGGAAATAAACCATAGTCTTAATAGAGTTAAATGACCATTTTACCCCTAGATCTAGAAAACTCTAAAGGATCTATAAAGTCCCATGAACTTCTACTAGAAAACCAAGACATGATGTCCTACTCTAAGACGAAGGGATTTACTGAGTTTGAAAGATGCCCGAGTTTCCAACTCCTAATCTAAAATAAGGTCCAACCTGCACGTTACTCCTAAATCCCAAACATTCCGAGATTACATACTTATGTACAAAGCCATGTATACCCTTATAATACTAATCCACAAAGTCACAAAAATCCCACAGCAATCTCCAAGAACACAAAATTCTAAACCTAGCCAAAATCCCTTATTTATACAAACTATGCTTATACCTAACTTCAGGACATCACAAAAACGTATTAAACCAACGGATCGCTCTCAACTTTTACCATATGCTACTATACATATCCATAAACAACATATCTAAAATTCAATTCCATCAAAGGTCAGTAACCCATCCAAATATATCTCACAAAACTGCATCACAAGCAGTTTTTCTCAACACTTAAAATATTTCGGCGCATCCAAAAAACTGCATGATGAACTAACTTTGGAGAACCGTATCTCCTAAACTATAACTCGGAAAACTCTCAAATTTCAGTATGTTATACTATACAATTCTAAATATAACATATCCGAAAATCAGAAACAAATGAGGAGTCTAACTTACCAAAGTCGGGATCACAAAACTGTATCAATATGCAGTTTTTCCAACACTTAGAAAATTCAGCAAATATTCAACAAAGCTGTACACGGTCTCAACTTTGAAAAATCATAACTCCTAACCACTCGTTGGATTTCTCCCAAATTTTGATATGTTCTACTATGAAATCCTATCTATAGCATATCCAAAATTTAGCCACAAAGGATAAGTCTTTCATACCTAAATCTGGTCACAAAGTTGGATGCTCGTCGATATTGAAAACTGAGAAATTGCAACAGCTCATTGAAGTTTCTCCTTAGCTGTAATATATATGTAGGGAAGAAACTGCAGCAGCTCAAGATGGTTTACTCGACTTAGTGTGACTCAAACTTTCCTAAGAGTTTTTCTACAACATTCCTTACCTAGGGTACCACTACTACCAATACCTATAAAAAAAAGGCATAATGATCACGTGTTTAACTCTTTCTAATTCCACTCACTAACATGATTATTACTCGTTCACATAAACTATCACAATCCTCATCTTATAATGTCGTCTTTCATGGCATGAAACCATCTTCTTATTCATGAATAACAAGAATATTACCATCTAAATTATCGCATACTTGACTCATGAATATCAACACAACAATATCATACATACACATCTACATATGTTGTTCTCCTCAATCGTCAACCACTCATGTCATCCATATATATCTCAATATGTGTCATCATTCATACTATACACTTCATCACACCTAGAGGCTCCTTAATGATCACATCCCACACTTTTCATCAATATTGTAACATTTTCCCTGATCATTTCCATAAATCCTTAAAACTTTTCCTAGGCACTACCCTCATAATACCAACATCTTCCGAACACTCAAGAAAAAACAATTCACATAGTTTAAAGAAAATCATTTAAAACATAAATAAATTAAGTATAATATCCATGTTCTACTCACGATCGCCAACACGTATAATTTGAAGCAGGACGGTAACTACGTAAGCCAGTATGACTTACCTAAAAAAGAACTCAAACAATCATCGATACTAATCCAAGTAAACAGGTATGGATCAAAGTCAAATGAATGGAGAATCTCGTGTATCAAAGTTGAAAAGACTATCTTCTCATCTAACATATCTCCAAGAACCTAAACAAGTCAATTGTACAAGTTTAACTCTATTTGTTAAAACTTGGTCCATTAAATGTAATTATAAATGTTTGGGATATTTTAGGAAATATAAGTTTAGGTCATTTCCTATAATTATTCAATTTAAGGCATTTGATACACTTCTAATAGTTTGGGTCATTCCTGTAAATACAAAGTTGAGTTGCTTTCCGTAATTATCCATTTTGGGGCAGGTTTTGCAAATTTCAAAAGTGGACCATTAACGTAATTACAAAATATGGGATGTCTTTTGTAATTTACCACAAATAAGGAGAACCCCGATTAGGGTTTCTACAAGGGTTGGCGGCGGTGGCACTGTGAGGAATCCGGCGAGGCGGCTACTGGCGGGATCCAACGAGGCTCAAAGCAGGCGGCGTTGTTGTTGGAAGCATCTGGGATGGCTTTGGTCGGTGTGAATCCAGTGGCGAGGTTTGACGACAATGGTGGCGGATTCTAGCTCGAAACGGGTGGTGAAGCAAATGACACGACTAGTGGCGATGGTTCACGTCTCGATAACTTAACCAGTTCAACTTAATCCAAGCTTAAATCGACCAGAAAATCCCGAAAACCCGCATTTTACGGTATGTTCACATAAATATATTATTTTTGTTATAATAGTATCTCATTATTAAATTGGTGATTGATGGTGTAACGCATAAATATGAAGATATAGAGAAAGTGATGACATATATATGCATGAAAGGAAACAAAAGGAGAAATGGGATAAGAAGATAAAAAGGGATATGCAATTGGAAATTCATGAACAGAATAACTTTGTTGTGACTTTGTCTTATTGCTCCAATTGGAGATGGGATAGATAGAGTTGCGCCCACAGGCCCCGCACCTTATAATCTCATCATTTGTGTTACATAAGCAATGAAGATGACACCATTTATATCCAATCTTATTCTTATCATTTCTCTTAACTTTAATCTCTTATAACATTACTCTTGTGCCCGTTTGGTTGGAGTGGTGGAATGAAAACGGAATGGAATTAGATAAGGGTTAGGAAAGGAAATGGAAATGATTGGATTACTTTCATGACGTGTTGAAATACCTCTAACCAAACACATTTTTAGATTGATTCGGAATCATTCCGTTACCGGGAATGATTCTTAGCGCTTCCAAACGAGCCCCCATAATCCAGAGTTAACAAGCAACACATAAACAAGATAATTATGGATTTATTTTAATATTATACTTTTTTTTTCGGTTTAAACTTATATGATTCGTTCATTAAACTAGTTGATGAAACAATTAGAAGTATTGGTATAAACTTTTCTTTAGTCACTCATATTTTCTAAAAAAAAAAAAGGTTAAACAACCTTTTTTATAAGCTTTTGTTTTATGTATCACTCTAATTTTACCCTATATATATTTTTATTTAAATAAATAAATTTAATTAAATAGGAATATATTTATTAAATAAATTTATATTATAAGTACTTTTGAGTAAAGTGATAAAAGACATAGTTAGTCATTTTACTTTACCCTATTTTCTATAAGACATACATACCCACCATTGTGAAGATAAGACAACCAAAACAGAAAAAGAAAAGGCAGCCTCGAATGTATCATGTACGTATACCAAATACAAGGAGTATGAATATTTATTTTTGACCGGATAAAATGTAAAATAGATTGTTATAAAAAAAACATTATAATTTGCTTGTCAAATTGGATATAAAATACGAATATGGATAAGGAATATGAATGTTTAGGCTTCAAATAACATGTAACACAATAATTAATAAATCTGATTGCAAATATTAAATAAAATACTATTTTTGAAAATGTATTGGATATTAATATTAATATTACTTACAATCAAGAAAATGTCATTCCATAGAGTACTTGATATTCTTAAAAATTGGATAAATATATAAAAAGGTGTGATTTGGTACAACTCTTATCATTAGCCACATCATGTAGTATCAGATTGATGATCACTACAAATGGCTGCTTTATTAAATTTACGTACGTTTCCTTATCCTAGATTTTATATTTATCAACCATATTTTTTATTTAATTTTTTCAGATCGTGTCTAAAAAAATTTGGGCAAATTTGGTTAGTAGGCTATTTAGAGAAATAGTGATAGTAAGTAGGCTTTTTTGTTTTTCAATTAAGTAAATATACCCCTCTTATTTTTTTTTACCATCAAACCTTCTCCATCCTCTTGTTTTATTCTTTCTTCCTAATGCTTTTTAAAAACTGAATTTTTTTTAATTTTCTTTTATTAACTTTTTTTGTCTTTTTTATTTTCTTTATTTTTTATTTATTTTTTAGAATGAAGAATTTTTTCACACACCGGAATTATCACATACCGGAATTATCACATACCGGAATTTTCACATACCGGAATTTCACATACCGGAATTTTCACATATCGGACCGGAATTTTACATACCGGAATTATCACATACCGGAATTATCACATACCGGATTTTCACATACCGGAATTTTCACATACCATAATTTTCACATACCGGATTTTCACATACCGGAATTATCACATACCGGATTTTCACATACCAGAATTTCACATACCAGAATTTCACATACCGGACATTTACATACCGGAATGAATTTTTAATTGTCTAATATTTAATTTTGCAAATTTTAGGGGGCACGTTGTAGTTTTGCAATTTTTTTTATTGTAATTTGCGTATATGATGACGGTTTGCAAAAATGGGTTCATCACCGTCTCTTTTGGTTTCCAAAAGACTTGTTCTTTTTCCCAGTTGACAATGACAAATTGACAAGATGTGGAGGAGTTGATCATTATTTGAGTGGAGAATTTTATGTTAAAATTGTCTCAAAATAAAAGTATTATGTAAACAAAAATAAATAGCGGACGGAAAACACAAGGATCAAGTGCTGATTGTGCCGCTAGTTTTAATTAAGAAATTTCTGGAATGAAATTTCTGGTATGAACTTTTCGTATGAAATTTCTGGTATGAAAAATTCTAGTATGAAAAAAATTTAGTATGAAAAAAATTCTGGTATGAAAAAAATTCTGGTATGAAATTTCTGGTATGAGAATTTCCGGTATGAGAAATTCAGTCCAGAAAATAAAAAAGAAAATAAAAAATAAATAAAAAAGGCAAGAAAAATAATAAAAGAAAACAAATTCAGTAATTAAAAATTAAAAATTATACTTATATAACAAATAACAAAAATCATTTATTCTTTCTTTCTAATAGAAGGGTTAATAATTTTTACCTACTATTAAATGAAAGTGGTAAAAAATTTGGGGTACATTTTCTTAAACAAAAACTAAAAAAAGCCTAGTATGTTAAATTGTCCCAATTTTCAGTTTTCAAATAGATCCTGAATTTTAGATTTTTTAAAAAAATTTTCATATATAATTTATAAACTAACATGTAGGCTTGTTTTTTTGTGGGGTCATGTAGTCAAAGATAGGCATAGATGAGCTTGAGTTAGAGTCTTGGCGCTAGCTTTCCCATACAATGGGAATCGGCGCCTCCAGGCTGGACCGCGTATATCAAGTAGGACCACCGCAACACATTTAACTATTTTAGTTACAATTGTGTTCAGAGATTTCAATTGTGTTGTTGATTGATTGACTGACTCATTTCAAATCCCAACGTGCGATTTTTTAATCATCCCAACCTCGTATTCTCATCCATTAAAATATTTTAACAAGAACTATCTCTACAATATAGTTTTTCCTAACCCGTTCCATTTTCAAAAAATAAAAAATATATATTTCAGTCGCAATACTTCTTCAAATCTCCTACTTCACTCAATTTCCATTTACTTCTTATTTCCATTTTTATTTGTCGTTTTCATATCCTGGGACCAATTATACATGATAAAATTTAAATGAAAAGGTTTGCTTATAATTATAAATGGAGTAAATCAACTACAAGTGGAATACAAAATTAAAAATTAAATTGCTGTCGGCATAAGTCGTATTGAGGTTTGACGAAAAGAAATGTCTTTCTTCTTCAAATTTCTAAAAATATGAATGTCTTTTAATTTGTATTTTCATTTTCATTGATCTCGACTTTTTGGTACCTACGTGAAGTTCTTTTTTTTTTTTTCAACTAAGAATCATTATATTACTTTTTTTTTTTTTTTTTTTG
>BSUD01000002.1:20510915-20545145 GCA_033239045.1 Fagopyrum esculentum
TTTTTTTTTTTTTTTTTTTTGGTCGAAAGAATCATTATATTACTCAAATACAATTTTAATATTTTGGCAAAAAAATACACTAATGTTCATGACAAAATATCACTCCATTCTTTCTAAAAGTGATTTCTCTATTCGTCAAGGTGAACACGGATGGAGCGAAGAGTAAGGATGGTTTTACTAGTGCTACAAGTGTGATCCATAATAAAGCAGGAGGTTGGGTGAGCGGCTTTGGTGTAAACCTTGGGATTTGCTCCATCTCCATGGCTGAGCTTTGGGGATTGGTTCACGGTCTCAAGATTGCTTGGAAGTTGGGTTTTCGATCGGTAATCTTTGAATCACCGTCGACTATCAAACTTATCCAAAGCACCATAGCCCCTCACCATCCCCGTGCTAGTCTGGTACGTATGTGTCATGACTATATGAAAAGAGACTGGGTTATCCAGTTTCGGCATGCCTTCCGCGAGACGAATAGAGTAACGGACTTTTTAGCTAGTTTTGCTTTAAACATTCCTATTGGATTGCTTGTATTGTCTGACCCGTCGGAGGGTATGGTTGATCTCTTACTTGATGATGTAAGGGGACGGGTTATCCCCGCTTGATGACTGTTTAGCCCTCCTTTTTATTAATAAAAGCGCGTCTAGATGCGATAGAGACCGCTGACTCTCTTCCCACCAACAAAAAAGAAGTGATTTCTCAATTTATATGAATATATATATATATATATATATATATATATATATATATATATATATATATATATATATATATATATTATTGTGTATTGTGAATGTATCCTTTGTATCGTTAAAATGAACTGTTTTGTAGTCTTTAATGTGCAGTAAAAAATTTGTCAGGAAAAAATATCTAAATTATAACAATAGTCTACCTAAATTGTGATTCTTGAATCCATCTTAGACTTATTCTTTAAACAACTAGTTTTAAAGTTTTTTTGGGAAGATTATTTCCATTGAAGCATAAAATGATTAGGAAACTCCACAAAGCTTGTTTTCATGGTTATAATACTTTTTTTAATAACAGAAAGACATTTATTTCAACAATTAGTTTGACTTCAAAATTTATTTTTGTCTTGCTCTTTTGACGGAACATAAATAAAGAAAATGTTCATTTTAAAAGTTGTTCATGAGTTTGAGTGCTTATTATGACAAAAAAAAATTATTATTATTATTATTTTAATTTTTTTGTCTTTCATTTGATATTCTTTTCATAAGAGACATAATTCACCGGCGAATCCATTAGCTAGGATAAAACGTATATTATCAAATCCCGCGTGTTTTCAAATTCCTTCAGCCGACCAGTGCTTGATATTGTTTCAGTCAGCATAATAACTTGGATTTTCTCAATTTTACTTGTTAAGTTGATGTTTATCTATAAGTTCTTATTTTTCATCCCTCTACAATTCCAAAATGATATCCTCATGTATAATTAATTTTTGTGGTGGGTAATAGAGCTCCCATTGTTTGTACCTTATTCCAATTGGATACATTTGTTGTCTCTTGTATTATTATTTATGTGCTCTTGGCCGGATTTATAAATGAAACTCCTTGGGAGAAGTCGGGGTAGTGGCATGTCTCAATAAGTTAATATTTATGGTCTATGCATTCAAGTTTATTAGTTCTAGTAAAATGGTTAATAATCTTAGCACAAACTCGTTTTAAGTTGGCATGAGTAGCACAATTCCATGAGTTTTCGGGAAATGTGCTATTGTTCATATCGGGATATTTGAGGACTTCTTTTTAAACATTTTCCGGTAATGTATTTGTTTTGTGAGATTGGCAAGTTCTCTTTATTTTGTCCATGAAATCCTTTTGGGACTTCAGTTTAAAGGTTGTATAAATATAGGCAATTAAGTTCCAAGCATTAAGCAGTTTACATGTTTCATAGAGGTTAAAAAAAAACAGCCTACAAGAATGAAGTAGATTATATGATTCATATAAATACAACATTCACCTATAGACAACAATTGCTACTTTTAACAACATACTATTAATAGTAACATTGTTCTTGTTGAGAAAGATCATTCGGATTTTGTTCTCTAGTTGAGAAAGGGTAAAGAAGGTCAAGCTTCCTCCTATTTTGTGTGTTGCACTCATGTGAGCTGCTTTGTTTTTAGGAATTAACTTGTTCCCTATTTACCTACAATAACAAAAACATACACACTAGGAGATAAGAGGTTTGTGAATAAAAGTCCCAGCATACACATGTTCAAGGAGCATAAGCCATCGTTAGCTTAGTATAGCAGATGCCAATAATACTTAGCTTCGGTTAGTAAGATCCCACACATGCCTACACCAATATTGGTTAGAGCTAAATGAAAGGTTCTAGTTCGAGTGACACGATTCAATAACGGGGTTATAGGTTTCCTTTGTTCAAAGTTCATACAACATGAAACTAACCATTCCAGACATACGCAACATAGAGTAGAAGGCAAATTAGACACAATTATGAATTCTAGATGAAACATAGTTGACATCAATACCATCACACAAAAACAATCGGTTTAAAGTCACATCAGCAACCAAATAGATGGTTCAAGTAAGGCTTATATATGAGAGATTTCTTCACAAGAGTTCTTCATTCGTTTTTAGATTCAGAGGGTATTTTGAGCAACAAAAAATACTGGGAGCAGAAAATACCTTGTAGTAGACCTTAATTCCCTTATTTTCTTGTGTATCAGATTTGAAATTCAATAGTTGAGAGATTTCTTACCAAAAGACTTCTATTGTTCATCCATGATCCGCAATATAAGGACCATGATAGTTCAAATTGATTGTTTCTCCACCCCACTGATGGGAATCAACAACACTAGGAATCAAAAGAGAGACCCGACATTCGAAATACCTCCTTTGTTGAAGAAACGTCGATCGTTGAAAGGCTTTCTCCAAAGTCTTTCTTCCCAGATACAAAGTTGTTTTCTTGAAGCTGTGTTGTCCTTTTTTTCGTTCTTTTGTTGCGTTAGGGTTTTTTTGGGTTTAAACATTTCCGTTTCAAAAATGTGTCAAATCAAAATCGGATAATTGAATTTGAATATGTAAAATTGAGTAAGTGATTTTTAAACTACATTTTTAAAGGGATAATGTTATTCGACGCGGTCAAAAAACACCAATGAGATAATGCATGCGGGGTCTTTCGGTGCATGCGTCCCAATCCCTTATATTAGGGCGCCGCGCGTCGCCCCTTCTTCTTTCCTTCTTCTTCAGCTGTGGAGCCGCATGCGCCCCAATAGTTCACCTCATAAGGCGCATAGGGAATATTGGTGCGCATGTGGCTCCGCATATGTGGCCCTTTTATCCGTGCAAATAGTAAGGCTACATTTAAAGGGACACACTATGTACCCCATTATAAAAAAAGACCCCACTTTACAATTTTAGCGGATAGAAATTCAATTGTCTAATTATAATTTTCATTTTTTTAAAGTTAGTATTTCATGTCATCACTTTATAAAATGATTACAAATACTTCATGTGTTGTTATTATTTTTAAACAAGAAATTCAATTATGTAACTAATATGAATTAAGCTTATTTTTCATGAATTTATAGACTTTCTTAATCTATTTTTATAGTCTATCCCAAAATTGCAAATAATTTAAATGAAAATTAATTATTATTTAAATTGATTTTTAATTAGTAAATTAATTAAGCTACTTCTATGAACTGTATAATTAAATAATAATATAATTTATTCAATTCAATAATATAATAATAATATTAATATTAATATTAATATTAATATTAATATTAATAATAATAATAATAATAATAATAATAATAATAATAATAATAATAATAATAATAATAATAATAATAATAATAATAATAATAATAATAATAATAATAATAAGGGATGCGGAGCCCAGCTTGTTAGTTGGCTCCCATCCAAAGGCGTGTAATGTGTTTTACTTTTACCTTCGATAATTAGTATTTTTATAATAATAATAATAGTAATAATAATAGTAATAATAATAGTAGTAATAATAGTAATAATAATATTAATAAGGAAAAAAAACCTAAAATAATATCAACTATTAAAATTGAAACAAAAATAATACGAACTTTAAAAATTACTAGGAGCGATACAAACTATAAATGTATTTACCAAAAATAATACGTTATATATTTTCCGGAAAAAACCCTAACTCTGGCGATGACGTGGTAGCCGAAATGTTACACGTCATCAAATAAATGGATTAAATGTGTTATCTGGATTTTATTTTTTTAAAAAATAAATTAAATAATTTTTTAAATATTAAAAAATAAAAATTAAATTTATAAAATTTTGAATAATAATTTTAAAAGAATTGTACAAATATTTATTTTTACAAAAAATATTTTTTTTTAAAAAAAATTGAATTTTTTTATATAGGTTTGTAAAAAAGTGTAAAAATATTTATTTTTTTCTTAGAATTTTTTTTAGTCAAATTTATTATCGAATTTTTGTATAAAATGAAAATTTTAATTCTAAAAAAAATAATTTTAAAAAAAATGTTCGAATTTAATTTTTTTTAAATCCTGTAACCTAATCCTTGAAGATTTTTTTTCCCAATTTTTTTAAAATAATATTTTATTAAAACTTAGTTAAAATTTATAATAAAAATTTGTACAAATGTTTTTTAAAATATTATTATTTAAATTTTAAAAATATTAATTTTTTATTTTTTAATATTTTAAAATTTATTAAATTGATGTTTTTAAAAATAAAATCCACATCACACATTTAATCCATTTATTTGATAACATGTAACATTCTGGTTGCCATCGCTAGAGCTGGGTTTTTTGCCGGAAAAGTATGACGTATTATTATGAGAAAATTGTCTAAATAGTACTCCATCTTTTAGGGTGACTAAACTTTATGTAACACCCCGAATCCGCGGGACTCGGGATGTCACATTGGGCTAGGATCTCACAATGGATCCTGACCCTAGCCTGACAACAAGTTCACTGGACCTTACAACATGGCACTGACAGATATAAAACAAATACATAAAACAGTATAAACTGTACGACCCAAAATAAACAACAACATAGCCGAGTATATAAAACGACATCCTCACATAGGAGATACAAAAGATCATCCTCACACAGGAGGGAAAACACAACAACCCCAAACCAACCACCTAATGTACGAGAGTCCTCGGTCTGTCACCCTACCAGATCACCCAGTAGCGCCTAACCTGTAAACATCTACAACACGGTATGAAACCGTTAGCTAACCATACATATATGAGGTAATGCATAAGCACAAGCACAATCGTGAAAGATAAACACATCAGCATGCTATCACACATTTACCCATTTATTATCTTTATATAATAACCATTCACTCGACAACCGTATATATATATATATAGATAGATGAAAGTATGTGACACGAGGACCGATACATCCCCGCCTCTGAGTACAATGTCCAGCTGTACGAGTATCGGTCACACAATCCGTGTACCCTATGGGAGTGGATTGCGCCCTTCTTGTAAACCAGTCTGGCCCGACATCAGAGAACCTCCCAGACTCCACGGCGGGATGAAAGGGAAAGGTTATCACAGCCACGCAGTGGGGCAGTCAATAGAACATAGGTCGATAAAAACGACAACTCATGATATCATAGCAAACATATAAAGCACACACCACTCATGCAAACACCCAATATAGGGATGGTAGCTAAGTAAGTCCTACGGACTTACCTCAACCTCGTACAAAATCAACCACGATCACCTCTACACTGGAGGGACAACACGGCCTATAAAAAGGCATAAAGAGATATATCAACCTCTATTCATCAAAGGGGTCACACCTAGACCCAAAGGGATCCATAAGGATCATACTCAATCTATGAGCCTCACAACCAACTAAACCTCAATATCTCAACATAGCTCACAATTCCTCAAATCTCAAGGTAGTATCTAATCAACATTCCTCAATCTCAAATCTAATCCTAATTTAATTAATTAACCTTTAATTAATTAATTAGATTTTGCCAGAATAACGTTTTGCCCGCAGGCAATTTCTAAACCTCCTGTCATCAGATTTCATCAAACCAACTATCCATAATCACCAGAATAATATAACGACCATAATGGAATTTCTAATTGTCCTATTTGACAAGCCTAAAGTCAATTTAGGCCAAATCGCAGTACGGAAAACGAATAAATTCATAACTTATTCGTTACTAACCCGATATACGAACCGGAAGAAGATCCAGACTCCTAGCGATACGGGGAGTAAGAGCGCGGTATGCAACCTTACATTTGATGACTTGCGGTGGTCGTCGGTGCTCCGATAGCGGTAAACGGAGACTTAACCAAAAAGCTAGCAAACGGGAAATAAATTGGTACCACGATGAAGAGAACAAAATGAGGGACTCGATGGTAGAAACGGATTTGAAATTGGATCGAAGATGAATGATTTATAGAAGGTTAAAGATGGATGTATAAGTTCGCCGACTCTTCTCTGCAACTTTCAATTGAATGTTGAAAATGAATTGAAGTTGATGATGTGTTGTACATTAGCCGACTTTCTATTAATATATATATATATATATATATATATATATTGTTTATCCAAAACATTTAATTAAAATGCGGTTATATTTCCGATCTCAAAACTTTATGAAACTGGAATATAAAATCCGAAATATTATCGGGATAATTAATTCATAACTATCTCGTAAAATGGGCATCCCTAAGCCACTTTTCTTAACCGCTAAGAATCGGGATAACGACTCTTTTATCTATTTTGCCTTTTCATGTTATTTCATATCTAGGACATGTCCAATGCCCTGATCATTTCTCTCAATTGCTTTTTTATTAATTGGAGCTCCCAAATGCTCCAAATAACACCGGAGGGTAAAAATAATTACCCGGGGAAAAAGTAAAAATTTCCCCAAACGTCCAAAATTATGCCACGAACATAACGGTGAGACTCATACTCATCACTTGTGAAATCTTCGCGAGTTATATGTGAATTACTATCAACGATTAAGTTAATCAACATTAATTAGAATTCGGAAATCCTAGCTATTACACTTTAGTACCCCATCCTTTTAACTATCAGAAAGGTACCCCATCTACAGACCCCGACCGAAGATTAGTATATACGGTATTGTTCATACGTTAACTTCACAGATTTTTGTTAAATCTCAAGGGAAAAATTGTCCATTCCCACATAAACCCTATGCCCCAAATTTCTGAAAACTGAAAAACCTTAATTTTATGAATGATTAACATGGTTACATGGCTTCTGAAATGGGTGGCAGCCAACAACCTTTCTCACCAGCAACCATTCTCTTCTTTGTGCAGACGGCAGTGATGCAGATGAACCAATATCAATTTCTGCACTATTGTATGCAGTGATGCAGGTCACCCAATGGTGAATTAAAGATGATGAAATTAATAGCGATTCCGACGTGATTTCTTCTCTGTACAGATGACACTTCATACAATGGTGAATTAAAGAAAGCATTTTTCAAAGCTCAAAGTCCCAACCCCTCCAAGTGGTTTCCTTTGACAATATCGACTTCTATGACCGTCGTCCCCAAATATTCCATCCCGATTTCGCATTCTATGGAAGTAATTGCGATTCCGATTCGAAAAGATAGAATCTAACCTAATATTTCTTCTAGCTGCTGAGTGTTGATTGATTGTCGCTTGATTGTGTCGAAAGCTTCTAGATCTTAAAATTTGATAACAATCGAGAAAAGATGTACGTTGTGCAGGGTTCAACCGGCGATGATGGTGGCAGTCTGCAAGCAATCGAAAGAATCACTCAACGAGCTCAATAGTTGGGGCTTAGGGTTTTTCAAATTTACCCCTGTTAGTGGCTGCAACCCATTTCAGAAGCCATGTAACCATGTTAATCATTCATAAAATTAGGGTTTTTCAAATTTTAGAAATTTAGGGCTTAGGGTTTATGTGGGATTGGACAATTTAAGGCATAAAGGTTCATGGACAACATTACCCCTCACAGTTAACGCCGTTCTTCAGATTTAACGTGTGAACATTACCGTATATACTAATCTTCGGTCGAGGTCAGTAGATGAGGTACCGTTCTAATAGTTAAAAGGATGGGATATTTTAGTCAGTCCAAAAGATGAGATATTGCTTAGATAATTTTTTCTATTATTATTGGTAAATACATTGATAGTTTGTATCGTTCATAGTAATTTTCAAAGTTCGTATTATTTTCGGTTCAATGTTGATAGTTGATATTATTTTTCCTATTATTTCGGTGATGTTAGCCTTGACCCGGCCTTTTGTTCTCGGGTTGCTTTGATGAGGGTTGCGAAAACCAAGTCTTTGATGGAGGCCATTATGAGATCGGGGGACCCCAATGTGAGATTTTGCTTCTTTGGGCTTGTTCCCGGGTGTCCCGTCTTTACTTTGCGATGTGGACTGCTCACCCCTCTCATTTTTCCGAGATTGTGGGTATGGTTTTGGCCCCCTTCAATGGCGTCTCTCTACTTTTCCGATTAGTGGCGGAGGGCTTGGTACTCTTTCTTGTGCTAAATGTGATACGCCCAACCCACCATTTAATGAAGAAATTGGTTGGATGTTATTATGATATCGTGTTTAAGTTTTTTCTGAGGGACTTTGACCTTTCGATTAGACAGAAGGCCTTAGTTGAAAACCTGAGGTTACCCCAGGCTCAACAGTGGCTTAAAGCGGTCCCGGTTTCTGGTCTTGGTCAGGTTATGAACCCGACCACCTTTCAAACCGTCGTTAAGTACCGCCTTGACATTGAGATGTTTAGAGAGGGGTACATGCCCTGCTTGTGAGAAAGACATTCTGGATGCTTGGGGATACCATGCTCTTGCTTGTGCTACGCAGGTTGGCATTAAGCACCGACATAACATGGTCCGTGATGTCATTTTTTATGAATGTCTTAAGATTGGGGTGTTTGTTCGAAAGGAAGTCCATACTGGTATGGTTGATGGTGGTGGTGGGGAGTTGCGCCCCGTTGACATCCTTTTCTATAATTGGTTTCAGGGCAAAGACACATGTGTCAACATCATTGATACATCTCCTTTCTCTTCACCTGACCATTCTAGCTTCATCCCAAGTAAAGATGTGAGGGTTGCTGCTGATAACAGGAAAAATAAGTATGTTGATGGTTGTAGCTCCAAGGGTTGTCATTTTCTCCCCTTTTCCTTTTTCACGTTTGGCAATCTAGGTGATGACACGGTGGAGTTACTTAAAAGATTGGGCTTGGTTGCTAAAGAGCTACTCGGATATAGTAGGAGTACTTGTTTTATTGTGACTAGGATTGCGTTTACCATTCAAAATGGATGTGGAACCTAAACTTGTTAGTCGGCTCCCTTCCAACTATGTAATATGTTTTCCTTCGATAGTAAATATCCCTTATTATAAAAATAAAATAAAATAAAATAAAACAATAATAATAACAATAACAATAACAATAACAATAACAATAATAATAGTAAATCACCTGATTTGGAAATTTTCAGCGTCTCTCTTCTGCGATCCCTAGGGCGATTCCCTGCGCCTCTTGGCCTGGCGGTCGGCTCGATGGTCCGGCGTGGCGGCACCACCTCCTCCTGACGGTCGACGTCCCCTCTTCCTCTCCTACAGACCTTGCCGGCTCGATTCCCTGGTGCGTTGCGTCTCTCTTCCCTCGCTGGATTTGCCGTTTACTCCGCTGGTGCGTTGCGTCTCTCTTCGCTGGTGCTTTTCCGGCCTGGTGGTCCTGGTGCCCACCCCTGGTGCTTTTCCGGCCTGGTGTGATCGCCCTCCGTCTGCATCTGTCTGCTGCAGTTTCTCCGTCTGCATCTGTCTGGTGTGATCGCCCAGGTGTGTCTCTCTTCAACAGTTTTGTATCTGTCCAGGCTTTGGGGTTCGGCCTTTTGATCTGGTTGTTTGTGTTGCACGTGTGTGCTTGAGGTTGTTGATTGGTCTATGATTGCTAGAGGTTGTAGTTGTTCTTGTGTTTGTGGTGCTTTGTGTGTTTGTGGTGATTTGTGTGCTTTCTGGATGAGAGGTGCGGGTTCCGCTCCTTCCGTGCGGGTGCACTGCCCCTTCATTGGGCGGGACGGGTGTCGCAATGGTGGGGGTAAGGGACTTACCCCGGCTTACTTCATTAGACACTTGAGAGATATCCATTTGTGTGATGGCGCCCTTCCCGGGTTTAAGTCTCTTATTGGTTCTGATCAAGTTATCTATGATTGTTTTGTGGAGGCTCTTAAGCAAGTCGGTATTTGGTTTTGTGGCGAATGTTGTGTCACCCACACGGTGTCTAAGAATTGTTCTCATTCGGATGGGGTAGTTGCGGTTCTTTTGTCTTGTGATGGGTCGGTTGCTTTCTATATTCATGGTTGTCCTCGACCCCCTCTTGTGGTTGCTCCTTCGTTGGATATCGTGGGTGTTGCGGTTGATCTGAATGTCATTGCTCTTGATGGTGTATTTGATGTCTCTTTGGTGGAGAAGGTTTTTAAGGCTGATGTTCTTACTGTGAAGAACGTCCCGTGGAAGTACAGGTTGGGTTTTGCTAGGGTTCTCAAAGACGCCCTTGATCGGGTTCTTTCTAATCCCTCTTGTGTGTCCGTATGGATTTGTCTCCTTATCTTACCTCGTTGTATCCTTCATCGATACAAGCCTAAGTCATTAACTGAAAATCGGTCGGGTGTGAAGCGGGGTTTGCAGGCCGAAAGTATTGCTAGGGCTACGCGGTTGTGGAAAGAACCGGGAGGTATTAGATGTCTTGTCGAGGAACTTCTGGCTTCTGTGGTTGAGTCCCGCCCCAGAGATGGTGATGATAACCCTGTTGAGGCTAACCTGAAACAGTGTAAAAGGAAGGTTAGCGATGGCCATTTTGCGGCTGCCATCCGTATCCTTACCTCCTCGGGTGTTGCTCCCATGTCTGAGGATACCCTCCAGGGCCTTTTGGATATGCATCCGTCTTCTCCGCCTCCCTCCTTACCTTCTCCTGTCAGATCAGGAGTTGCTCTTCAGGTTAACAAGAGTTTAGTCCTTGATAGGATTAGGAGTTTCCCTAAAGGCACCTCTTGTGGAAGGGATGGTTTGCGGGCCTAACACTTGTTGGATGCCCTTGGTGGTGGGACTGTTGCTATTGTTGATGATCTGGTTGAGTCAGTTTCTGGGGTTGTTAACCTTTTCCTTAGGGGTTGTTGCCCGAACACCCTTAGTGAGTATATTGATAGTGCTCCTCTTACGCCTCTCCTTAAACCGGGAGGCGGGATTCGCCCTATCGCTGTTGGCTCTATTTGGAGGCGTCTTGTATCTAAAGTTGCGGCTTCTGCTATCGGTAAGTCCCTTGGACCTTATTTTGAGGACGCTCAGTTCGGGGTTGGGGTTCCAGGCGGTGGGGAGGCAGTTTTGCATGCGGTCAATCGGTTAGTGGAATCTCAGGGTGAAGATGATAGTCTTTCCATGCTTCTGGTCGATTTCAAAAATGCTTTTAATCTCGTGGATCGCACTTCTATGATTTCTCAGGTCTTGCAGGTTTGCCCCGCTATTTCTCCTTGGGTTGAGTTCTGTTATGCCCGCCCTGCACGTCTGTATTTTGGAGAGCATATCCTTTATTCTTGTAGGGGTGTTCAACAGGGGGACCCTCTTGGCCCATTGCTTTTCTCGTTGGTCCTTCATCCCCTTATCCGAAAAATTTCGGATTGTTGCCGGTTGAAGCTTAATGCTTGGTACCTTGATGACGGGACGTTGATTGGTGATACCCTGATGGTCAGTAAGGCGCTTGACATCATAAGGACGGATGATCCCACACTAGGTTTGTACCTTAATATTGGTAAAACGGAGATTTTTTGGCCAAAGGTTAATCCGCGTAGTTATGAGCTCGGTGTTTTTCCTGAGCATATTGCTAGACCGCTTGATGGGGTTAAGTTGTTAGGTAGTGCTGTTAGCCTTGACCCGGTCTTCTGCTCCCGGGTTGCTTTGATGAGAGTTGCGAAAACCAAGTCTTTGATGGAGGCCATTATGAGATTGGGGGATCCCCAGTGTGAGCTTCTGCTTCTTCGAGCTTGTTCCGGCGTGTCCCGTCTTTACTTTGCTATGCGGACTGCTCCCCTTCTCATTTTTCCGAGGCTATGGGGGTTTTTGATCATGCCCTTCGCTGTTCCGTTGAGCAGATTGTCACTGCTGGAGGGGCTGGATTTGGCCCCCTTCAATGGCGGCTCTCCACTTTGCCGATTAGTGACGGAGGGCTTGGTATTCTTTCATGTGCTGATACTTTGCATTTTTCTTTTCTGGCTTCGAGATCTCAGACCCGTAGCCTGCAGGATCGGATTTTGAGGTTTTCTGGTGTTTTAGGCGACAGAGCCGCTTTTGGGTCGGCTGCTGCTTGTTGGGTCAACTTTTGTAAAGACTATGACTTGGATATGACTGTGATACGTCCAACCCCCCATTTAATGAAGAAATTGGCAGGATGTTATTACAATATCGTGTTTAAGGGTTTTTTGAGAGACTTTGACCTTACAGTTAGGCAAAAGGCCTTAGTTGAAAACTTGAGGCTACCCTTAGCTCAACATTGGCTTAAAGCGGTTCCGGTTTCTGGTCTTGGTCAGGTTATGAACCCGGCTACTTTTCGGACCGTCATTAAGTATCGCTTGGGCATTGAGATGTTTAGGGAGGGGTCCAAGTGCCCAGCTTGCGAGAAGGGCATTTTGGACGCTTGGGGTGACCATGCTCTTGCTTGTGCTGCACAGGTTGGTATTAAGCATCGGCATAACATGGTGCGTGATGCCATTTTTGATGAGTGTCTTAAGATTGGGATCTCTGACTGAAAAGAGGTCCATACTGGTATGATTGATGGTAGAGGTGGGGAGCTGCGTCCGGCCGACATCCTTTTCTATAATTGGTTTCAGGGCAAAGACACATGTGTTGACATCACTGGTACATCTCCTTTCTCTTCGCCTGGCCTTTCTAACTTCATTCCGGATAAAGCTGTGAGGGTCGCTGCTGATATCAAGAGGAAGAAGTATGCAAAGATTTGTAGTTCCATGAGGTATCACTTTCTTCCCTTTTCCTTTTCCACGTTTGGTGACCTGGGTGACGACGCGGTGGAACTTCTTAAAAGGTTGGGCTCGGTTGCTAAAGAGTTGCCCGGATATAGTAGGAGCACTTGCTTTATTCTGACAAGGATTGCGTTTACCATCCAAAAGGGATGTGGAGCCCAACTTGTTAGTCGGCTTCCATCTAACGGTTTGTAATGTGTTTTACCTTCGATAATAATAATAATAATAATAATAATAATAATAATAATAATAATAATAATAATAATAATAATAATAATAATAATGAGGTTACTTCCAATTTTGTAGATAAAATAGCTTGCCAATGGCAAAATGCCATGTCACGAAGATTGATGTGGTCCCAAGCTCTGACGGACGTCTTCGTCTTGCTGAGCGAGAAGATGTAGTGGGGCCCGTCCGATGTGTGATTAAGTTTATTTCCTGTGGTAGTGAAGGAGGTGCATGCAACACCACCCCCTCTCCGACGTGGCTCCGCCATATAAACGCTTTGTCATCATTCTTTGGATCAGGTTTACACCCCTCACCAGCGTCACCACTCTATCAACTCCATAAAAATACTCTAAACTAATAAATACCTAAAACTAAATTTTAAAATAACTTTTTATTTTTGTTAAGTAATTTACATGACATATATAATTTGTGATTTATTTATTTTGATGCTTGGCTACCGTTTAAAAAAAGCTATTGCCCATTGGAATTTAAAGGTTTAAAAGAAACCAAAAGTGGAGGGAAGGAAAAGAAAGGCAAAGCAAATGCGATAAAGAAGGAATATTAAGTGACATAAGCAAATAATTTTAAATAAATATTATTATTTGAGAAATGAAGACCTCTATAAATAGAAGGGAACGGTACCTTCACATTGGGTTGAAGAAACCACCCTCCGGAAATCCAATTCAATCTTCTCCTCCTCCTCTCTCTAATCCCAAATATCTAGAAGTCTCCATCTCAGCCTGAATCCTACAAACTGACAGCCATGGTTAAACTTCCTTATGATCTTACCCGCACCAACAGCGCATCACTTACTCCCGCTGCCACCATCAAGTTCCTCTGCAGCTATGGCGGAAAAATCATCCCCCGCCATCCGGACGGAAAACTCCGTTACTTGGGAGGCCACACTCGAGTTCTCTCCGTCGATCGTTCCATTTCCTTCCCCAGTATGCACTCAAACTCCTGATTTTTCTGTTTCATCACTCATTTTGAATTTTTTTTTATTTCTCGTTCGATCGATTTTTGACTCGGATTATTTTTGAATTCTGTAGAGCTATTGTCAAAGTTGGAAGATCTGTGCGGTACGACTGTAATCTTGAGGTGCCAGCTTCCAACTGAAGATCTGGATGCTTTGATTTCCATCAAATCAGACGAAGACCTTGCGAATCTCATCGAAGAATACGATCGTGCTGCTTCTTTTCCCTCATTGAAAATCAGAGCGTTTCTGTCGACGCCTAGATCCAGAACTTCGCCGACGTCATCCGACGTTTCGTCGCCAACATCTTCAACCTCATCCAACAGTATCTCCCTCCCTCCGACGGCAAGGTTCTCCGTGCCGGCGGTAGACAGGAGTATCTATCAGGCTCCAGCACCGGTTATGGCTTTCCCGTTCACATCGGCCGGGAAAGTCGCGAAGTATGCTTACGGTGTACACCATGGGAGACCTCACCCTATCTACTTCGCTCACAACGGAAATAACCGGCATTAGCGTCGACTCCCTAGCAATTTGTTGCGGGGAAAATCAAAATATACAAATTAATAAAGCGAATATACTTTGAAGAAACAAATGGAATATGCGCATGATGTAGTGATAAGCTTGGAATCCATTGACGAAGTGCATATAAATTTATGGATGAGATGGATTTCTTTTTGGATATCCACCATTGAGAATGAATGAATTTATGCTGAAGCTTTTGGACTGGGCTGAAATCTGATGGTGAGTTTCATGAATTCCGATTTCAAACATTCTAGGGTTTGATTGATTTTGAAATGATGCGAACTTAGTATTCTTGTCCTCTTTCGAAGCCACAATACTGCGAAACGCTGTCGTTTCCTGCCCCCATAGAATGAATGCAGTGATTATCCTCTTTGCTTAAAACGTACCCTGTTCACCTTCTTCCTCAAACCAAGACATTGCGTTATTAGTTTTAGATCATTATATATTTTTTAATCTTTTTCTCAGCATTTTCTAATCTTTTATTTCTTTTAATGTTTTATTACTTTTTATATCCTGATTGTGTTAATCTGGGTGCCATAGCAGAAGCAAATGGATGGAATCATGATGAAGAAGACATTAGTTTGCAGTTCTGAAGCAGCAGTTTTTGTAAGTTTGCTCTTATTTATCCATTTTACTCAACTATATTTCTCAAATTTATTGATTCTATTCAGAACTCAAACTTCTGATTTTGCAAAGCTTAAAGTTTGTCTCGTGATCGATAACAGGGTGTATGGTGAGCTTCAACACTCATGACACAACCAAGATCATTGGTGACGGATTCACATTTCCTCTTAAAACCTGAAATATAGCTTGTGAAAGTTTCCCATCACAAAGGATTATGAACATTCAACTAAAAAAAAGAAGATTAGAAACATTACTTTTATTATAAAAAAATGTAGAAGAAATAGTATAACAACAATTTACAGTAACAAAATAAAAATAGAAGCCAACACATATTCACGTGTCTTGACCAAAGGTAAACTTATCCAAATTTTCTTCCTACTATGTTAGTAACGCTGCTAACGCAAACATAAATGAGTTTCATTTGGAAATTTAGTTAGTCTAATCTACACTATTTTAATGAAGATAACGGTGGGAAAATTTTGAGGTTATCCTGAATTACGTGGTTCCCACCATGATTGCTTTATTTAGAACAGGCCAAAGAATCCATGGAACCCACATGAGTTGTCATCATATCCATAACAGACCATAAGGATGATAAATGATAGTGTTTGAAATTGGAAAATAACATTTCCATGCCTGTTTGATTTTTTTTTGGAATAAAGGGAAAAAGTTAAGCAGTCTATTTATAATAGGATTAATCTGAATCACATATTGGACCATCATAAGTATGCATATATATTATATCACATTATTTATTTTAAAATAATTATAACCAATTAATTTTCTGTATTTTGTATGGATCAGTTTGATACAGAAAGTTATATTAAAAAATATCTATAATGAATGATATAAGTAAAATGTTTAAACCTAATTATAGCATAAGTGGTAATCAACCTTAAAAGTAAAATCTAATTTAAATATTTTTTTTCAAAAAATAAAAAAATAATTTCCTTATAATATGCTATATTCTCTTGAGCATGGAAATTTCGAACATCTATTTTGAAAAGCAGGTTATGAAATTGAAAATGGCAGAGGAGTTTCGTGAATAGGTCAGTCAGCTGAGTGTTGTAACGTACATATTCAGTGACCATCTTTTCTTCTTGTACTCTGTTTCGAACGAACGATGTGGCAATCAACGTCAATATTTGTCACACATTAAATGTCGGGTTGTGGTACGACGACACCCAAGGAACGCAAGAGAGAAGTGGAAAAAAAAATTCCACATGTGTTTGTGACCATGGACCGGTATACCGTTTGTTTCTTTTTGGTCTTCCTTGAAACTGGGAGTTGCCTATCATGATAAAGAACCATGTGACCGTCCACCGAGTGATGGAACGTGTTGCATAGTCGGCATAGAGGAAAATGCACGAAGATGAAGGGTATTGTTGTGTGATAGGAAAACACCTTGTGCATGCGAGCTTTTGAGATACTCCAACACTCAAAGAACAACAAGTCACTTATTTGTCGTTGGTGCGGTAACAAATTCGATAAGAGATGAATATCGTAGATTAGATCCGGGTGTGTAATTGCGAGATAAATTTACTTATCTACAAGGCGGTAATATTAATCTGGATGTGGAAAGTGGGACTGAAATCGAGGGCAAGGCAGTTGTTCTACTCGAATGGAAAAGTGGTAGGCTTGGACCCGAGATATCTAGTCTCTTTTAAAAGATCTAGAGTGTTGAGAGACATAAATGTCAATTGGTATACATGAGATTTTGAGCCAAAGAAGAATTAAAGGATCTAAGATGCTACCTATGAAAACATTTTGGGTACCCAATAAGCTTAAAGCATGAAAATACTTTGTTACAAAGTCGTTGTTGCTGTATTTTCTCGAACAACGTTGACGCACCCCCTTCCATGGTAGTCGGTATGGGATTACTTACCCACGTCCGTTGTTCCAAAATTTTTGGGTACCCAATAAGTTTAAAGCATGAAGATGCTTCGTGTTCAGGGCGATCATATAGTGTGTGCATATATAGTGGTATTTTTAGCACGAGTAATATAATTTTGAGAGGTCTTTTGTAATTCTAAATTACACATGTATAAAAGTGGGCTCGGGCAGGACCATGACTAAAATTATACCCAAAAGGTGCGAGCCGGCCCGACCCGGCTTGTCCGGACCACAAACGTTATTTATCTTCACCTACGTAAAAAGCGGGCGGGCTTCCATGGTTATTGTTCAAAATAAGTAATATAATGTATTTAACACAAACTTTTAATTCAATTATACCTACATAGTGCACTATCAATGAGTTCAACAACCGTCAACACACAACAATGAATGGATCCAAATACCTAAAAAAACAACAAGTACCATTACAATCAAGTTATCCCTGCAATCTTGTATTACAAACGATTATAACTCATCAAAATACTAAAAACAAACTAAATGAAAAATCAGAGTATGTGACGCTCAAAACAATATAAAATATATACATATATGTAAAAATTATATGTATAAAACTATATACGGACTAGATCGGATTGACCCGCGGGCCAAAATTTTACCCATATCCGTCCCACCAAAGTATGGACCGGACCGGACCATACCCAAACTAGTTGTCCATACCCATATTTTTTCCGGACGGACGGGCTGGACAGACTGAACCGAATTTGTACAGGTATATTCTAGAGCAAATGAATCAAATTGCCGTAATCTTTCTTTAGACATTTGTTCCTCCTAGACCGTGAGAGAGTATACTTTGTTTAATTTTAGAAGTGGTTTCATGTCTACGACGGTAGATCATAGAATAAAGATTGTCATCAAGCTCGCTAAGAAATTGATGCGTACACTCTGTTGTTGGAATAATCAAATTCCCTAAACCGTAAACGCAAGGATCAATATCATGCTAGGATTATTAAGAAATCTAGAATTTACATACCTGATTCCATAGTAGCAATCGGATCAAACCAGTAGCAATCGGATCAAACCTTAGTGCGGAATCTACGATCCGAATGAGCGCCGCAAGTGTATAGTCTTCCTCAATCAAACCTCCTTAGGGTTTCTTTAGGTTTTCTCTCTGATTAGTAGAGAATAGAAAACGGTAGATTGATTTGACGTATTGGGAACCATAACCTAATAACGTTTATATATAATGACCTAATAGAATCTCATTAAGCCTATTGGGACAAAGTCTGATATCCACCCATTAAGCCCATACCGCTTAATTAAAGTCTACGGGCTTTACTCGATTGAATCACTTTTATTAGCCCGCTAATATATTTAGTCATATAATATAATTGGTTATTATAATATGTAAGCCCACTAATAATAATAAGATTAATAAAAAATCTTACAATCTCCCACTTGGGCTACATATTAAATAAACAACTATATTATCCAAACTTCTTTATGTGTACACGTAACGACTAATTTTATGTAGACTTATTCTTTATCAATCTGGTCCACCTCATATATCAATATGAGATCACGGCGGCTTTCGTCACATCATCGTGACTAAACCTTCCGTGTTCATCACATCAGTATATTTGATGACATAGATCAAGTATGGATGAGTGACATGAAAATTACATGAAATGTGATCTCATAAACATGTCTATTTTCAACTGGTTCTTCTTTAATCGGAGATCAATCCAAAATAACCTTTAGTTCAAAATGTAAATGACGACAACTTTATTATGCATAAACTATAAAAAATAGAACATCTAATCAAACTCCCACTAAGTCAAGGGATTACAAACTGTCAAGCCCCATACGAGCAATGTGCTCATGAAAAACCTTAGGAGGCAACCCCTTAGTTAACGGATCCGCAATCATAGAGTTTGTGCTTATGTGTTCTATACAAATCTGCCCACTTTGAACTTTTTCCTTCAATGACAAGAACTTGATGTCAATGTGCTTCTCCTTTACAGAGCTTCTGTTGTTATTGGAGAACAAAACTGCAGCCTTGTTGTCACAAAATAACTTCAATGGCCTTTCAATTCCAGTAACCACACGTAGGTCTGTGACAAAATTACGCAACCATATCCCATGAATGGATGCTCCGAAGCAAGTCATGAACTCTGCAGTCATAGTGGAGGTAGCTACAAGTGTTTGTTTGACACTTTTCCAAGATATAGCTCCTTCAGCCAACATGAAGACATAGCCTGAGGTGGATCGTCTACTATCAATACAACCGGCAAAATCAGAATCAGAATATCCAACGATCTCCAATCTGTCTGATTTCTTGTAAGTCAGCATGTAGTTCTTCGTTCTTTGCAAATACCGGAGAACCCTTTTTGCTGCTTTCCAATGATCCGATTCAGGATTACTTAAGTATCTTCCCAAAAGTCCCACAATAAATGCTATGTCGGGACGGGTACAAACTTGAGCATACGTTAGACTCCCTACCACTGAGGAATAGGGAACCTTTTGCATCTCCGTTATTTCAAGATCTTTTTTGGGGCACTGCTTGAGACTAAATTTGTCTCCTTATTGGTGTATCTCCAGCTGAACAATCTTTCATGTTAAATCTGCTTAGTATCTTTTCGATATAGCCCTTTTGTGATAACCTGAGGATACCTTGAGATCGATCTCTTAGTATCTGAATTCCTAAGACAAAAGAAGCGTCCCCAAGATCTTTCATCTCAAAATTCCTAATGAGAAATTTCTTGGTTTTGTGCAATAAGCTTATATCGTTACAAGCCAATAGTATGTCATCAACATACAATACCAGAAAGATAGATTTACTCCCACTGAATTTGTGATACACACAATCTTCAACCTTATTCACCTTAAATCCAAAGGAGGATCACTTGATGAAATTTATAATTCCATTGCCTTGATGTCCGTTTAAGCCCATAGATGGATTTCTTTAATTTACGAACCATAGATTTTGAATCTTTGGATTCAAAATGTTCTAGTTGAACCATATAAATGGTTTCATCAATGTTTCCATTGAGAAACGCTGTTTTCACATCCATCTGATGTAACTCCAAATCAAAATGAGCTACTAGTGCCATTATTGTCCAAAAAGAGTCCTTAGATGAAACCGGAGAAAAGGTCTCTTTAAAGTCAATACCTTCCTTTTGAGTGAATCCCTTTGCAACTAGACGAGCCTTATATCTTTCGATATTGCCTTTTGCATCCCTTTTGGTTTTAAATATCCATTTACAACCAATGGGTTTTGCACCTTTTGGCAACTCGACAAGATCCCATACGTCATTGTCCTTCATGGATTTTATCTCCTCTTGCATGGCTTTAATCCAGTATTGAGAGCTAGAACTTTGAAGGGCCTCAAAAAGATTGATTGAATCATCCTCTGCAATGCCTGCAGAATCTTCTTGTTCCATAAGATACGCGATGTAATCATCTGTTATCTCTCCCACAAGATCTTCTAGTTCTACTAGATATACAATGTAGTCATCCGGAATTGCATATCTTCTTTCTCTACCGGATCTCCTTAAAGGCACTTCTTGAGGTGGTTGAATTTGCTCTATGGAAGGAACTTCATTGTTGTCTAAAACCGGAGTTGTTTCTTGAAGAGTGTCAAGAGTTGTATCTTGATCACTTTCAATAACAATATTAGGAAGAGAGATATATTCCTCTTCCTCAGGGACAACTTTGTCAAGAGTGACGTTCCTTAATCCTTCCCCTCCAAATTCTACATCCTCAATAAATCTGGCATTTCCCGACTCAAAAAATGATCGTGTAGCGGGATCATAAAAGTTAAACCCACGAGAGCGTTCAACATATCCAACAAAGTAGCAGCTAGTTGTCTTAGAGTCCAACTTTCTTTCATTAGGCTTGTAAGGCCTTGCTTCAGCTGGACATCCCCAAATGTGTAAGTGCTTTATGCTGGGCTTTTTCCCAGTTCACATTTCATATGGGGTTTTAGCTACCGATTTGCTAGGTACTCTATTAAGGATATATACTGCAGTTTTTAGCGCTTCTCCCCAAAGTGATTCAGGTAAAGAAGAATGATTAATCATACTTCTCACCATATGCAATAGTGTTCTATTCCGCCTCTCAGCAACACCATTCATACTGGGTTTGCCCGGCATAGTGTACTGAGGGACAATTCCACACTCCTTTAGAAAGTTAGTAAAGGGTCCTAGACGTTGTTCTCCTGATCCATCATATCTGCCATAGTATTCTCCACCACGGTCAGATTTAACGGCTCTAATCTTCTTACTAAGTTGAAGTTCAACTTCAGCTTTGTAAGCCTTGAAAACATCCAGAGATTGTGATTTCTCACGTATCAAGTAAAGGTACCCATATCTGGAGTAGTCGTCTATGAACGTAATAAAGTATTGTTGACCATTCCACGCAGCTGTAGGGAATGTACCACAAATATCCGTATGTATTAGTTCTAAGACTTTTGTACTTCTGTTGGCACCTAACTTTCTTATGTTTGTTAACTTTCCCTTGACGCACTCAACACAAACTTGAAAGCTTTTTAAATCAAGGGAATCAAGGATTCCTTCTGACACAAGCCTTTGAATTCTCTGTTTAGAGATGTGGCCTAAGCGCTTATGCCATAAGAATCCAGAACTTCATCCAATTTTTGCTTTGTACCTCTAGAACCTGTGTGCATGATTTCATTATGGGAAGCAACCGTTTCTAGCATATAAAGACGATCAATTAAGATACCGGTACCAACAATATTTGAATTTAAGGAAATACTGAATTTTCCATTTCCAAAACTACAAAGGTATCCACCTTTGTCCAAACAGAAAGTAGAAATTAAATTCCGTTTAAATAACGGAGAAACAAAAGTATCCTTTAAATCCAAATAACATCCAGTACTTAAATTTAATCTAAAATGCCCTATTGCTTCCACAAGAACTTTATTGCCATCGCCAACATAGATGAATCTTTCAGCATCACTTGGTGGTCGACTCCAAAGGCAACCCTGCATTGACACACAAATGTGAGTAGTAGCACCAGAATCTACCCACCACGTGTCAATAGGTACAGAAGCTAAATTAGCCTCAGAATAAACTAGAGTGAGAACTTTACCCTTCTTTTCACGCCCAGCAACGTACTTAGGACATGCTTTCTTCATATGTCCTTCCCTTTTGCAGAAAAAACAAGTGAGTTCATCACTTTGCTTCTTCGCCTTTTTCTGCACATGTGTACCAGCTGCAGTATCCTTAGCCCTCTTCTTTGATTTGTTTTGAGAGCTTGATGCAAAGTGAGCACTTTTTGTCTTATCTCTTTTTATCCTGTCCTCTTCTTGCACACATTGCGAAATGAGCTCATTAAGAGTCCATTTCTCCTTCTGAGTATTATAACTCACCTTAAAATGATTGAATTGTGTGGGAAGAGACAGGAGAACTAAATGCACGAGTAAATCATCATTTATCTCTAACTTTAGTGCCTTTAGTTTTCCCGCAAGATTTGACATTTCCATAATGTACTCCCTTATGTTTCCTTTTCCTTTGTACCTCATAGAAATCAGAGCAGCCAAATGGTTGCTTGTTTCCGCTTTCTCATTCTTGGCAAAATATTTCTGAATTGCCTCAAAGGATTCCTTAACATATTTGCTCTCAGAAATAGAGCCCCGAAACGCTTCCGGAATGGAACGTTTCATGATCATAAGACACTTGCGGTTAGAGCGATCCCACTTCTCTACTTTCGCTTCATTGGAGTTATCCTCAACCAAAGTGGGTTGTTCAGTCCTTAGCGCAAGGTCTAGATCCATACATCCGAGAACGATTTCCACATTCTCCTTCCAGACCTTAAAATTTATCCCATTGAGCATTGGAATGGAACTGACTTGAGCAGAAACATTAGTAGTAGTTGCTGAAACTAAACATAAAAGCAAAGAAATAACACAATTAATCAATTAATTTTAAAACAAGATACTCAACACAACTTGACATTCAGTGTTTGCACAAAACATCAATTGTAAATAGTACTCTCAATGCAACAATCAAATATTGATAATAAATCCGGTCAAACAATAGCCTTTCTTTGGACCGACTATCATTCACATGGATAACCTTATATTTATTTCTATTTATTGTCGCATGCGCTTTCATTATTTGGCCAAACATTGACCTTCCTTTGGGTCGATCAATATCCGCATAATTAATGAAAGTGCAATTGATTAATCAATATATTATCTTAAGTGTGATTTTATTTGGCCAAATATTAATCTTCCTTTGGGCCGATCAATATTCGCATAAACAAGTATAATCACTAGTGTATTTAATGTTTGGCCAAATATCGATCTTCCTTTGGGCCAATTGATATCCGCATAAACAAACGATACACTAACCTTTATAATTTTAAATTAAAATAATTTTCACAACATAGACTACTTTAGTAGCATATTGTTTCAACTAATTTAATTTAAATAAACTTTAAAAAATATATAGATCCATAAATATATCTCGTGTAAATAAAATCTAATATTACACTCGATAATCCTTAATAGATACAAGATATAGTGGAAAAAGACCGAATTTTACGCTCGAATATACAACCATCCTATATATATCTACAACCGAAACTATGTGTCACAATTATATAATAGCAACACTAAAAACACTCACAGCCCTATTGATCTATAAATATATATATATATATATATATATATATCAACCGTTTTAAACCAAAACCACACAATATATATAAATAGCATCCGGAAAAACGGACCAGCAGAACAACTTACTGTCCAGGAACGATTCATCAGAACAAAATTGTACACATCAATTTCATGCAAAAACAACCCAAATTGAAGAAACAGAACCTGATGCTACATTATAAGCACTTTCCTCTCTCTATATAATGTATATATATATATAGGGTCCGTTTGGGAGCCAAAAAAAGGTAGCTTTTGAGAGATGATGGAGCTGAAGGAGAAGATGAAGATGAACTTTGAAGAGAACTGGGTGTTTGGGAGACCTAAAGTTTGATAGATGATGGTAGATGAAAGTAGCGTTTGAGAGATGAAATTTTCTCATTTTGACAAGCTCCCTCAAGCAAGCTTACAGTAGCTGAAGGTAGATGAAAGAATTTATTTGCCACAAATTTCCCTGAAATGGCCTTACAATCTCTTTTATTTATAATTTGCTCAAGCAAAATTCTGGGCATTCATCCATTTCGAGAAGAAAGATCGAGATGAAGAACAAACTCGAACAGTTATCCTCAAACAAATTATGGTCATCCTTGAACTTGAGATATCCATTGCAACAATAGATGAATGGTCCAAGCAAATCCTCAAACCAGATCTCTCGCATCTGCGAACGTTGGGCAAATTTATCGACCCTATTACTCGATCCCTTGCAATCTTGAACTTGAATCCTCCATCGCAGCCTCGAACCAGAGAATGTAGTGTTTTGAGTTATTCAATCTTAATTTGAAAATGCAGTGTTTAATAAATTGGAGTTCTCTATTTGGCCGCTGTTCGTATGAAGCATTTGGGGAAGAAGGGTTAGGCAGTTAGGGTAATTGGGTTGGGCTTTAAATTCATTGAATTTGATAATGGGATGGGCTGAATGATATTAGGAATAAATGAAATAAAATTTATTAGACTTAACTTGATAATTGGGAGAAGATGGACTACGGTAATATAAGGAAAATTTATTAAATTTAGTCTTTTATATGGTGAGATTAATAGGATTAACTTTTTCAATTTTTATTTTTAACTTAGGTTTATATTTATTGAATTTATGTTACTATAATAATTATTACTATCTATATGTAATAAACTACAAAATAAAACTTTTATTAAAAAAATATTTCATAACTACTAAATTGTATAGAACTTATAAATAAAAATTAATAAATTATGTTATATTATTATGTTATATTATTAAGAAAGGTTCCAAATTTAAAAATTTTGTTGCTATATAATTCTTATAATATTATGCAATTTTATTTTATTTTGTCAAGTTCATGTAAAATTCATGTTAAAACAGCATGACCTTTTTCGTAATTTTACGTTTACGTCAGTTTCGATAAGCTCGTAGTTCCCAAACGCTCAACAAACTTATCTAAAAAAATCAGCTAGTTCGGTCAGCTACTTATTTCAGCTTCTCAATCAGCTTCAGCTTCATCATCATCTACAATAAGCTTCAGTTTCAGCTTCAGCTACAATAAGCTTGTGGTTCCCAAACGGACCCATAGATGGTAATACAAATCATGCATTCAAAAGACTTATTTAACTTGAATGAATGATGTAAAAAATCGTACATATACAACAATAGTCGCATGTATAATAGTCCAAAAGCATTTATTCAACCATACCTTATCAAACAACTGGCAAAGACAGTGTTGACTGATGGTAAGACATTGATTTCCATCTCAGATTTATTTATCCAATTTCTATATGGATAGGATGAATATAAATATACATACACCAATCAGCGCACAAGCAATTGATAGTTTAAAACAATCTAAAGCCAACGTGTCCCACTAGTTCAAGTAAACATATACAAAGAATTCATAACGAGACAAACTTGCCGATATTCCTGTAAGATAAATTAAGCAATCACTGTCAAACCCAACCCAAATCAACGTACATTTCCATATATCATAATAACCCAACATGATTAAGACTCTGATACCACTTGTGGGAATAATCAAATTCCCTAAACCGTAAACGTAAGGATCAATATCATGTTAGGGTTATTAAGGAATCTAGAATTTACATACCTGGTTTCATAGTAGCAATCGGATCAAACCAGTAGCAATCAGATCAAACCTTAGTGCGGAATCTATGATCCGAATGAGCGCCGCATGTGTATAGTCTTCCTCAGTCAAACCTCCTTAGAGTTTTTTAGGTTTTCTCTCTGATGGGTAGAGAATAGAAAACGGTAGATTGATTTGATGTATTGGGAACCATAACCTAATAACGTTTATATATAATGACCTAATAGAATTCCATTAAGCCTATTGGGCCAAAGTCTGGTATCCACCCATTAAGCCCATACCGCTTAATTAAAGTCTACGGGCTTTACTCGATTGAATCACTTTTATTAGCCCGCTAATATATTTAGTCATATAATATAATTGGTTATTATAATATGTAAGTCCACTAATAATAATAAGATTAATAAAAAATCTTACATCTGTCTCTTTGGCTGAACTGGTGTGATCGTAAGAGCATGGACACTTGCAAGCTTGTCCGAAAAGTTGCATATCCAAATCACACCACAGTTATTGGAGACAACCGAAGTAGACATGGGAATGTCAAAGAGCTAGATAAACATGAATTTGGAGTAAATTAACAATTTCAAACCGTTATTGGATATCGCTCCATATTTTGATTTGGAGTAAATTAAAAATTGAGTTGATTAGTCATCCAATGAGCATTGAATTTACGCCTATTCCAGTATTTGATATTATTGGATGTCTTGTCGGGTTTGGTAATGGATCCATCGAGAAAGACTTTTTTGCGTCTCGCATAGAAGAGGCGCATGTGCATCATAGCGATTTTCCATTCTTGATAGTCTTAAGTTGTGAGGGTTAACTGCCAATTAGATATGTCAAGGTGATTAGAAGAATGTAGACAAAAATCTGAATCAACAGTACATAAGTGTAGGAACCTGTAATACGACAGTTAAACTTTATGCAGTATAACGATAAGGTTCAGAATTTCATACCACTGCAGTGCGTATAATGAGCAGAGTCGAGATCGGAATCTCTTTCCTTAATTCTAAAAATAACCCATATTACGACGGTTACCGGTGTTTAAGAATCCTAGGATACAACTGCTGTTCGAATCCGTTCTTCGTAATAGAACCGGAAGCCTACGAACCAGTAGTGCGTTGCACTCTTGAGATGAGAAAAGCTCGCAAGCTTGAGAGAGAGAAGAGAGAATGATTGTTGGTGTGTTTTGGAATGAATGAAGAGCTCTCTATTTATAGGAGCTGGAGGAGCTGAATTGGGCTATGGGCCTCGAGGCCCAACCCAAAACCGGAGCCAATAGGATGCTGACACGTGTCCGCAATTCATGACTTTCAAAGCCACGATTTTAGGGGTCAAAAGAAAAGACCATAACCGCCCACGTTTTTAGGATTTGTTGGCTGATCCGTTGGACTGGATATTCAGATATCCAGCCCGGTCCGCTGATCCGTTTGCACAGATGGGCCTGGCCCAAGACCTTCCTCATCTGGACTGTTGGACTTCGAGTTGGGTCGGCCCAAAAATAATATAGGTGGCCAGCCCAGATTATAATTAGGTCCACCCGCCCCGCAACACGGCACGACACGGACTCGGACACGGCGCGACACGGCACAAGCCCGAGCACAAGCACAAGCACAAGCACAAGCACATGCCTTAGTGCATATTTGCCCCTTATATCCTACTCCCTTTTATCTCCATATAGTCGATGTGGGATTCACCCAATTTTTTACTATTTTCCCAAGTTATTACCTAACATGCAATCAACTTTGGGCATCCATTTCTCATTCAAACGGAACTCAAATTTAATGTATGAATATACCACGAGCAAGAGCTCGCGGAGACGAAGCCAACGCTCCCACTTTCCGGTGTTGATAATGGCCGGAGCCCGCCGGAAATGTGCCCGGAAAAGTGTCCAGCGCACACATGTGTTAAAACATGTTTTATTTCTTCTTTTTATTAAATTAGTTCCAACAATCCCCCACATGAATAGAAATGATTCTAAACATATGCTTCTCTGCTTTTAGACAGACAGAATTCTCAAGAGTACAGTCGAAAAATCACTGCGTCTGGACTGGTGCCATGTTTCATGCTTGAACCGTCCATAGTGAATAGCTATCGGATTTACTCGACCAGGTAGTGACTATGATGTCTTGAACCACCCGGGCTTTTATGTAAACCAAGACAACAACTATCACACAATTTCATTTTCTCGCAGAACGTTTGGTTCTCTGGTTGTGTTCATTTTGGCCTTGAACATCCCTGGTTTATGCATGAGTGAATTTGGAGAATTCAGCCTCACTTTATTCTCCTAGACACGGCCCCATGTCACACTCACAAGGTGATTTACCATAAAAATATCTTTCATACTCCCCCTTTGTTTCAAGGCGATGGAATCATTAAAAGCCAAGCTTAACCTTAACTCATACAATTTGCACTGTTTATCATCCTTAGGAATTGGGTACAGACAGTGCTCCACTTGATTCAACTTGGATAGGTTTTCCCCTTGAACCTACATCATGGAATCTCCAGTCACGTAGGTAGGGTTTTCCTTCAAGCATCCTCTTTCGTAATAGGCTTTAAACCCATTCCTTTTGATGATTTTAAAACTTGATCTCTTGACAAACCCTTAGTAAATGGATCCACTAGGTTGTCAGCTGATTTGATATAGTCTATCGAGACTATACTTGTTGAGATCAGTTTTCTAATGGACTTATGTCGTTGTCTAATAGGACGTGACTTTCATTGTATAAAACGCTCAGTGCCCGAGCTATAGCCGATTGACTATCACAGTGTACACATAATGCCGACACTGGTTTTTCCCACATCGGAATATCTTCCAAGAAGTTCCGAAGCCACTCAGCTTCTTCTGCTGCTTTGTCTAACGCAATGAACTCAGACTCCATTGTGGATCTGACCAATAACGTCTGTTTGGAAGATTTCCAAGATACTGCTGCACCACCAAGTGTAAACACATATCTACTTGTGAATTTTGAGTTTCTAGAGTCGGATATCCAGTTTGCGTCACTGTATCCTTCTAAAACTGTCGGTTGGTTACTATAGTGCAGCCCATAACTTTGAGTATAACGGAGATAGTTCAATACTCTAGTTATCCCTTTCCAGTGTTTATGTCCTGGGTTACTTGTATAGCGACTTAGTACATTAACTGAGTGCGCTAAGTCAGGGCGTGTACAATTGGTTAAGTACATAAGACTCCCAATTACACGTGCATACTCAAGTTGTGACACTGAGCCCCCCACATTTTTGGTCAGGTGGAGTTGAGGATCCACAGGACTCTTCGCTGTGCCACTCGAGTAGTTCTTGAACCTCTCAAGGATCTTTTCAGCATAATGAGCTTGGGACAGGGTAATACCTTCGGAATGTCTAGTGATTTTAATCCCTAGAATGACATCCGCTAATCCCATATCTTTCATGTCAAACTGACCCCTAAGTAAATTCTTAGTTCGGTTGATCATGTCTTTGTTGCTTCCAATGATAAGCATATCATCGACATATAGACATAACAAGACATATCCCGTAGGAGTATTCTTGATATATATGCACTTGTCGCATTCATTAATGCTGAAACCATTCGACATCATTACGTTGTCGAATTTTTCATGTCACTGCTTAGGAGCTTGTTTGAGTCCATAAAGGGACTTTACAAGTCTACACACCTTGTGTTCTTGTCCAGACACAACATACCCTTCAGGTTGTTTTATGTAGATCTCCTCTTCTAAATCTCCGTTTAGAAAGGCAGTTTTTACATCGATTTGATGGATTTTTAGGTTTCGTAATGCCGCTATTGCTATTAGCATTCTTATAGATTTTATTCTCGTAACTGGAGAATATGTCAAAGAAATCCAACCCTTCTTTTTGTCGGAATCCTTGCACTACAAGCCTAGCCTTGTACTTTTCGATTGAGCCATCGGTTTTCAACTTGGTTTTGAAAATCCATTTGCACCCAAGTGCTTTACACCCTTTTGGTAAGTCAACTAACTCCCATGTATGGTTTTGCATAATGGAGTCAATCTCACTTTTGACTGCTTCCTTCCATGAAGGTGCGTCATGTGTAGACATGGCTTCTGTGTAACTTCTTGGTTCTTTCTCCATGAGAAATGCCGTTATGAAGTCATCCCCAAACGATTTTTCTGTTCGAGTTCTTTTGCTTCTTCGAGGTTCTTCCTCGACTATCTCATTTCTAGAGATGCCTTCTTCCCTTTGTTCACGAGTTTGTTTTGGATTTTCTTTATCCTTACACGAAAACACGTTTTTAAAGAAAGAAGCATTCCTAGATTCCATTATTGTATTAACATGTATATCTGGTATATCTGATTTATGTACCAAAAATCGATAAGCACTATTGTTGTGTGCATATCCTATGAAAATACAATCAACGGTTTTAGGTCCGATGGTGACCTTTTTAGGAGGTGGTATAGCCACTTTTGCTAGGCACCCCCACACTTTGAGGTATTTGTACGATGATACTTTACCTTTCCAAAGTTCATATGGCGTTTTGCCAGTTACCTTATGAGGTATTTTGTTGAGGATGTAATTGGTAGTAAGCAATGCTTTCCCCCACATGTTCAGGGGTAACCCAGAATCCTGCAACAAGGCGTTCATCATCTCTTTCAGAGTTCGGTTCTTTCGTTCCGCAACTCCGTTAGATTCAGGTGAATATGGAGCAGTTGTTTGATGAACTATCCCGTGTTTTCTACAAAACGCGTTGAAAGGTTCATCGTACTCGCCTCCTCTATCACTTCGTACGACTTTGATTGTCTTACTAAGTTGGTTTTCAACTTCCAACTTGTATTCCTTGAATTTTTCCAAGGCCTCACCCTTGCTTCTGAGCAAGTAGATATAACAATATCTTGTACAGTCGTCAATAAATGTGACGAAGTACTTTTTACCTCCTCTAGTTTGTATAAACTTCAAATCACACAAATCAGTGTGAATTAAGCCTAGAGGTTTTGTGGTTCTCTCCACTTGTGGAGATGGTGTTTTTGTGAGTTTTGCCTGTACGCAGACTTCACATTTGTCTTTGTTTAATTTGCATTTTGGAATTAGGTTTAAATTCATCAGTCTTTGGATAGACTTATAATTTACATGTCCTAATCGTTCATGCCAAATGTTGAAAGACTCAACAACATAAGCAATTGGAGTTTTATTCATTGCAACGTCATTTGTTACAATGTCTGGGATGACTGTCAATACACACATTTTGAACAGTCCATCCTTTTGATACCCCTTGCTTACATAAATCCCACGTTTAGTGAGAGTTAGCTGATCGGATCCTATTTCGACTTCGAATCCGTTCTTGCTCAGCAAAGATCCGGAAATTAAGTTCTTCTGGATATCTGGCACGTGCATGACATTGTTGAGAGTCAGCTCTTTCTCAGACATAATTTTTAGCACTATCTTGCCATGACCTTCGACCTTTGATGTGGACGAATTCCCCATAAACAGGATCTCGTCGTGCTTATTCTTTTGATAGGTGGAAAACATCCACTTGTCAGAACAGATGTGGCGGGTAGCACCAGTGTCATACCACCACTCCATCGGGTTGCTCCCGACCATGTTCACTTCAGACGTCACAACAACTATATCAACCATTGTCAGATCGCCTTCAGCTACTTGGGCTTGAGCTTTACCCGTGCCTTTGCCTTTGCATGGGTCGCCCGTGTTCCAACATTTGTCGGACTTTTGACCCATTTTGCCACAGGCGTAACACTTGCCGGTGAACTTCTTTTCAAGGGTAACCCAAAGTTCCCTAGAAGTTTCAACCAATATGTACACTTGGTACAACGAGTAAGACAGACGGCTTAGAATCCACCCTTTGCACACATAGTCGATGTTCAGATAAGCTTGGAGTTCCTCCACATTTGCGGGTTTACCCTCGGTCACATATCTGTCGAGTTTGTGCATGTTTAAGAAGAATAACATCTTCTGTTGCCAAGTTTTGAAATTAGTTCCATCGAACTTGTCTGGCAGCAATCCTACGTACGGAAAGTCAGACATTGATACTGTCTGAGGGACAAGTTGTTGACCAGACTGTACACCACTTGGAAGTGGATTAGTCCTGGTTGTTAGGTTTAACAACTTAGCCGGTGGTAGACCACTCCCTAATTGAATATGGGGTGTCTGCTCACCCCTAATTTTAGCATCACTAAGGAGCCTCAGGATACTTCCATAATCGGAAGTGTTCGCACCGTCGGTAGTTTCTTTTGTGTTATGAACCATTTCAATTACACGGAAACAACCACGGTCAGTATTTCAATTTTTTGATCGGAAATCGAAACTCAAAAACCGAATTTAAATTTTTTTGGGTATAAGTCCGTACAAGAACAGACTTGTTTTCGATTTAATATTTAAATCGAATTCAGGTTTAAAAAACAAAATCGTTTTGTTTTTAAAATAATTTTTGAAAACTGAATTTAAAATTCAATTTTTCCCAGTAGATAACCCGGTTTGCCTATTCCGGCGCCTTATCTGCAACACTTAATAAACAGTTAGTGCATAACAGTTTAACAAAGTTTTTTAGAATTAAGACTGTAGGAACCTGTAATACGACAGTTAAACTTTATGCAGTATAACGATAAGGTTCAGAATTTCATACCACCGCAGTGCGTATAATGAGCAGAGTCGAGATCGGAATCTCTTTCCTTAATTCTAAAAACACCCCGTATTACGACGATTACCGGTGTTTAAGAATCCCAGGATACAACTGCTGTTCGAATCCGTTTTTCGTAATAGAACCGGAAGCCTACGAACCAGTAGTGCGTTGCACTCTTGAGATGAGAAAAGCTCGCAAGCTTGAGAGAGAGAAGAGAGAATGATTGTTGGTGTGTTTTGGAATGAATGAAGAGCTCTCTATTTATAGGAGCTGGAGGAGCTGAATTGGGCAATGGGCCTCGAGGCCCAGCCCAAAACCGGAGCCAATAGGATGCTGACACGTGTCCGCAATCCATGACTTTCAAAGCCACGATTTTAGGGGTCAAATGAAGACCATAACCGCCCACGTTTTTAGGATTTGTTGGCTGATCCGTTGGACTGGATATTCGGATATCCAGCCCGGTCCGCTGATCCGTTTGCACAGATGGGCCTGGCCCAAGACCTTCCTCATCTGGACTGTTGGACTTCGAGTTGGGTCGGCCCAAAAATAATATAGGTGGCCAGCCCAGATTATAATTAGGTCCACCCGCCCCGTAACACGGCACGACACGGACTCGGACACGGCGCGACGCGGCACGGCGCGACACGGCACAAGCCCGAGCACAAGCACAAGCACAAGCACATGCCTTAGTGCATATATATATAGATTATGATCGATACATTGATACCATGTAGAATCCAATTAATACGATGATTTATTATGCTTACCTAAAAATATAAAGATGGCTTTCTTAAAGGTAGATTCACATCGTCCATTGTCAATAACAAATGGTTCTTCTTTATAATCTCTTAGTATAAATCTGAAAGAGCGAATTCTATTTATTAGGTGTAGTCCATCAAAATTGATTCTAGTGATCCAGTCTCAAGTTTTGGAAATTTTTTTGGAGGAAGGGAGGTCTTTGTGGAGTATATGCATTTTGTGGAGGAGGGTTGTAGGTTGGTGAGAAAGTCTTTCTGCTCAATTCGAATTTCCATAAGAAAATCTGAGATGATCTCTTTGCCTTTGTTATCCTTGGTAGACCTCATTTGGCCCACTTCTAGCATATCTTACATTTTATTAAACTTGTTGCTCATCAATTCCTTGCGGGCATAAGTAACACGTGGAGATAGAATGTCCTACACTTGAGCAAAATTGACATGGAATGATAGCCTTTGCATTGGCTTCATTTGACTCATTCTTGGCTCCTTTTTCTTCCTCAATTAGCTTCATCAACTTGTTCACTTGAGTTGTAAGGACATCAATCTTGACTTCTTTGGCATGGACATCATCTAACTTGAACACGACTCCTGCCCTCTTGAGGAAGTGTATCTCTCACAATGCTTGACTTGTTTCTCTATAAACATCCAAGCTTCATCTATTTTCTTCCCTAAGATCGTTCCTCCCAACAAGGAGTCAACTTTGTCTCGGTTGACATCATCAAGCCCTTTGTAGAGGATCTCCACTAGCACAGCTTTGAGTTGACCATGGTGAGGACAATCAAGCAAGAAATCCTTGAATTCCTCCCACACTTGATGGATGTTGTGACCATAGTGGATGTTGTCACCATAGTCCATTTTAAGGAATTGATCTTCCTTATTAGCTATGCGGTTTTGCTTTGGTGGGGGTGGGGGGGGGGGGGGGGG
>BSUD01000002.1:20545388-20637500 GCA_033239045.1 Fagopyrum esculentum
GGGGGGGGGGGGGGGGGGGGGGGGGGTAATTTGGTGTACAATTCTTCCCATGAAGTAATGGTTCTGGTAGAAATCGAGTTGTACCATTGCTTGGCTCGATCTTTCAAAGAGAAAGAAAAATCCCTTAGCTTTTGCTCACTTGACTCCTCTAATCTTGTCGGTCTCCATAAATTCATTGTAAGTAGAAAGGTGTAGGTGAGGTCTCTCAAACTCCATTGGCGATCCTCAAATTTGGTTTTGTCTTGTCATTTGAATGAGGGAAGACTTGATCTCGAAATTTTGTGGTATTTGATCTCCAAACACCACCCCGGTTGTTCTATTTGAAGGGATGGGTTCATATGCTCACCAAGTGTCCTAGGTGCAAGAGGAATCGCGGGATTCAGTCTTTCTTGAGGCAACGGTGGAACGTAGACCACTTTAGGACCATTTCCATTTCTATTCATCGGGTTTGGCTCAACTCTTTCTTGTGCTTGCAACCTTGCTTCTAACTCGACTATCATTTGGCGTTGCATAGCTTCTCTCTCATGCTTGGGTCATAAGTCTATTCATTTATTCTTCACGCCTTTCCATTGTTTGTGCTCTCTTTCTTTTTACAAGTGCCTACCCTTAGACCATGTACAATAGAAAGCCCCAAACTCTTTTTTTCCTACCACATCTGCAAGATTTCTACCACATCACCTTAGTAGTTCTATTTTAGTTTTTCATTTACTTTCACCCACAACAAAGAGTCCCGAACTCCTCTTTTTCACCTTTTATTTTTCTATAAATTAATGAATTGGATATTTATATATCATTTCATTTAGGGCTGATCATAGGTCCAAAACCGAACCGAACCGCTAAAAACCGAACCGAACCGAAAACCGATTTTTCAAAAACCTTGGACCGAAAACCGAACCTATAAAAATAGGTTCGGTTTCGGTTTGGACCGAAAACTGAAAACTTAAAATATGTGAACCTAAAACCGAACCGATTATGTCGGTTTCGGTTCGGTTTCGGTTTCGGACCTAAATGAACCTAAAATTAAAACTAAAAAATCTCGATAATATAACAATAAAATAAAATTTTCAATTCTATAATAATTTTAGTATAAAGAGTTGAAACTTAGAAAAGTAACCACCTCATTTAAGCACTAAGTACTAATTAAATTTGCCACAACTAAAAATAACAATTCTATAATATTTTTTTATTAAATGAAATTCGGTTTTCGGTTTTTTATCGGTTTTTTCGGTTTTGGACCGAAACCGAACCGAAACCGAAATTATAAAAAATACGGACCGAAGACCGAACCTAAATTGTCGGTTTAGGTTCGGTCCGGACCGAAATTCCTCGGTTCGGTTCAGGTAAACTGAACTGATCTTGCTCAGCCCTAATTTCATTATTAGTTAATATTACTAGTACTTTTTATAAATAAATATTAGACATAAAAATTAAAATGTAAATATTTTTTAAAGTTAATAAATAAAAATTTAAATAAATAATAACTTAATAAAAAGAAACACATTTTAAATAACAACCGACATAACAAAAAATACATACTAAATTAACATCAAAACAACAAAAATATCTAAAATAAACAACAAGAGCAGAAAAAACATAATTTAAATAACAAACAACTTAATGCAACTAAATATAAAAATAAATGTATAACTTTAAGTTTCTGTATAAGTTTATGGTCCATTTAAGGTTGATGTTGAATGTTTAAAGTTATTGTTTATGTTTTATTTCAATCTTATGTTATAAGTTATGTGTATGTTGAAGTTAATATATGATATATCACTTTAAGTTTTTTTTTAATTAAATTAGAATTTTATTTGTAAGTTATTGTCAGATTTTATGTCTAAGATCTATTTTAAACTGTATTTTTTATTATAAAAGATACAATTATATATAAAAATAATTATCTTATTAGATTGATAAAATTAAAATAATATGAACAAAAATAAATTTAAATGTTCACTACGTAAAACCCTATTTACGTTAAAACCCCTGCCACATAGCGTGTTATCACTGACAAGCTTTTGGCCATATGAGAATCAACTAAAACATCATCGTTTTGGCCCGATACGGGCAAAACGACGTCATTTTGATTCGTATAAAAAAATGGAGATATGAGTCGACGTCAATATTAGCGTCGACCCTTGAACTCCTAGACCTTCTCTCCTCCATGTCATTTGATGACATGACTGGGTTTAGGAGTCCCGACCCTACATTGTGGAGGATCTTAGTAGGGTTTTCTTGGATTCGGGATAAAATGGTTAAAAATTTCTATTTAGAACCTAAAATAATCTCCTATTGTCTATAAGACTACAATTAGTGGCGGAGTTAGACGTCTCTCCAGGAGGGTCGAAAAATTTTTAAATAAAAATTCAAATAATATTTGATTATAAAATTAATATTAATAATTAAAATTAATAAATATTTTGTCTTATCGTAACTTATACATTATTATATTACATTAGCCAATTATCGATTAAAACTAAATATTAAATTACTACTCAAACATGTCAACAATAATTAAATTAATAACATAAATCTTTAGTATTTTATAAACAATAATTATGATATTTTACAATTTTTTACATATAAAATACATGGTTGTTGATATCTTGTTAATAAATATTTTGCCTTATCGTAACTTATACATTATTATATTACATTAGCCAATTATCGATTAAAACTAAATATCAAATTACTACTCAAACATGTCAACAATAATTATGATATTTTACAATTTTTTACATATAAAATACATGGTTGTTGATATTTTGTTAATATATATGTTTAACTAACATAAATTATGAAATGAAATAAATTTATGATAAAAACTATAAATATGACTTCATACGTGAGTTAGTTAGATTAACTATAATTTAATATCAAATTCGATTTATATATATTCATATTAAAAATAAATTAATTGAAACAATTTGATTTACTAGACTTTTTCTAGTTCTGTGTTCAGTAAATGTACCCTTGAGAGAATAGTGTGTAGGGTTTGAAAATAAATACAAAAGATTGGGATATATTTACTTAATTGAAACATTAAAAAGCCTAGTTACTACTATAGTTTTTCAAAAAGTCCTAGTTATCAAAATTGCCCTAAATAATTTACATGTGTCTTTTTTATTTTATTCAAAAGAAGATTGTTTAACTTGCCCCACTTCGATTCAAAAAAAAAAACTTCAAACTAAGGGCCCGTTTGGTTCCAACTTCAAAAACGGAAATAAAATGGAAACGAATTTAGTCACATCTATATTTTTATTCATGAAATTTTATAGAATCATTTTTTGTAATTTCATGCAAGATGCACTTGTTTCCCCACATTTTATTTTCCGAGGATATAAATGTAATCAAATTTTACTCCAACTACTTTAAATCATAAAAAAAAATATTCTAAACCTCCATTCCAGAGTTAAAATCAAACGGCACATCGGGTGTGCTTCAAACGATCTCAGTTATGCTGTATGACGCGACGAGAAAGAGAGAAACGGCCGAGAGGGGCACCGATTGAGCGTTTGTACGACATCCCTTTCACTGATGGCGGTTGCTCTCGGAAGACAACTTTACCAGACGACTCTATTGATCCTCTTTCGTTCGCCCTTTCAACCTAGCTTATTTGATGTGTGCACAGAGGTTTGTAAGCCCTAATTTCACAATATTTGACTAGCTTACGGAATGTGTGATGGCCCATTATGCTGATTTGAGAAGCATTCATTCCTAGTTTCGTAATTAATTTTGGTTCTACATGCCGTACATCTAGCTAGAAGAAAAACGATCCATTATTAGGCTATGAATCAACTGCTATTTAAGCTTTTTGGCAAGAACCGTTTATTTGATCGTGATACACAACTTCAATGAGAAATCAAGTTAATTGAAATCCTCAATTGATATAGCTGATTGTGCCTCCATGTCTAACTTTAGGCTTGTTGCTATGCTGGTTGATAAGCTGAGTGCTTCCGGCAGCCCTCTTGTTAGTGATTCTTCCCTTTACCGGAGTTTTATTGGCCTCACTACATCCTGATATCATCTATGATGTGAAGCAAGTCTATCTCTTTATGCGTCATCACTTTCAGGCTCTAAAGCTTATGATATGCTATGTTGTTAAGCAAGTCATGGGCCAGATTCAGGTTATGCGCCTCACCTCAGCTTATCAATATGTGAACATCTTTACCAAAGGGTTATCATGCTAGTTGTTTCTTGGTTTAGAGTCAGTCTCACTGTCCATGAATTCTTTTTTTTTTTATGGTATTATCTCAGTTCCAAGTTTTTAAAATTCTTGATGATCATGAGAAACTTGTGTACATTTGAATTTCAATGTGAAATGGGCACAAGGTAACTGTATATACCATATTGCTTGATGCTTCACATGTGCTTATTAGCTTTAAAGGATTAAATTCTTATCAAAACCTTAAATTTGCTTGTTCATGTCATGTACTCTATCATATAACCTTCAATTGCCCTTTTTTCATGTTTGTGATGGATTTTCATATTAAAAGTTATGTTACAGTATTAATGATTCAAGTTAGATTGGAATGACGAGATTCAGTAAAACTTGTGTTTTTAAGCTACTAAAGTAATGAGCACTGTCATGGCCATACAGATATGATCAGGAGATCTGATTGTGCAGTTTTCCAATTAGTTAGGTATGTTTGAACAAGCATCTTGACTAGCAGGTTAACTGTGTGTTAGCTGAAGAGCCACAGCTACTGAAAAAGTCAGCGAGTGTGTTGACTAGCAATAAGGATATATTCATACATTTTCAGCAACATCTATCCTGAGCAATAAGCATGACTTCCTTTCAATGGGTGAAGAACCCAACACCTCTCTCCCAAATTTCTCCTGCCTTCATCCTCCCACAGGATTTGAGACCTGATCTCTCTCAAGTCTCCGCCCTCACCTCCATTCCCATCATTGACTTGAAAGAAGATGAAGGTGAAGGTCTATTCGCGCCTTCTCTGGTGGAGAAGGTGTCGAGAGCCTGTGAAGAGTACGGTTTCTTCCATATCACCAACCATGGGGTGCCCGAAGAACTGTGTACTCGAATGCTGGATGCTATGAAGCACTTGTTCGAGATGCCACCTCATATTAAAGTTGATCTATTCTCGGACGATCCTAGGAACGAGGTTAGACTCTACAGTCGCCACCTCAACGTCCCTGGCAGCTCTCCACAAGATAAGGTGTCTATGTGGAGCGAAGCCTTCTTTCACCCATGGCATCCCTCTCCTGATTTCATTGCTCGCCTGCCAAGTACTACTCCCTCCATATATAGGTACCAAAACAAGGCAACTTTACTTTCTTAGCTTCTCTGTACTCTTCTGCTTGAATCGAGCATTCTATATCATCTCTACTAATGAAGGAGTTCATTTCTCATATTAATCTTTATTGGATGTGTTAGGAAATAATTCTAGTTTTATGCAACTGTATAAGGAGTTTCTTGAAAGTATGATCAATAGTAAAAATCAATCATCACCAAAATTTTTGGTGCTGTTTTATTGAATACTGAAGATCAATTTGTTTATGTTTTAAATGCAGGGCAATAGTTGGTGAGTATGCAGCGGAGATAAACAAGTTATTTAGCCGGCTGTTGAGTTTGATATCACTTGGTCTGGGAGTAGACAAGGATTACCTGGAAAGGAAGCACGGACAAAGTCCACGGCGAAGAGCCCAGGCCAACTACTACCCTCCATGCCCAAGTCCTGAACTCACCCTTGGGCTTGCCCCGCACACAGATTTCAACACCCTCACGATCCTCCAGCAGTCGGATCAAGTCTCCGGCCTCCAAGTGATAAAAGACGAAAAATGGGTGACTGTTGATCCCATCCCCAAATCTTTTGTTGTGAATGTCGGGGATCAGCTGCAAGTTCTAAGTAACGGTAAGTACAAGAGCGTGCATCACAGGGCTGTGACTATCAAGAATAAACCTCGCATGTCAATGGCTCTGTTCTTTGGACCCGACGAGGACACCGTGATTGGACCCATTGAGGAGTTGGTGAATGAGCAGCATCCTCCATTGTACCGAAACTATGTTTACAAGGAATTTGTGCAAGAGTTCCACAGGCAAGATGGCACTAGGAGGAGAGTCAAAGAAGCCTTTGAATTGCAACGTTAAAATATAATTATTAAATATGTGATTTTTAGATGCAAAAATAAACTGAAGCATGATTAATCTGGTGTTTCTTCGATGCTTAAATGCTTAGGTAATCTCTCCTCAGACAATTACAATGAATAAGCATGTAACTGCTGATATCTTATGTCAGATTTGTTGTTTGATATCACTTGGTCTTGGACTAAACAAGCTATTAAGTCGGCTGTTGAGTTTGATATCACTAGGTCTTGTACTAGACAAGGATTACTCGAAAAGGAGGCATGGGCTGAGTCCAAGGAAACGAGTCCAGGCCAACTACTACCCGCCTTGTCCGGAGCCTGAACTCATCCTAGGGCTTGCCACACACACAGATTTCAACACCCTCACCATACTCCAACAATCGGATCTAGTGTCCGGCCTCCAAGTGATCAAAGACGGAAAATGGTGAGGGTATCGAAATCCGTGTGTGGGGCGAGCCCTAGGGTGAGTTCAGGCTCCGGTCATGGTGGGTAGTATTTGGCCTGGACTCGTTTCCTTGGACTCGATCCATGCCTCTTTTCCTAGTAATCATTGTCTAGTCCAAGACCAAGTGATATCAAACTCAACAGCCGACTTAATAGCTTGTGTATCTCCATTGCATATTCACCAATTACCTCTATGGCATTTAAAACATAACAAAAATGAGCTTCGATATTCAACAAAAGGAAAGAAAAGATAAAGCCGTTAGATATGAGCGGACCCTAACTTCTTCATCCCGCAACCACCTCCTAAAGTTCTTACTTTATTTCGCTTTTCTTAAAATTGGTGTCATCGACCACAACTTTCCTTAAAGTTGGTGTTATTTATGACAATTTTTCCTTAAACTTATAAGTATATCACTAATGCATAGGAATTTTATTTATATTTATTATTTTAAATTAAAAACTTTATTACATACTAGATGGGTCTAGCGTGATGAAGAAGTTAAGACCCGTATCCCGTCCCGGATAGATTTTGGCGAGACGGTATTTCTGATTTTGAATGAAATCTTGCCGGAATCGGAATATGACCGGAACGTGATCGGGATTGGCGGAATTTGTGTCCTTCCCTGATATTTTTGAATTCTTACTTCCGAGGATATTGTTAATCGTATTTGGAAGAAAAGAAATTTTTAGGGTGCACTAAAGTGGAAGCTTAGATGGTCAAAGGGGCCTTATGGATACTACCACACCAGGAGGACACCCAACTTGATATCCTCAGTGGTGAATGGATCATTGACGTTCCATCTGATTGTAGTATATGTATGGCCCACCAACGATGGGAAGAAAAAATATTTTCGTCCACAACTTGACATCGATATTTTCGTGATCGACGAATCGTGCATTATAGGAGGAGAATTTGGTTTTGTTTTTGGTTTTTAGCGGGTTGATTATCATCTTCATCCGAAGCAATTCGATTACACGTTTTGCGATCTTCGTCCTAGCAGTCGAAACCAAAGGCGATCTTGACCGGGCTTGTGTGGACCAACTAGAGGAGCAATACGTGGGGCTCTCATCTCTTTCGTCCCTTCGTGATCAGATCTGGTTCACGCATCAACATGTATTTCCTATGAACCATAAATCGTTGCCTATCATTTGTGCTTGTAGATTCTACGATTAGATGTTTAGATATGATCTGAAATTCCGCTTAAAGCATCTAATAAACCTTCAATTGGTATCAGAGCGATCTTGCATAGATTGATAGGATCAATGATTTGATGCGGATCTTGATTTAAATTGGTGGTGAATTTTATATGGATAAAGATGTAAAATTGAAATGGAGATTTTGATGAATTGAGACATGAAAATGTATGAATTGATATGGAAATTGGATACCACCGAACCGAGTCAGATTCGATCCGATTAGGTGATGGAAAGGCCACAAAATTGACCGAACTGGTGGATGATTGCCGTATGTTTTTTTGGCTAAGTCACAAAATGTTTGATATAAAATATTTGCCGGTGATTTGAGATTTTGCCTATAAAATTAAGATGGATAATATTATGATATTGTTTATTTTAATTATTTCCTAAAAGTTAGAAAATCCCACTTAAGATTAAATATTTGATATTATATCTTTTTCATACAATTTAATCCAATTATTACATTTTACTGGTTAATATTGATTAATACCATATAAGGATTTAATTTTAAATTGAGATATATTGTTATGTTTGTTTTATATTATGATATATTGCTTGCATAAGGTGACTAGTATGACCCATAAATACGATCTGTGTATCGTTATGTTTTTCTTGTACACGATCTGCGCATCGTTTGTTTTGTTGTAATTTAATTTATGCAATTAGAGTAAATTAAAATTGTAATACAAGAAGAAGTACAAGACATAAGAAGGTCAAGGATGGAGATCCATGAAGGATACAAGATGAAGTGATTGTGAAGATTAGATCTTTATTTTTTTGCACCGTAGGGGCCATACTAGGATCACAATTATTGCGTTTTGAATGCTTTATTTAAGTTTTTATATTGTTTTTATTTATGATATTTTTTCACACATAATTAAAAGACAAATAAAAAGACTTAAGTTCCAAAGGTAAATTGGGACAATGCATTTTCATATCATAAACCATTAAGTTCTGGATTTTTGGTTGGATGGGCTTCACAAAAGTGAGGGTGTTCTTCCATAATCTTGGACCGAGTGAGGGTGGATCTATACGGGGGTTCATAAACCTTGATATGGTAGTACCCAACGAGAGACCAAAAGGCAAAGTTTTGGATCTTGAGGCATGGGATGATTTCTGCATTGGATGTGGATCATCAACCAAGAATTATAAGGAGTTATAATTAGTAATTGTTACTTACCCTGAACACATAGGACTTAAGGCAGTACAAAAGTACGTTGAGTCTTGTCTGGGATGGGATCTTGGAATATTTTATTCAAAGGGACGACAACAAATGAATAAAATGTGCTTTTTCTTATTTTAAATTGTTTAAATATAAGTATTTGCAATTTCAAACATATACTGATTTGTATGTCATTTATATTCTGTAGATAATGTCGAACGATAATTTGAAATTCTCTCTGCGCTCAATTGTTGAGAAAAACAAGCTCAATGGAACGAACTTCCTTGATTGGGAAAGGAATATGAGAATCATTCTCAGGTCCGAGGGACGTGAGGACGTCCTAGCTACCCCTATCCCTTCTGTGACCGACACCTCATCAGATGAGGAGAAGGCAACAGAAACTCGGGTGAGGTCTGAGGCATTACCTGTAACTTGCCTCATGCTTGCTGCAATGGAGCCTGATTTGCAAAAGAGGTTTGAGCATTCTGATGCTTATACTATCATAACTGAATTGAAAACGTTGTTTCAAGATCAAGCAAGGATAGAGCGATATGAGACTCGCAAAGCTATACTTGATAACAAGCTTGAGAGGGCAAAACCAGTGAGTCCTCATGTGATTAGCCTGACTGGGCTTTTTAAGAGGATGGAAAATCTGGGGACCCCATATGACCAAGAGTTGGCCACTGATATTGTTCTAAGATCTTTGCATGATGGTTTTGCACCATTCAGAATGCAATACCATATGAATGGTCTGAAGCATGATATGAATGAGCTCCATGACATGCTTAAAAGTGCTGAGGGCAATATTATTGATGACAAAAGGAAGGAAGTTATGAATGTCAACAAAGGGAAGGGTTTTAAGAAGGTGGCTAAGAGTAAGAGCAATTACCAAGGGAAAGGCAAGCAGGTTGCCAGACCCAAGGGTGATGAGAAGCCAAAGGTGGCTGCTGATCATGATTGTTTTTATTGCAAGGCCAAGGAACACTGGAAGAGGAATTGTCCCAAGTACCTGGAAGACAAGAAGAATGGAACTATGAGTTCCGGCACTTCATGTATTTATGTTATTGAAATAATGACAACAAATGTTCTAACATTAGAATATGATCCCATTTGGGTATTAGATACCGCTTGTGGTGCTCACATTATTTCTTATGTGCAGGAACTAAGAAATAAAAGGCAAGTGAAGAAAGGGGAGATAGACCTGCGCGTTGGAAATGGAGCAAGTGTTGCTGCACTTACCGTGGGAGACTTCAGTCTGTCTTTACCTTCTGGTTTAGTATTAGAACTGAATAATTGTTATTTTGTTCCATGCATTACCAAGAACCTTATTTCGGTTGTATTATTACATTTGAGGGATTTGATTTTAGCATTAAAGATGGATTTATGTTTGTTTTTAGAAATAATATTTTCTATGCTAATGCACCAATGAGTAATGGACTCTTTGTGTTGGATCTCAAATCGGATGTATATAATATAAATAACAAAAGGAAAAAACCAAATAGTTTGAGTGAGGCCTACCTATGACATTGTCGATTGGGCCATATTAGTGTGAATCGCATGAAGAAGCTCCATAAAGATGGACTTCTAAAAGACATGGATTATGAATCCATTAATACATGTGAATCATGCCTAATGGGCAAAATGACAAGGTCACCTTTCAAAGGAACCAATGAAAGGGCTGCTGAATTGTTGGGCATAATACATACTGATGTATGTGGGCCAATGACCACAGAAGCTAGAGGTGGCTATAGATACTTCATTACGTTTACTGATGACATGAGTAGATATGGATATAATTACTTAATGTCACATAAATCGGAATCCTTTGAAAAGTTCAAGGAATTCCAGAATGAAGTAGAGACTCAAAGTGGCAAGAAAATAAAAGCACTTCGATCTGATCGTGGTGGTGATTACTTGAGCCACGAATTTGATCATCATTTGAAAAACTATGGGATAGTAACACAGTTGTCTACCCCAGGAACACCACAACTTAATGGTGTGTTTGAAATGAGAAACATGACCTTGTTAGACATGGTCCGATGAATGATGAGTTTTGTTGATCTTTCGGTATCCTTCTGGGGATATGCCCTCACTACCGCTGTACTTACATTAAACAGGACTCCGTCAAGAACTGTAGACAAAACTCCATATGAGATATGGAATGGAAAGGTTCCAAAGTTGTCTTTTCTGAAAATATGGGGATGTGAAGCTTATGTAAAGCATTTACAAACAGAGAAGCTTGCCCCAAAATCAGATAAATGCTTTTTTATAGGGTATCCAAAAGGAAGTTTTGGATATTACTTCTACAATCCAACTCAGCAAAAGGTGTTTGTTGCAAAAGATAGTGTCTTTTTGGAAAGGGAGTTCCTTTCCAACAAGTCAAGTGGGAGAAATATTCATCTTGAAATAGTTCAAGACGATGAAGAGCAACAAACTCAACAACAAGATGAAATGGATGATGTCGTTGATGAGATGATTACTTTTGAAGGCCCAGGGCCTCAGATCATTCAAGAGCCGGAACAAGAGGATCTACAAACAGTTGTAGACCATGTTCCGGATTCAGTTGTTGAACAAGTTGAGCCCACTCATAGATCGGAAAGGCCAAGGGTACAACCAAGACGTTATGATGATTTCATCTTGAATGTAAGCCTTGATGTTCTTATGTTAGAACATAGTGAGCCTTCCACATATAAGCAAGCAGTGACGGGTCCAGACTCCAAGAATTGGTTTGAGGCCATGAGGTCCGAAATGTATTCGATGTTTGAAAATCAAGTTTGGGACTTGATAGATTTGCCAAATGGGGTAAAACCCATAGGAAGCAAATGGATTTTCAAACTCAAAACTGACAAGGATGGAAATGTGTCTGTTTACAAGGCAAGGCTAGTTGCCAAAGGTTTTAGACCGATTCATGGTATAGACTATGACGAGACATTTTCACCAGTTGTCATGGTTAGATCCATTAGGATAATCCTAGCTATTGCCGCATATTATGACTATGAGATATGGCAAATGGATGTCAAAACCGCTTTTCTAAATGGTCTTTTGGAAGAGGATGTGTACATGACACAACCTGAAGGTTTTGAAGATCCAAATGATATTGGAAAGGTATGCAAGCTTAAGAAGTCCATTTATGGACTTAAGCAAGTATCCAGGAGTTGGAACTTTCGATTTGATGAAAAGATCAAAGAGTTTGATTTCATTAGATGTGAAGAGGATCCTTGTGTTTACAAGAAGTTTAGTGGGAGTAATGTAGCCTTCTTAGTCTTGTATGTGGATGACATACTACTTATTGGGAATGACATTCCGATGCTAGAGTCCGTAAAGGAATGGCTGAAGAAATGTTTCTCAATGAAAGACTTAGGAAATGCCGAGTACATACTTGGAATTAAGATCTACAGAGATAGATCTAAGAGGCTTCTTGGATTGAGTCAAGGAACTTATATTGATAAGATTCTTAATAGATTCAAGATGCAGGATTCCAAGAAGGGGTTTTTACCCATGCAACATGGTGTATATCTCAGCAAGAAGCAGTGTCCTAAAACACCTACTGAGCTTGAGAAGATGAACCAGATCCCATATGCTTTTGCTATAGGATCTATCATGTATGCCATGGTATGTACACGTCTTGATGTTGCGTATGCTTTGAGCATGTGTAGCAGATACCAATCAAGTCCTGGAGAAGCACACTGGAGTGCAGCTAAGAATATCCTAAAGTACTTGAGAAGGACCAAGGATAATTTCTTAGTATATGGGGGAGATGAAAAATTGATCGTACAAGGCTATACTGATGCAAGCTTTCAGACTGACCGAGATGGCTTTGAGTCTCAATCGGGTTATGTCTTCATCCTTAACGGAGGAGCTGTGAGCTAGAAGAGCTCCAAGCAGGATACAGTAGCAGATTCTACAACCGAGGCTGAGTACATTGCTGTTAGTGAAGCAGCAAAGGAGGCTGTTTGGATAAGGAAGTTCCTAGATGAACTCGGTATTGTTCCTAGTATTTCAGTGCCTATCGACATCTATTGTGACAACAATGGTGCCATAGCCCAGGCAAAGGAACCGAGTTCAAGCTCCAAATCCAGACACGTTATGAGGAAGTATCACCTTATTCGACGCATCATCACTGAGGGTGACATTAGGATGTGTAAGGTGCATACTGATGACAACATTGCAGATCCATTGACCAAGCCTATGCCTAGGCCCAAGCATGAGAGTCACACTAGGGCTAAGGGTCTCAAGCACATTGGAGAATGACTTTGAGTTTGATTTTATATTACATTGTGTATTTATGAGTGTTGGACACTAGTTTTATGTTTGACTTGATGATTTTATGATATATGATATTTCATCCTTATTTATATATTGTTTTGATCGATATTGAATAATATGTCTAAATAATTCATTATTAACAAATGAGATCACTTTAAGTGTTCTGGTGAATGAAACCCCATTAAGTGAAATGAAGTTTTGAATTATTGAAAAAGTCTATAGTTCGAAATCATCAAATGGACATGGATGATTTTATTAGTAACTATATTGTAAGTTGACTGATAGCGCTAGGTTTCATGGGCTATAGGGACATGGAGATGTCTAGTCATTTACATATATATGTATGGATGATACATGTAAGACTGACCCACCTTAAGACTCTCCAAAAGAGATTGTAGAGTTTTAAGTTAAACCATGATTAGTAGATTCCTTAGACATGAGTATGTTGTGGTCTCACTTGATGATTGGTTTTTCTTTGACACTGTTAAACGCTTTCCGTAAAAGGGAGTTATAAAGGCAGTTGTTAGGATTGCCAAAAGTTGAGTGGAAGCCATAGTCATACAAGATTGGAGAAGTCCTCCTGGTTCGTGTATACTGTGATACATTGAACAGGATTGATGTCTCGTCCACTTGAAGAGCGAGAACTGAAAATGCATGGCCATGCTCGAATGGATTATTTGTAATCATCCGTTTAATTGACAGTTCAAACTCGGAGTTCAAGAAACACATTTGACATTATATATGAATGTCACCTTATCGTTAAATAAGACATTAAGAGACAAAGGTATCTTATATTGCACACTTGTTTAAGGACAAGTGGGAGATTGAAGGAATTGTGTCCTTTAATTTAATGTGCAATGACTAAACTTGGAATATGACAATTAATGGAGATAATTCAATCCGATTATTTTAGGAGTCGTAGTGCTTTGCTAGAAGCCAACTACGATTAATGGGCTTAAACGAGTTAAACCCATAACTATTATAAATGGTCCTATGCGGTCACACACTTTGAATTGACGGGCTAGATCAACGGGAATGATGGTTGAAGATTAATATATATATATATATATATATATATATATATATATATATATATATATATATATATATATATATATATATATATATATATATATATATTGTATATTATTAATATATCCATATTATTTATTTGTGAAATAATTAATTAGTGGATATTAATTAGGGAGGTTAATTAGAGGAGTTACACATTTTGTAACTCCCTCCTCCTAATAAAAGAGAGATATCTCTCATCACTTGGGATCCAAGGGAATATAGAGAAACCAAAAAGAGAGCAAAAGAAAGAAAAAGCCAAACGTTGATTTTGTTTTTGGTTTTTAGAGGGTTGACTATCATCTTCATCCGAAGCAATTCGATTGCACGCTTTACGATCTTCGTCCTAGCAGTCGAAACCAAAGGCGATCTTGACCGGGCTCGTGTGGACCAACTAGAGGAGCAACACGTGAGACTCTCATCTCTTTCGTCCCTTCGTGATCAGATTCGGTTCACGCATCAACAGGTATTTCCTATGAACCATAAATCGTTGCCTATCATTTGTGCTTGTAGATCCTACGATTAGATGCTTAGATATGATCTGAAATTCCGCTTAAAGTATCTAGTAAATCTTCAAATTTAAATTTCATCCTCTCCCATGAATGTGAAGGAGGAAGTGAAAAACTACACAAAGACTTATATTTTTGAAAATGATTTATACCCATGGACTCGTAAACATGCATCTTAGGTCCAAACTTTACCTGGTGCAACGGGTGGATTTCTAGCCGGGAGTTTCTAAAAAAAATATACGACTAGAAATATATTTTTTCATAATAAAGAGAGATTGGTGAGACTTATAACCTAACGAGTCACATCATTAGATAACCAAATGAATATCTTATAATGAGCTTGCTCTTCAAGCTCCATTTTTCGCCATAGCCCCTCACCTAAAGAGACGAGCTTTTAGATGTTGGTAGAGGTTTTGATTTTGTAAAAGAAAATTCAAGGTTAAAAAAACTTAAGTTTTTCAACCTCTGAAAGTTGGATTTAGGGTTCCTCAAGCCAGAAGCTTGACTGATTTTCCTCTATTTTGCACATAACACAAAAAAGCCATAAGATTAAGAGTTGTTAAAGCAAAAAGTATGGAAACAAAGCAGAAGTGGGGAGATGAAGTTTTAGAGATTCCAAATCTAAGAGAAAAAACTTTGAAACCTAGAAGATCATAAACGTTTTGAACGTAGAAGATCATAAACGTTTTGAACCTCAGTTCAAGAGACACGCAGTTAATACCGATCTATGTTCGGAAACCCTTCTATTTATCAAATATTAGGAAAATATCAAAAGAAAAGCTCTTATACCAATTTGTTATATAAATAGTAAATGTTTTCAAACAAATAAGGCTAGGTCTAGAGCGATCTTGTCTAAAAAACTCAAGAACGTACAAAGAAAAAAGGGAACTTGGTGACACAGTTCAGACTAAAGACCTTCTACAAGATACGAGAAATTCAACCCAGTCCACTAAAAAACTTTACAAAATTTACAAATAAAGTAAGAACTCGTAAAACAAAAAGATCTCCTCAAGAAAACCATTAAAACAGAAAGCAGGAAGAAGCAGTAGAAAATAAGAAGTAGAACGTCATTGTAAACACAAACGCTTTAGTAAATCTTCCAATAAAACGAAGTTCATACTCTAACGAGAATGAACGGAGAAACTCCGACAAAACACTCGGCTCAAATCTCTTTCGCCCTTTTTCCTCTGTAACTCTCGCTTTCAGATCTAGGATTTTCTTGAAGAAGGAGACAAAAGTAGAGAAGACAAGGAGAGAGCAACACAAATTAAGTACCTAGATTTGGAGCTCTTTGGCGTGACTCTTCAGTGTATGTAAACCACGGGAGAATCATGTGAGACTGAGCCAAAGATGATTAGGCCATGATCACCAGGCTCATAAACAATACAATTTGTAGGTACACAACAGAAGTTTAAAAGATCCAACAATATTTGTAGGTTTATCTATTTCTCTACGAACGTGGCTCGAACCCGTCTTCATCATACTAAAAACAAAACCCAACACAAGTTTAAAAGATCCAATAATATCCCGATCTCTTTTCAAATGTTTGAGATCTTTTTTTTTTGGTGTGAAGGAGAGTCGGTGGTCTCCAGGCGCATCTAGTCGCGCTTCTTATAAATAAAAGAAAGGCTAAATGATCATCACTCGGGGGATAGCCTGACCCCTTACATCATGAAGTAAAAGATCCACTATACCCTCGGGAGGGTCAAGCAATACACTTAGAGCATGTGCAACAGATACCCCATTTTAGAGAATGTTGTGCTTTTGGGAAATTTTGGGCTTCTTTTGCATCCAACAAATTCCCTATCTCAAACTCTAAAATAGGGGGCTTGTGAAAAATAAGCCTTCCTTTCCCTATATTTGCAGCAAGGGAAGGTTCTCCATATGCATTCCATCTACAAAATTTGACAGTTTTTGTCATTGGTTTTAAAATAAAAATTTACATATATACATGAATCCCTATTATGGAGAAGCTATTGAGTTTTAAACAAAAATAATTTAGAGAAAATGAAAATAATTTCTCCATTTTAGAGATTTTTTGAAGAACCTGTTGCACATGCCCTTAGGCCAATAGGGAAATTGAAAGCTAAGTTAGCGAGGTAGTCCGCTACTTTATTCGCCTCGCGGAAGGCATGACGGCACTGGATTTCCCAGTCCCTTCTGATAAAGTCTTGGCATTTACATACCAGACTAGAAAGAGGATGGCACCGAGGTACCGACTTATCCAGCAGCATAATGGCTAACTGAGAGTCCGATTCAATGATAACCTTACGGTATCCACACTCCCAGGCAAGCTTTAGACCATGGTAAATACCCCACAACTCCGCAATTGGTACAGTGCACATACCCAAGTTAATCACATAACCTCGTTGCCATTCTCCGGCATTATTTCTAAGAATACCTTCCGCCGTTGCGTGACCATCTTCCCTCACTGCTCCGTCTGAGTTGACCTTGATGACTCTCGAAGGCGGATGCTCCCACTTGATATATTCGACCCTCTTAGATGATGAGTTAGTCGGGGACGAATTAATTCTCCAGGCTTTGACGTACTCCAAGGCTCTCTCAATGACAAAATCATGTGTGTCGTTCCTAACCGGTACATCTCGAAAGACTTTCTCGTTTCTCCATTTCCAGAGTCACCAAATTCCTACAGCAAAAATCGCACTCCAACTACACATATTATTAAAGTAAACCGTGGAAGTAAAGTTACCTCGAATCCAGGCCGCAAATGAGGAGTCGAAGAAATCTTCTACCCTTCTGTGCGCATGTAGGCTCGCCAAAGCTGTTTACTGTGATGACAATCTCTGAATAAATGAATCAATGACTCACTTTCATGATGACAGTAAGGGCATTATGCAGAGCTAGCCATGTGTCTTCTGAACCTTTCTTCATTACACAGCACACCCCCCCCGATCTCTTTTCAAATGTTTGAGATCTATGCATAGATTCTCACAACTTATTGCTTACTTTCCAAGAACAACTTATTGCTTACATTACAAGAAGAATATCCGTTGGTACACATTTCTATTTATTCATATTGGCTCGGGAGAGACTCCCGAAGCATTGAAGCATCTCAAGTAATGATGCTTGAGTGTTTATTTGTGCATCTAAAAATCACATATTTTAACATTGCAATTGAAAGGCTTCTTTGAGTCTCTTCCTAGTGCCAACTTGCCTGAAGTACTCATCCACAAACTCTTTGTAAAAATAGTTTCTGTACAAGGGAGGATGCTCCTCATTCACAAACTCCTCAATGGGTCCAATGACGGTGTCATTGTCCGGTCCAAAGAAGAACGCCATTGACACACGCAGTTGGTCCTCGTTAGGCATCGCCCTGTGATCCACGCTCTTGTACTTACCGTTAGTTAGAACTTGCAGTTGATCCCCTACATTCACAACAAAAGATTTAGGGATGGGATCAACGGTCACCCATTTTCCGTCTTTGATCACTTGGAGGCCGGACACTAGATCCGATTGCTGGAGTATGGTGAGGGTATTGAAATCCGTGTGTGGGGCAAGCCCTAGGGTGAGTTCAGGCTCCGGACATGGCGGGTAGTAGTTGGTCTGGACTCGTTTCCTTGGACTCGGACCATGACTCCTTTCCAAGTAATCCTTGTCTAGTCCAAGACCAAGTGATATCAAACTCAACAGTCTGCTCAATAGCTTGTCCATCTCCCTTGCATAGTCACCAATTACCTCTCTGCATTTAAAACATAATTGTGTTAGATCTAAGCCGAAAACATAAGCCTCGTATGGATTCAATCGGAAGCTTCATATTCAAAGACTGAGATTGACCTTAAGGAAGGATAGTACTTTGCTTTGATATGTGACATTGTTACCTATAGATGGGGGAGTCGTAGTTGGCAAGAGAGCAGTGAAATCTTGAGAAGGATGCCAAGGGTGAAGGAAGGCTTCACTCCACATTGACACCTTATCTTGTGGAGGAACATTGAGGTGGCGGCTAAACAGCCTAACCTCTTTCATAGGATCCTCCGAGAATAAATCGGCTTTAAGATGAGGTGGCATCTCAAACAACTGCTTTGTAGCATCCAACATTCGAGTACAGAGCTCGTCGGGCACCCCATGGTTGATGATCTCGAAGAAACCGTACTCTTCACAGGCTCTCGACACCTTCTCCACCAAAGAAGGCGTGAATAGACCTTCACCTTCGCCTTCTTTCAAGTCAATGGCGGGAATGGAGACGAGGGCGGAGACCCGAGAGAGATCGGGTCTCAAATCCGGTGGGAGGATGAAGGCAGGAGAGATTTGGGAGAGAGGAGTTGGGTTCTTCACCCATTGAAAGGAAGCCATGCTTATTGTTTATGATAGATTTTCAGTAGCTGTGTGACTCGTCTGCTAATTTTACGTAAATAAGTGATTAGTTCAGCTGCTAGTCAAGACGCATGTTAATTTAGTATTTTTCAACAACTAGTACTACCTAATTAACGTGATAAAATGGCATATTTGTTTATGAGAGATTCCATAATAAGTTTTGGTTTTATTGTTTGTTTGTTTGTTACATGAAATGAAAATGGATTTATTATTATTACTACTTGTAAGGACAAACATTTCCACAAGCATATATCATGTATTATTATACCTTGTGGTTTAAAAACGTTCACCATATGTTTCAGGGCTTGTCGCCTAGTCTCTTTAAATTAATAACTCAATTATTGTTCAAGATCATTAAAGATGTTCTTGGACATTCTTGGCTGATTAACGATACTGTGGAGAAATACTTAGCAGACAACAACTCAACAGATTCAAAGCTTTCAAGCTCCGGAAAGATGCGGTCATGGTAGACAATAACCTGTTTTATAACATAAGATTACGTAGACGAAGTTAGGAAAATAATTATTTAGAAAAAGAATTAAGAAGATAATATTATTTAAGGAGATGAGTATGAAAATAAGTGAAATAAGCTTTTGGTATAATGAATATGATTGTGGGTAAAATTGTAAAAATATAAGTTAATTTTTTTTTTGGTAGTTGAAAGTGAACAAAAAGGGAAGAGGGGTAAAAATAAAGTTTTAGGCTCTATAATCCTTAATAGAATTGCTCAGACCAAATTCACAACATTGCTCATTGCCCTAAAAGGCAATATGCAAAACATTTTGTGAAACAAGTGATACAATCCGAACTGTAAAGCTTGACATGAAAATATATAGCTAAACATGATGCAACTCAGGCTACGGAACTTGACACCGGACTAATAATGACCGAAGAGGACGCTAAGGAGCTAGGGATGACATGTCCTCAAAACTTAGCAAGACAAGCAAAGGGATGATGTCCTCGAAATTAGAAATTACAGTAATTTTTATTTATTAAAATTCTGTGTACCAATGATACACAGGATGACCTCATACACACTAAAGATTTCCCTACGAAGAAAGAAGTCAAGGTCAAACGGAAATGACTAAGATCCGAGAGTGAAGTAAATAACATCGGAATTTGTGCATAATCACTCGATCACACATGAGGTCACTCGATCTCCCTCTTTATCTTCTGCACAGGACCTCAAAATGACCTTCGTTCGATGCAAGGAATGCATGTCTTAAATAAACTATGGACCAAGCCTTTAACTTTGGCCAATGAGGTCGCTCGATCGGCCCTCTCGACATGCTTGCTTCGACATCTTATCTTAATTTCCTTATCTATTTTAGTTGGGCTAGACTTTCGGCTCGTCCACTTGGACGTTTTATCTTATAGATTTGATCTTATCTTGTTAGAAGATATGATTGAAGAGACCTACGGTTTCCATGTTATCCCCTAACCCCACAAATAAGGCTTTTTAGCTATTAGGTTAAATATGCCATTTTCTGCCTTTTCAATTCAGTCTCTCCCACCTTTCTTTGTAGAGGTCGCTTGACTGGTCTATTGTCGTTAAAATTGGATGATGCACTCTAGGCATACCGCATCACCTATAAGAAACCTCTTGAGACTACTTCTTACCGATTAGTTTATGGAAAGTCTTATCACCTTCCTATTGAGATGGAACACAACGCTTTTTAAGCTCAATGGAGACTTTGAAGTTGTAGGCTTTTAGATACACAAGAACTTGAAGAGCTTACACTCTCATCCTTTGAGAACGCTAAGATCTAGAATGTAACAAGAAATGGCATGAAAAAAAGATTATTTCAAAATAGATCAGGTTGGTGACAAGGTGTTATTATTTAACTCCAAACTTCGTCTTTTTTCAAGTAAACTCAAATTCAGATGGAGTGGTGATCGCTATTAAGAACGAGAAGGGGGAACAATTTAAGGTGAACGGACAAAAGGTGAAACGATACTTTGAGGATTTATAACCAAAAAGTATCGATTTAACACATTGGAGGATGAACCCAGTAACGATTAGTAATGAACAAGGTCCAACTAAGAAGTCAAAAAGAAGCATTGATAGGGGAGCAACCCTACACCATTTTGTGAGTTTTTTTTATACTTTTATCTTATCTTTTACTGACATTGAGCACAATGCAAGATTCAAGTATGAGGTGATGAAAAAAAATGGTCTTCCATGCGTTTTTAAAGTCTTCCCTTCTTTTTCAAAATTTCTTTTATGTTTTCGAAAATTTATCCCTCGTCTTTTTAGCCTTGGATGGTCGACTAAGCACCCAAAAATTGTCCTGCATTCATGGTTATTTCTTGTATCTTCTCTTCTATTCGTAAATAGGGCAGTCGCTAAATCAAGAGTTAGCCGGTCGCTCGATCTTATGCCTTGACTTCGGGTGATCTCACTCTTATTCTATCAACATGCCTATTCCATTTTTGTATTATCTTAATTTCCAGAAATATGATTTCTCTTTTTTTTTTTAATTCTATACCGGCTAAGGATGCTCGATATCACGCTCTTCAACCATGTATTTTGCCATTGAGTATTTGGCTTAGTGATAAGTGAATATGTTTCATGACATTGCCTTGTGAGGTTTCTTTTAGCCTTATGCACATATTGTTTGTGTATTCTTTTTTCATGAGTATTCTCCTATATGCTTTGATTATCTCGGACTTACGATCGACTCTCTTCGAAATTGCATGCTTGTTCTTGCTTTTACAATTGTGAAGATGATTGAGAGATTTTATTGCGAAGCTTATTACTCCCTTACTATGCCATGCATGACTTTCCATCTTTTTAGCCCCTTTTGGCCCGTATTGATATTTCTTTGTCACTCCACAAAAATATAACTATCTATGTGTTAACCTAATTTGATCCATCCGGGAATCAGGAGGTGGCATCATGTCATGCAATGGAGGAAGAAAGTAAAATGCAAGTATGGGGCGTGTGTAGTAAAGAGCATGAACGTATAAAGATCCTTGGTGTGTAAGTGCATAAAGTGAAGAAGAATAATGTCAAATCAAAAATTACAATTGTGCACCAATTGGATCTAAAAAAAGAAAAGAATGGATACAATTTAGTGATTTACAAAGTACAAAGCGCTGAAAAGAAGAAATTAACTTGTTTTAAGTAAGAGTGAAGAAATCCGGCTTACAAGAAGATAATTTATTATGAACTTCAAGACATTTTAGTCCCGAATCTTTTTACACCACATAGCTAAATAAACTCATCGCCATTATTCATTACAGGTTAATGATCATTGCAAAAGTTTTGAGATTGAGCATCTTCATTCCGAAGCTTAATACTCAAACACAACATTGATCTCAACAAGAAAGTATAGTTGCTTTGTATGTTACCTATAGATGGAGGGAGCAGTACTTAGCAAGTCAACACACACTCGGACTATTTCACTAGCTGTGTGACCCGTGTGCTAGTTTTACGTAAATTAGATAAGTGATTAATTAGTTCAGCTGCTAGTCAAGATACATGTTAATTTAATATTTTTGAACAACTAATACTGCCTAATTAACGTGATAATATCGTAAACCTACTCCAGGATGGGCGTCGACATTATATATAATCTTTTCTCTTTCAATCCGATGATGCTTTGTGTTTTTATTTATTGTGTTTGATGTTCACTTAGTTGAATTCTCGTCCTTAATGACAATATTTCTTCTTCTGATCTAACGAACAACATTCCATGGCTTCCATATCCTTCGTCCTTTCGCATAAACCTCATATTTTTTTGGTTCACGCTCAAACTATTAACCGTTTAACATTACCGACTGAACCCTAAAACAATCAGAATAGAGTTTGAGGGCTTTTTGTAATATCCGTAAATTTTATCCCGGTTATATCCGAGTCAAATCGGATTTCGATTCGTTGACTGTTTCCCATTCTATCTAGTATTTCATCCTTCCACAAATTCTATCATTTTATGTAGAATTAATTCACATAAAATGGTAGAATTATATCAAACCCTAGTTCTTATAATTAATTCTTAACGACGAGAATTGACGAGACCAAGACGATTTCATGACAAAGCCATGCATGAACTTGGCAAGGTAATGACAAGTTCTGACAAAGCCTTGAACCATCAACCACTTCTTCTTGACTTTTATTCTTCTGCCCACTTTTCCTTGCTTGTGTTCCAGCCCATAATCTCGTGAGTGCCAACCCTAGCCGTCAGGCACCCTTCAGCCCATGAAGCCTTTCCAGACTTCTTGTAGGCTGGCTCGCAATGACGCAGTAGTGAGGAAGCCCAACAACACCACCAGCCCAACGGGAGTGTCACCCGAGCAGTAGCCCGAAAAGCCAGACGGATCCTCCACGAGCTGAGCGGGCGAGAGAGAGATACGCTTACGATAACTACTCCCCGATTCTCGCTGCCTCCTTCGTAACTCCCGCAAGCAAGTCCAGGTTCAGCATTCTTCCGTTCAGTTCCACGAATAAACCTCTACTCCTCTTTCTTCATTCAGCGACAATAGATCTACGACAACCTTCTACATCGAGCCAGCCCTCTGTCACCAAGATCGGGCTAGTGTTGACGCCGCTACACATCACCAAAGTCGTCTCCGGGGGCCTGAGCACTGCACGCCACTGGGATCTGCACAGGTGAGTATCGACCGACTGGTTTCCTCGTACTCCTCCCTTCAACCTTACTCGTCCTAACCGCCATCTAGTTGCACAGAAAACACCGACCGGACGGACCTTAGGCGCAGCAGACAAACTCCTACACACACCTGTGTCGATATCCTAGAGTAGTAGCTTGTGCTGGTAAGTCCTCCCCATCCTCCTGCTCGATGGCGACCCGAAGGAACCTTGCATTCTTTTTTTTTCCTTGCCTTCCTATCTACCGAGCCTGTGTTTGATAACTGAGAAAGGCTCCTTCTCTGTGCAGTCCCCTTCGAGTCATCACCCTCTGAGATCGGTCAAAAGCTCTTCTAGCCAGTGGCTGCTGAAGGAGGTGAGCCCTTCTCTCTTCTGCAGTCCAGTCTGCGCCTTCTAGACGTTATGTTTATACAAATTATAAATGTTTTACGTTTTGCTGTGAAGGGAGATCAAACCAGGGAATGGAGGGGTAGTAAGTGAGTTTTGTTAAAGCCTCCTAGATTGTCCAATTTATGATCATTGGATGACTTTGTGAGTAAATAAGATTATCATAGAAATGGAAGTGAGAAACTCCTTTTAAAACTCAGCTTTGTAAGTTGGAAATGGTCACTGTTGTAGATCAATGTTTAAGAGTTAGGTTGAAGATCCACCGTTGAAATTTTGATAGGTCATAGATGAATATATTTAGTTTGCTGTGTTAAAATTTGAGAATAAATGAACGGTCGGATTAGAAGTTATAAGGTCCCAAAGTAGTAGTTGAGTTGTTTTTCCAACAGTGAAATTTGGCTAAGTATAGAAAATTTTAAGTGTTGTAACCAACTTCAGAGATTTTTGTAGAAGTGATGGTTGAACAGATTTAAGAAATTCTTACTCCTATGAGTAGATTGGATATCATAGACGATCTAGAAAATTATTTCGGAATTTTATAATTTATTCGAGTTTTATATTTGAAGCTAAAGTTGGACCTTAGTGACTTTTCGGGAAATAGAAGGATGTATAGTTTCTCTAGTTTTACCCCAAACTCATCCTTGAAAGTTAGAAAGATGTATAGTTTCTCTAGTTTTACCTTAAATGAGAACTGTAATAAATTATGTTCTAATAAGATCTTCTATCTTTGAAGTCTTAGACTTCCAATTTCCTAGGAAGTGTGTTGACGTACTTGCCTCCTTTGACAGGCTACTGAGTTCCTACAGTTACAGATCGAAGTGTGATTAAGAGAGTCGAGTCTTGAATCAGGTAAGTCCTTTGGGCTTAATTAGCTAACTGTCAGATATGAGTGTGAATGATGATAGTGGTGTGTGAATGATGTGTGCTCTAGTATACCTTATAATAATCATCGACCGACTTACATATCTGGCCTAAGAGTAACGGGCGGTAGCATTCTGCTCAGTTAGCCCGAGGGCGCTGAGGGTTTCTCTAGGGACTAGTCCATACTTGGTTTGCGGGGACGCCACCGGCAGAGATGTGCCAAACCATCACTAGTTGGATAAGGAACGGAAGCGAGAATCTTAAGATTTCTCGTGCTACAACTTTTAAAATCGGATAAAGTGAATCACATAAGTTATCAGATAATAACCTAATTGTGTGCCAGCATGTTGAGTGTTTATATTCGTCTTCTGTGTGTTTGTGCTATTTATCCTTCTGCTTATATTTGATTAGTTAGCTAACTATTTATCGTTGTCTAGACTTGCCACAGGTTAAAGCAGATGCCGAGTGATCCGGATGGTAGTGGACAGCTGGGGTGTCGTACTCCTTAGGATGGGGTGCAGTTTCTTTTGTGGTCTTTCAGTTATGACTGTACTCTTTCTCAGTTTATGATACTTTGTTGTTTCCGGTTGTCCGTTTCTGGTCACATTCATTGTTTTGCAAAAACCTACTTTACGATTTATGCATTTCCTTATCTGGGCCTTGTTGTAAGATCTAGTTAAGTTGTTGTCAAACTAAGGTCGGGACCACTGTGAGGTCCTAACCAGTAGCTCCCCGAGTTGTAAAACTTGGGGTGTTACACTTTTTACTTATTTGATGATTTGGGTTGATTGGTAAGCTTTGAAGCATCGAAGTAACACCAAACTAATCATGCTTTAGTTTATTTTTGCATCTAAAAATCACATCTTTATTACAATTCAAAGGATTCTATCACTCTCCTCCTAGTGCCATCTTGCCTGTGTTGCACAAATTCCTTGTAATAATAGTTTCGGTACAAAGGAGGATGCTCCTTATAGGCTATTATATCCAGATATATAGAATAAGGGGGTCACATATGTAAATAATGAAAAGGTGTAACAAACCCTAACAACCTTGCTACTGTGTATAAGTACAGATCGTGTAATACTTTTCAGCTATGAGAATATTCTACTATTCAGTTTCATCTTCTATATGTTAATATGGTATCAGAGCTACCGATTATCTTTCCAAACACATAGATTTTTCTTAAAATTTCATACACATTCCGCTTACTTTTTCGATCGATACATGGCTACCAGCAAGGATTCCAGCTCGATTAATCCTTCGCCTAATTCTAATCTGGATCGTCTGGCTTCCATTAATGTCGATGATCCACTCTATCTCTCTAATTCCGACAACCTTGGGATGCAGCTCATGTCTGTCCTCTTCAATGGTACCAATTTTACGTCCTAGCGGCGCAACATTAGAATGGCACTTGCAAAAACTTGTTCGCTCAAAACGGTGTGTGCAAGCTTTAAATTTATATCCCAAGAAATATGCTTAAAACAAGGATGCGAACCCGCAGTGTACGGATCAATTATAGTAAAAAGCAAGAATTCCGGGGTGTCGATCTCAGGAACTTAGGTGAAACAAAGCAAGTATAGGTTGTCAATGCAACTAATAACCACAAAAGCGATTAAAGCAATCAAAGAGATGATAATAAGGTCAATTAAAGGAAATATGCAAATTCTAGCGATTAAAGCATCCAATTGTGGTTCCAACTCAAGATCTCAAGATAAGCGGACAAAGCTGAGATTTTGCATAGGGAAGGTGTTTCTAAAGTAGAATAGATTACCGGGTAAGTCTCACTACTCACTAATCCCAAACCAAAAGCTCCTATTACCGGGTAAGTCTCATGGTAATAAGGAAAGGAATTATAATCTCAAACCAACATACCAACTAAGAGAATAGAATCAACATTTACCGGGTCAGTCTCAGGCTAACTCACAAAGATGGAATGAAGGCACACTTAAACCCCAATAAAGGATAAACCTTTATTACCTACAGTTATGATCTTGGAGAAACAAACAAAGGAATCACCGGGTAAGTCTCATCCTAGGCTTGCATTGAACCAGGAAAGGTGTAATAAGAATAGGATTTGGCAAACTCTAACACTTAACTCTCAGTTACGGATCAGAAAAAGGTCACCTCGGTCAGTCAAGTTCCACCCCGGCTGAGATGTTCATCGACTGAACGAGAAGTTCTAGGGATAAGGATAAAGACTCGAACTTTCAGGGTCCTACTGGGATTAAGATTATTCTATCATTGTTTTTCCCACAACTTTCAGCCAATCACCCTAGAATCGCACAAGGAAATTAGCCACTCGTCATCATGAAAGCAATAATCAAATATATGGGAAGAGAATGAATATTTGAACACAAAAACCTTAAGAACAAGGCTTCAATAACTGAATCAAATATCAAACAAATCAGCGTTCCTCAATCATAAATCACACAAAGACAATAAACCAAAGGGAATCTAAGAAAGTCATACAAAACCCCTTAAAAGCTATCTCAAAGCTATGAACTTTCCTTCCTTCAATCTTCAAACTTTCTTCAATCTTCCTTCCTAATTGCAGTTGGGAGAATATTGTTGATCAAAAGATGGGTGAATTGTGGAAAACCCACCCTTTATATAGGAGAATTATCTTCCAAAGATAATAATATCTTAAAAAGATAATTTTCTAATAAAATTTATCCATATCTCTAAAATAGATCTCCTAAATATATGATCTTCCTTCCAGAAATCCAGCCCAAAAATATAAGATCTCTCCTTCCAAAAATAAAAGATCTCAGCCAAATAAAATATATCTCGCCGCGTCAGGGTATTCGCCTCGATCGGGGCGCTTCTCTAGATCACCTCGGTCGAGGTGGTACTGTAGCTGACCGAGGTGAATCTGAATTGAATGTGAAATCTCTTAAATCTGGTCCAAAGTAAATATTCTTTGTAAATTCCTTGCTCCTTGAGTTCTCTTTTAAGCTCCTGAATGTAGCTCCAATGACTCCTTTGCTCCTTAGCTCCATTTCGATCCAAATTGTGCCATTTTACCTACAATTACAACGAAACTTGGTGTAGACCTCGATTCCCGTAAAGGTGGATGAAACGACAATATAATCACATAATATACATCCATACATGTAGTTTATTGAAGATAAAACGTCTAAACAAGTCCCAAAATATAGACTATAATACATGCTATCAAAATACCTCATACTTGTCCCTTGCTTGTTCCCAAGCAAGTTCCAAATCTTAAGTACAAGATAGAATGAATTATAAGTCATAAAGATCAATGAAAAGTATTTCAAAACATTTTTGGTGGTGTGCTCCACTCATAGATCACTCTAAGAGAATGCTTCATGGTGTTTAAAATCAAAATATGATCAAAATATTTTATAAATATAAGAAAGTTGTTCATCTTTGCATAAAATCATAGAATGCATAATAAATCATAATTATCGAAATTAATCATGCATAATCCAGTTTAAAGCACCAAGTCAATCAACAAGCTCGAGGTCTCAAGGACTTTCCAAGAGAAGGTCAAGAAACGTGTGAGGGTGGGATGTATATAGGGAATGTGGTGCTAGAATCCGGGAAAAGGATCTTCACTTCACTTGCTTTGAACTTCAACATCTTCCACCAATAAGCTTTGCTTATTTACTTTTTTACTTTTTAAGATGCATGGACAGAGGTGCACAATAACCGAAGCCTGGGAGATCAGCAATCATCAATTTCTCGAGATGCCTCAAACCCTTGATGCACATACCATGACCCGTTAGGAATATCGCTCAATCCGACTTTGGCAAGACACAAACACCCGGCTATGTGAATGGTGCCGAGTTACTCATCATCATGATTGACTTCCCCAAACCTATTTGTTTCTTTCTAACTTCCAGCCAACATCTCAACTTTTCTTTTACTTGCTTTTCACTTTCCTGCTTCCAAATTCCCGGCTAGGTAAAGGGAGGCAAATATGTATATGAGGGGCTAAGCATGATCAAGAAGAAGAAGAGAAGGGAGTGAATTGCCTTAATCATCCCCGAAAGAAAGTGATAGAACTCATCATGTGGTGTCAACCTTCAAATTCAACATAATTTGGATAAAAAAAAAGTATTAAACATGCCAAAATTTCAAACAAAGCATTTTGCAACTTAAACATATCATAAAACCTTTCAAACATATATAAAGATTTCAAAAATCAATCTGCAAACAAAATCATCACTGAGGTCATATCCAGATAAGAAGCACAAAAATTGTTTCGAAAACTATTTCGGTTAAACCACCTCGGTCGAGATGTTCTAAGTCAACCGAGGTACTCGACCTCGTTTGGCAAGAATCATCCCGGTCGAGGTCATAAATTTTTTTTCTTAAACCAGTTTTTGACGTTTTTCTCAAACAAATAACTTGTATGCATGCATGCAATCTCAGATAAGCACATAAAGCCAAGTAAGATCATAATCAAAGATTCAAGATAGTCATACAAGTCATAGAAATACCCCATACTTGGGACACATTGTCCCAATGGGTCAAATATAAGTAAGAAGAACAGAATACTCACCGGACATAGCTGAACTACATAAAGAAATAAGAAACAGCTCCCAGATAAGACCATCTCGGATGTCGAAGAACATCTCGGTCGAGGCGTTCTGACAGCATCCGAGATGTATCTCAGTCAAGCTTTGTTTTCTCAACTTCTCGAACTTCTGTCCTTCTAGTGTAGCTCTTGAGCTGTAATCCTTCCTTAGAGAGTACCTGGTTTCTGTCTAGAGGACGCCAAAAACAAAGTAAAGCAAAGCAAAAACAAACTATCTAAACTAAACTAGAAAAAGGGAAAAGAAAGCAATACCTTGGGTTGCCTCCCAAGAAGCGCTTGATTTAAGGTTGCTAGCTAGACCTTTCTCCATGGAATTACTCAATGTACCTCGAACACCTTGGAGTGCTCATCACATCCATTATAAAAGTTTTCCAAAAAGGTTCGGTTCCTAATTTCACCGGCAAATGGTAGGATCTCCCACGTACAAGCTTGTATGGTATAGTTCTCACCGGAATCCTACCGGTCTTCCTATGCTTCCGTGGGACATAACTCAGTTTTGCATCCCATCCTTTTATGGATCGAGAAATAAGCTTCTCGAGAATCCACTTAGCTCCCCCATCTCCAGCTTGGGGATAGTACAAGGTCTTTGTCACGTGAGTGACCCCATACTTGAACAAATAACACTTCGTTGCCTTAGCGGTGAAGCACTTGTTTACTCCACTCCTTTCAGTCCAAGGAGCATTTACTTTCAGCAAATTCAAGGGAGGTTTCATCTTGATCTTAGGAGGTTCTTTCGGAAGAGACCTCCAACTCTTCGGTGCATCCCTGAAGAAATCTAGAACTTTAAAGGGAGTAGGAGCAAGTACTTTATAAAGTTCTTCAAATATTGGGACAAGTTTCATGTTAGGGTGATAATCCACACATGAAATCTTTCCCAACTCAGCTGAATTTTCTTCAACCTCGTCCGATTCTTCAACCTCGGCCGATCTCTCTTCCACCTCGGCCGAAGTCTCAACAGTTGGATCGAGATCCTCCACATCTTCCTCTTCCTCAAAAGCTTCAGGAGAAACTTCCGGTTCGATTGGAGGAATGCTTGAAACTTGCAGTACTTCCTTATGCTCCTCTTTTGGCTTAGCATAGGATAGGGTGCTTTCCTTGAGCTCCTCCAACTTTTTCATCATCTTCTCCCATTTTGATTCAAGCGAATCTTCAAGAGGTTGTTCATAAATCTTTCTAGGGACATTCAGCTCATCCCATATCGCAAGCTCCTCCTTATTGGCCTCTTTTCTTTCCCTTTCATTGTCAAACTAATAGAAGGAGTATTTCTCTTCCAAGTATTCATAATGGTCCGCCCTAACACTTTGTCTTGCTTTCCAGGCTGGATAAAATGTAGCCATCGGAAATGCTAAAAACTACAAAACTCATAGAAAGAGTAGTCAAATGCAACAATGACAATAGCCCCGAAAGACAACCGAAACCGGCTTGGTCTAGACCAAGTCCCCGGCAACGGCGCCAAAAACTTGTTCGCTCCAAACGGTGTGTGCAAGCTTTAAATTTATATCCCAAGAAATATGCTTAAAACAAGGACACAAACCCGCAGTGCACGGATCAATTATAGTAAAAAGCAAGATTTCCGGGGTGTCGATCTCAGGGACTTAGGTGAAACAAAGCAAGTATAGTTTGTCAATGCAACTAATAACCACAAAAGCGATTAAAGCTATCAAAGAGATGATAATAAGGCCAATTAAAGGAAATATGCAAATTCTAGGGATTAAAGTATCTAGTTGTGGTTCCAACTCGAGATCTCAAGATAAGCGGACAAAGCTGACATTTTGCATAGGGAAGGTGTTTCTAAAGTGGAATAGATTACCGGATAAGTCTCACTACTCACTAATCCCAAACCAAAAGCTCCTATTACCGGGTAAGTCTCAAGGTACTAAGGAAAGGAATTATAATCTCAAACCAACATACCAACTAAGGGAATAGAATCAACCTTTACCGGGTAAGTCTCAGGCTAACTCACAAAGATGGAATGAAGGCACACTCAAACCCCAATAAAGGATAAACCTTTATTACCTACACTTATGATCTTGGGTAAACAAACAAAGGAATCACCGGGTAAGTCTCATCCTAGGCTTGCATTGAACCAGGAAAGGTGTAATAAGAATAAGATTTGGCAAACTCTAACACTTAACTCTTAGTTACGGATCAGAAAAAGGTCACCTCGGTCAGTCAAGTTCTATCCCGGCCGAGATGTTCATCAACTGAACGAGATAATCTAGGAAGACTCTAACTTTCAGGGTCCTACTGGGATTAAGATTATTCTATCATTTTTTCCCCATAACTTTCAGCCAATCACCCTAGAATCACACAAGGAAATTAGTCACTCATCATGATGAAAGCAATAATAAAATATATGGGAAGAGAATGAATATTTGAACACAAAAACCTTAAGAACAAGCCTTCAATAACTGAATCAAATATCAAACAAATCAGTGTTCCTCAATCACAAATCACACAAAGACAATAAACCAAAGGGAATCTAAGAAAGTCTTACAAAACCCCTTAAAAGCTATCTCAAATCTATGAACTTTCCTTCCTTCAATCTTCAAACTTCCTTCAAACTTCCTTCCTAACTACAGTTGGGAGAATATTGTTGATCAAAAGATGGGTGAATTGTGGAAAATCCAACCCTTTATATAGGAGAATTATCTTCCAAAGATAATAATATCTTAAAAAAATAATTTCCTAATAAAACATATCCATATCTCTAAAATAGATCTCCTAAATATATGATCTTCCTTCCAGAAATCCAGCCCAAAAATATAAGATCTCTCCTTCCAAAAATAAAAGATCTCAGCCAAATAAAATATATCTCGCCGCGTCAGGGTATTCGCCTCGGTCGGGGCGCTTTTCTAGATCACCTCGGTCGAGGTGGTACTGTAGCTGACCGAGGTGAATCTCAATTGAATGTGAAATCTCTTAAATCTGGTCCAAAATAAATCTTCTTTGTAAATTCCTTCCTCCCTGAGTTCTCTTTTAAGCTCCTGAATGTAGCTCCAATGACTCCTTTGCTCCTTAGCTCCATTTCGATCCAAATTGTGCCATTTTACCTACGATTACAACGAAACTTGGTGTAGACCTCGAGTCCCATAAAGGTGGATGAAACGAAAATATAATCACATAATATACATCCATACATGCAGTTTATTGAAGATAAAACGTCTAAACAAGTCCCAAAATATAGACTATAATAAATGCTATCAGTGCCAAACAAAAATTGGGATTCATCGATGGTACGTGCATGAAACCTGCAATTGGTGACAATGATCAACTTAATCGATGGATTAGAGTCGATTACATGATTCGTTGCTGGATTCGGCACTCAATGAAGTCAGAATTTGCTGAGATGTTTACCTACGCAGAATCTGCTCTAGATCTATGGAAGGATATTGTTGAAAGATTTGAGGTATCTAACGCACCTCTTATCTATCAAATTCATAAGGAATTGTCATCTCTCAAGCAAGAAAATGTTTTTGTTTCTGTTTATTTTGGTAAAATGAAGAAGTTGTGGGATGAATTGACTTCTATTGATGCTATTCCTACTTGCTCCTGTCGAGGTATTAGTCATTGCGTATGTGATGTTCTGAAGAAAATTTCTGCTAGAGAAGCTAATAATCGACTTATGCAATTCCTTATGGGATTAAACGAGCAACACGAACACATACGTAGTCATATTCTATCTATGGAAACTCTGCCTACTGAACATAGAGCTTTCCATATGATATTGCTAGTAGAGAAACAAAAGAAAATAACCTGTCATGTTCCAATTCAGCATGATGTGCTTGTTGTAGCTCGATCTGTTCCATATAGACAAGCAGGTGGTAGTAGGAAGGATTTTAAAAGGGAAAAATATGATAGACAATGTTCATACTGTAAGGAGAAAGGCCATTTGCGTGAGGCTTGTTTTAAGTTGACAGGCATTCCTGACTGGTACAAAGAGTTTTAACAGAAAGAGGACAAATCTCCCAGTGCTCAGGCTCCTCATTACATTCCACCTGCTGGATCTGCCAATGCTTTAACTATTGCTAACACACATCTAGATGTTGAAGATACTCCACCTTCTTCTCTTCCCATGGATAATTCCATGGTGAATGCAGTCTATCAAGAAGTCCTCAAATTAATGATGGATAAGTAGCAACTTCCATCTATTAATTCTGCAGGTATTCTTAGCCATTTTGTCAATACTGCTGTCAATATGTATAGTTGGATCTTGGATTCTGGAGCTACGGATCATATTAGTTTCTGCAAATCCTATTTTTCTGATCTAACAGAGCTTGTTAAGCCAATTTTGATTGGTCTTCCCGATGGCTCAGTCAAGGAGGTTCATTACAAAGGAAATGTGATTTTATCTCCACAAATCACACTTCATAATGTTCTCTACATTCCACAGTTCAAGCACAATCTATTGTCTATCTCTCGCCTGATAACTGATCTACCTATGAAGGTCATTTTTACTCACAACTCCTATTTATTCAGGCATTTCTAGTGAGTCTGTCATTGCTACTGGTTACAAAGAAGGCAACCTCTACAAGTTAAACTCATCTGGTTTCAATCATATTACTTGTGCCGTTTCTCATTTAGTTTCAAAATCTTGTGATATGCATTTGTTTCATGCCTGAATGGGACATATGTCACTGTCAAAACTTCAGCATGTTGATGCTTCTTTTTCTTCCAACTTGACACATATAGATTGGCATGCTTGTATTACTGCCAAACAACACAAATTACCTTTTATACCGAGTACTTCTCGAGCTAAATCTGCTTTCATCATAATTCATGTTGATATTTGGGGTCCGTATCATACTCTGTCTTTATGTGGTGCACGTTATTTCCTAACAATTGTAGATGACTTTACTCGGTGCACGTGGGCGTTTCTTATGTCAACTAAGCAGCAAGTTTACAAGATAATATTCAACTTTCTGGCGTATGTTAAGACCCAGTTTCATATTGTTGTCCAAGTCTTTCATTCAGATAATGGAGCTGAGTTTATGCAGCATCAGCTCCAGGATTTGTTTTCTACCTTAGGCATCATACACCAGAAATCTGCTCCCTACGTACCTCAACAAAATGCCAGAGTTGAGTGTAAGCATCGCCATCTACTTGAAACTGCTCGTGCCCTTCGTTTACATGCCAAGTTACCTTTATATCTCTGGGCTGAATGCATCCTCACTGCTGCATTTTTAATTAATCTTATGCCTTCCTTTATTCTTGACTGGAAGTCCCCTTTTGAGATGTTGCATAATTCTAAACCTTCTTATGGTCATTTGAGAGTCATTGGTTGCTTATGTTTTAGCCTTCTTCCCAAGAGAGACAAGTTTGAACCTGTTTCCACACCATGTATTTTACTTGGCTATCCTCATGGACAAAAGGCTTACAAGTTGTTCAATCTTACCACCAGAAAAGTTCTTATCAGTTGTCATGTGATGTTCCAAGAGCACATCTTTTCATTTCACAGTCACTCAATTTCTACTCCACCTCCATCTTCTTTTTCCCCTTCCCTTGGTGACCCCTGCCTTTGATAATGATTCTCCTCCTTCTGGGATTGTTTCATTCCCATCTTTTACGATGGCTTCTCTGTAACACCCCAAATTTCAAAACTCGGGGAGCTACTGGTTAGGACCTCACAATGGGTCCCGACCTTGGTTTAACAACAACATTACTTGGATCTTACAACAAGGCACAAACGTACTTAAAACAATTTCAAAACATAATATTTTTACTGTATGAATGTACACATGTGACAGCCTTACAAAACATATACATATACATAACATGCATGCTGTAAGGGAGACTCCCCCGTCCCCATCTAATGAGTACGTGGACCCGGCTGACCATCCGTTCCGGATCACTCTACAACTGTCTATCTCTACAAATCTACAACACGGATAAACCGTTAGCTAACAATCCAAATATAAGCAAAATAAGGATAGCACAAACACACTCAAGATAATATAAAACAATCATCATGCTGGCACACAAACCGGTTATTATCTGTTCATTAAGTGAGTCACCTTATTCCATTTTACAGTTGTGGCACGAGAAATCTTAAGAGTTCTCGCCTCCGTTCCTTATCCAACTGGGTGTAGGTCTAGCTTACCTCCGCCGGTAGCATCACTACAAACCGAGTGTGGACTAGTCCCTAAAGAAACCCCCAGCGCCCTCAAGCTAACTGAGCAGAATGCCACCGCCCGTTACTCTTAGGCCAAGGTATAGGTCGATTTATAAATATTACTAAAATATAACTATAAGCATCTCATTCACACACCACTACCATTATTCATACTCATATCTAGAAGTCAGCTAAGTAAGCCCAAAGGACTTACCTGAATTCAAACATAATCTCGTTATCTCGACTCGGTCTGTAACCGCAGGAACTCAACCGCCTATTATAAAAGGCAAGTGGATCAATAATATATCCCACTTAATTAGAAGTCTCTGACTTCTAAGATATTTAACTCTATCATCATCTAAATTACCAAAATACCCTTATACGGATAAATGATTGTTTTACCCCTGGTCCCGAAACTTTATAAAATTCCATAACAAAGTTCCAAACTATTCTTTGGAACTCAAAACCACACTCAAACTCTCAAAGGAAAGTTCGCTAAAGATTTAGAAGAGTTAACTACATTCTTGACTTTCATAAAAAGTCGTCAAGGTCCGACTTTGGCTTAAGATATGAGAACCGAATAAAAATATAAAAAGTCTAACAAAAATCTCTAAGTCTTTTATGCTATGCACTCTATCCATAGTAGTCAGAATTTCCCAAAAATACATAATAATCACTTCTACACAAATTTTCAAAGTCAATTCCTAAACCAGAAATTCAGACTTAGCCAAAAACTGAGTATTTCTTAACTGCTCAGCCAGTCCACTTTGGACCTTCATAGATCTAAATCCAACCGTTGGATCAACCCCAACTTTTGATACACCATACTATGCATGACACTCTATAACATATTAAAAACTGAACGGTGGATTATTTTTCTAAGGTATCCAAACTTAAGCTCAAACATGACTGCACAACCCAGATAATTCCAGCACTCAACAATTTCAGCAACATCAAGAAAACTGTTTAAGGTCTCAATTTCAAAAATTCATACCTCCTAAACCACTTGCTGGATTCATCCCAAATTTTAATATGTTTCACCACAATATGCCAACTATATCATATCCAAAATTCAAGTCAAACAGAGATCAAACTCTTATTCAAAACTATCTCTCAAAACAGCATCACATGCTGTTTTTCCCAACACTCAGCACAGTTATAAAAACTGTGTGAGGAGTCAACTTGGAGACACTATAACTCTCAAACCGTAGCATGGATTCCTCTAAAATTTTAGTATGATGTACTATATTATATCAACTATAACTTGTCAGAAATTCAAGTCTAACAGAAGTCAATAACCCCTCCAAATTGATTCCACAAAACTGCATCTCAAGCAAATTTCCTCAAACTTAGCACACTAAAAAAAACTGCATGAATAGCCAACTTCGGGATACTATAACTCTCAGACCGTAACTCCGATTGTTCCCAAATTTTAGTATGATATACTATGCAATACTGACTACAACATACCCGAAAATCAGCAAGAAAGGAGGTGTCTAACATACCCAAATTTGGACTCGAAAATGCCTGCTTGTCACTTCCGCAAAATTCAGGAAAACGCCTCAGCTGTACTAGCTAACTTCCAAGGTTTCTATGGAAGGTTTATCAGCATAAAAGGGTGCTCTCATCAGAGTACATACATGTAGGAAAATGCAAAGGAGTGGGCCGAGGTCCTTACCCGACTAGATGGACTCAACAACTCGAAAGCGCCCTCCGAAACCGGGCATGTCCGTTGTATTGGAGGCGCACCTGCGGGGTTGCTGCAACGCACTTGCGGATCTGGGCGTGTAGGGGTCGTGAACTGCGTAGGTTGGATGGCTCAAAGGGGAGCGTCCGTCGCTGCTGCTTGTGATTGGAGGTTCGAGAAGGGTGCCGTCGCTTCTGTCGCTACAAAGGCATGAGCCCTACTAGTGTGAAGAGGCCGGATCCGTCTTTGTTGCTTGTGTGATGGAGAGGATATGAAGGATGCGTATAGGTTAGGTGTATGATTAGAGGTGGAAGAGACAACCAAGACAAACTTACCTCAATAACCAAGCCGCGATGGTGATCGCCGAGAAAGGAAGAGGGCAGTCTTAGCGCCTGTTGTGTGTGGTAGAGGCGACGGCTAGGGCAAGGCTGCACAGATCCGTGAGATGTAGAATAAATCTTCAGTATACATTGCTTACCCACAGACGAGAGAGAGGTATAGGTAAGAGACTCGCATCAGTCCTTCTGGTTAGCAATGGGGACACTGAAGAAGATAGACTACAACAGAGGATAGATGGGATGAAACTCTCGGTTACAGTGGCTCCGGATGGAAACGTGAGAAGAGGGGAGGAGTTAAATGTGGCGAGATCTGTAACGTCATTTCCAAGCGTGTTTTTGGACGCCAAAAATGGGGTTGCTGCGTGATTTTAGGGTTCGTTATGGAAGGCGGATCTCCATTCTCTCTCTCAACATCCACATGTACATAGAAGGCTGAGTCTACTGTTGGGCTGACAAGGACTGCGATGCACGGGCTGAAGGGAGGAAAACGCAAGGCTGGTGTCCAGCTTCCTAGGCTCGTTGGTCTCGTTTTTCTTGGGTTGGCTCGCAGAGGACAAGACAGTGCTGGCTGGACTTGAGGTATAGTTGGAGACAAGTAGTCAAAGGCCCAATAAAACATGAAAATGTGGGCTGAACCGAGGGAAAAAGGGGTGGTTGAAAACTTGACAAGGCCTTGTCATAACATTGTCAAGATCTTGTCAAAATACCTAGAGATACAAATTAGGGTTTGTATGATTAGGGTTTGGTAAAGCATTCATCATTTTATGTGAGTTTAAACTTGCATACAATGATAGAATTTGTGAAGGTAGTTAACACTAGGTATCATAAACAAAGGTTCACGGGTCGTAATTCGGTTTGACTCGGAAATAAGCGGAATTAAAAATTCCGGATATTACATTCTCCATCCTTGCATTCAGTACCTACAGAAAGTCCTTCTACTCCCTCCTTTGCTCAACCTCTTCCTGTTCCCTTTCATCCTACCTCTACAGAAAGTTCCCCTGCTCAATCACCTTTAATTATTCCATCATCCCTATCTTCATCATCCCTCCCTATTCCTTCCTCTCGTCCATCTCGCACCATCATTCGTCCTTCATACCTCAAGGATTACGAGTGCAATAATGTTGAGGCTCTTCATCATTTTGATTTAGCTGCTCATTCTCCAGAATATATACATGTTTTATGCAATGTTATCCAGTCTTTTGAGCCAGCTACTTACAATCAGGCCAAAGATTCACCAGCCTGGATTGAAGCTATGAATAAAGAAATCCATGCCGTAGAACTCAATGATACATGGGAGATTGTTCCATTGCCTCCAGGGAAGACTACTATTGGATCCAAAAGGATCTATAAGATCAACTATCGACCAGATGGTACCATTGAGCGCCACAAGGCGCGTCTAGTTGCCAGAGGGTATAGCCAGATTAAGAATAAAGACTACAAGCACACTTTTAGTCCAATTGCCAAATTTGCCACTATTCGTGTGGTACTTGCTCTTGCTGCTGCCCAATTCTGGCCTCTTCATCAACTAGATATTAACAATGCTTTTATACATGGTTATCTTGATGAAGAAGTATTCCTCTTGCCTCCTCAGGGATACACTAAAGCTCCTTCTGGACATGTATGTCGAATGAAACGTGCTCTCTATGGCCTTAAACAGGCTAGTCGTCAATGCAATATTGAATTCACTAAGCTCCTTCTTCAGTTGAAGTTTGTTCAATCTCATCAAGACTATTCCTTGATTGTTAAGAAGACTTCCTCTGGTATTACCATTGTATTGGTATATGTGGATGATGTGTTAATCACTGGCAATCTTCCTTCAGAGATTTTATCTCTTAAAGCAGCTCTTGATCATGCGTTTACTATCAAAGATCTTGGTCCAGCAAGATTCTTTCTGGGGATGGAAATTGCTCATACACCTTCAGGATTGTTGTTAAACCAACGCAAATATATTCATGATATTCTGCACGATACTAACATGATGAATTCCAATCCTGCTACTTTTCCTATGTAGAGAAACATTCATTTATCACCAGAAGTTGGTGATGTTTATGCTGATCTAGAAGCATATAGGCGTCTCATTGGTGTCTGCTCTATCTCACACTTACTAGATCTGACATTGCATATACGGTGCAGCAACTTAGTCAATTTCTTGCTTCACCTCGCCTTCCTCATTGACATGCTGCTACATATCTGTTATGATATCTTCGAGGGACAATAGACTATGCTCTTCATTATGCTGCTCAATCTAGTCTTACTCTCACAGCATATAGCGATGTTGATTGGGGATCATGCCCTTTCTCTTGCCGATCTATTACTGGCTACTGCCTATTTCTGGGTAGTTCTATAGTCTCCTAGAAGACTAAAAAACAAGGCATTATGAGTAAATCGTCGGCTGAAAGTGATAAATCAAGCCATGTCCATGACCACTAGTGAGATTATATGGATGGATGGTTTACTTCAAGATCTTCATATCATGGTTCCTCGTCCTTTTGTTCTCTATTGTGACAACAAAGCAGCGCAGCACTTGGCGGCCAATCCTGTTTTTCATGAGCGTACAAAGCACCTTAGAATCGATTGTCACTTTGTTCGTGATGAAGTACATAAAGGCGTTATTACTACTACACATGTATCTTCTCGTCTTCAACTGGCTGACATTTTCACCAAGGCCCTTGGAGCCCAACAACACGCCTTCCTATCGCGCAAGCTTGGCCTCGTTATACCGATCCAGCTTGAAGGGGGGTATATGCTATTATATCCAGATATATAGAATAAGGGGGTCACATATGTAAATAATGAAAAGGTGTAACAAACTCTAACAACCTTGCTACTGTGTATAAGTACAGATCGTGTAATACTTTTCAGCTATGAGAATATTCTACTATTCAGTTTCATCTTTTATGTGTTAATACTCCTCGTTCACCAACTCCTCAATGGGTCCAATCACGGTGTCCTCGTCGGGTGCAAAGAACAGAGCCATTGACGCGCGCGCTTTATCCTTGTTAGTCACCGCCTGGTGTTGAACGCTCTTCTACTTACCGTTACTTAGAAGTTACAGCTGATCCCCTACAATCACAAGAAAATATTTGTGAATGGGATCAACAGTCACCCATTTTCCATCTTTTATCACTTGGAGGCCGGAGACTTGATCCGAATGTCGGAGGAGCGTGGTGGTGCTGAAATCCGTGTGTGTGGCGAACCCAAGGGCGAGTTCAGGATTTAGGCATGGAGGGTAGTAGTTGGCCTGGCCTCTTCGCCTTGGACTTTGTCCATGCTTCCTTTCGAGGTAATCCTTGTCTAGTCCCAAACCAAGTGATATCAAACTCAACAGCCAGATAAATAACTTGTTTATCTCCGTTGCACACTCACCAATTACTTCTCTGCATAAAAACATATACAAATTGTAGAAGGGTAGAAAGAAGATAAGAAAGTATATATAGTTGCCTTGTTTTAGTACCTACATATTGAGGGAGTAGTACTTGGCAAGCGAGTAGAAATCATGTGAAGGATGTCACGGGTGATGGAAGGCTTCGCTCCACATATACACCTTGTCTTGTGGAGAACTACCACCAACATTGAGGTGGCGGCTAAAGAGTCTATCCTCTTTCATAGGATCGTTCGAGAATAAATCAACTTTAAGATGAGGTGGCATCTCAAACAACTCCTTCACAGCATCCAGCATTCGAGTACACGGTTCTTCGGGCACCCCATGGTTGGTGATATCGAAGAAGCCATACTCTTCACAGGCTCTCGACACCTTCTCCACCAGAGAAGGCGCGAGTAGACCTTCACCTTCATCTTCTTTCAAGTCAATGATTGGAATGGAGGTGAGGGTGGACACTTGAGAGAGATCAGGGCGCAAATCCTGTGGGAGGATGTAGGTAGGAGAAATTTGGGAGAGATGTGTTGGGTTCTTCGCCCATTGAAAGGAAGCCATGATTATTGCTCAGGATAAATGTTGCTGAAAATGTATGAATATATCCTAATTGCTAGTTAATACACTCTCTGACTTTTTCATTAGATGTGGCTCTTGAGCTAATACATAATTCACTTGCTAGTCAAGATGCATGTTCAGTCATACCTAATTAATTGCAAAATTAAACAATCAAATCTCCTAATCATATACATGACAGTGCTTATTACTTTAGTAGCTACTTAACACACGTTTATGAAATGTCCTCATTCCAAGGTTACTTGAATCGTTGATGTATAGAGAGTGTGGAGACTTGATGTTTTGCATTACCCTGTGAAGAACCGTTTTGTGATATAAATAAGATAAATAATACTCTAGAAGGGGGGTTGAATAGAGTATGAGAACTTTTCGCAAACCAAATCTCAAGGCCTTGAAACTCCTTTCAAGGGCCTTGATGTCAATTTGTGCTACTAGTGAAACTTTGATTTCAAGGGCTTTGAAACTCTATTTCAAGGGCCTTGACTTCTTGCTCCTACAAAACAAAGTTAGTCACAGTAAAGTATATATGGTGCGGATTTGAAAAGATTGACACGAGGATATGTTTACGAAGTTCGGCTCTAAATAGCCTACTCTCCGTCTCAGGGTATATCCGTAGGATCTAACTATCTATTATCAGCTTCAAAGAGTCCTAGATACAAAATAGAAGAAATCCCCTTCTTCTCTCACTTGTAGCCAATGCTACGATCTAGCTCCAACTCTTAACCTAGCTATAATAGCCTAGTTACTTTGCAGAGTAACACACTCTAGTATAACACTTTTTAGATCTACCAATGGAGCTCTTGTGTTTTCTCTCTCTAAGGGGATAAAACTTTTACGTGAATGTGAGAAAGAAAAACAACGAATGAAGATGATTAGGTTGCTTGAGGATTCAAAGATGTTTTCCGGTATGAGCTTGTGTATCTTCTTCTTCGACCATCATCTTCATTTATATCTTCTATGGAAAGATCTTCTAGCCGCTGTAGAGATGATCGTTTGAGGATCAATCTTCTTTTCCATGAAGATCGTAATGTAGACGTTGCAAGTCTTCAGTCCCTACGAACACGTTGAGTCTTTTACTCCTTGATCTTCTCGTCTTTCTGTTGGATAAGAGAAAATATATTTTTTCCCGTTTTGTTGTTTAGAAAATCTTCTAGAAAAGATTCTCTATTCTTCGGTTGAGATATTCCTTCGGTTGACAAAATTATTGGTTCATGAGATCTTCTTGTTACAGAATCTTCAACGAAGATCTTCAATTTATTTGAGTCCTTGTTCCGTGCAGCTTAGAGTCCAAGGCCCTTGATCTTGTCCTTTTGAACTTGTTCTTGAATCCAACTTCAAGACCCTTGACATGTAGATATACAACCTGCACTGAATTCAAACCAACCAAATATCTAGAAATATAATCAAGTACATTGTTAGTATATTCAACTGCTATATTTGTGTGAAGTCTTCCATCATCAACACCTGTAAACCATTTCAATCAAGGTGGAGTTTTCAATCTCCCCCTTGATGGAAGACAACACAAATTTTCGTACCTGAAATGTCAGTTTAGCAATGCATATGAAAATCTCAAAACTAAAAATGCAGAATCCAGTATATCGAACATGTCGGGTCATATTTCTCCCCCTTTGTCTTTCAACAAGGGAGAAAAAGTAGTCAAACCAGGAAGTCTTAAAAATCAATTACAGACCCAAAAACCAAATGTATTTCCAAACCAAAAAAGAATATTTTTCAAAAACTCATGACATGCCGAGAATCTTCAGTCTTCCTTGTACCATTTGGAGGAACTTCCTTTTCCATAATAGCCTTGTAGACACGTATCTCTCCATCGATCCTTTTGTAATAGCTAGGATTTCCGAATTTTAATTAATGTTGATTAACTTAATCGTTGATAGTAATTAACATATAACTCGCGAAGACTTCGCAAGTGATGAGTAAGAGTCCCACCGTTATGTTCCTGGCGTAATTTTGGACGTTTGGGGAAATTTTTACTTTTTCCTCCGGGTAATTATTTTTACCCTCCGGTGTTATTTGGAGTATTTGGGAGCTCCAATTAATAAAAATGCAGTTGAGAGAAATGATCAGGACATCGGATATGTCCTAGATATGAAATAACATGGAGAGGCAAAACGGCCAAAAGAGTCGCTATTTCGTTTCTAACGGCTAAGAAAGACGGCATAGGAATACACGTTTTCCGAGACAGTTGTGGAATAATTATCCCTACAATATTCCAGATTTAATGTTCCAATCTCGAGAAGTTTGGAGAAAGAGGTTCGACCGGCCTTTGGATCGGTTAAAGGATAATTATCGACTTTACTAAAGGATAATTATCGTCTTCACTATAAATAGCGGAAAATCCTTTATTAATTCATTTCCTTTCACGTTTCCTCGTAAAAGCTCTGATTCCTCTCAACCTTCAAACTCAGATCTACTCTCCGTTTCTAATCCGATTTCAATTCCGTTTGAGTTTCTGGATCCCTCTCTTCATTCTCTTCATAACGGTACCGAGTTTTTGCATTTCCGAGTATATAGAGGGCTGGTCGAGCATATATGTCACCAGGATGGTTCCGTCACTCAGATTCCGATGAATTTGATGTTGCCCATGTGTAGCCTGCGTCGTTGTGATTCCGAATCTTCTTTCAGATCGTCAATCGGGTTAGTAATGAATAAGTTATGAATTTATTCGTTTTCCGTGTTGCGATTTGACCTAAATTGAGTTTAGACTTGTCAAATAGGACAATCAGAAATTCCATTATGGTCGTTATATTATTCTGGTGATTATGGGTTGTTTGTTTGATGAAATCTGATGACAAGGGGTTTAGAAATTGCCTACGGGCAAAACGTTATTCTGGCGAAATCTAATTAATTAATTAATTAAAGGTTAATTAATTAAATTAGGATTAGAATTGAGATTGAGGAATGTTGATTAGATACTAACTTGAGATTTGAGGAATTGTGAGTTATGTTGAAATATTGAGGTTTAGTTGGTTGTGAGGCCTATAGATTGATTATGATCCTTATTGATCTCTTGGGTCTAGATGTGACCTTTTTGATTGATAGGAGTATTGATATCTCTTTATGCCTTGTTACTAGGCAGTGTCCCTCTCAGGATTGGAGGTTGATCGTGGTTGTGATTGTACGAGGTTGAGGTAAGTCCGTAGGACTTACTTAGCTGCCATCCTTATATTGGGTGTTTTCATGAGTGGTGTATGCTTTATATGTTTGCTATGATAGCATGAGTTATCATTTTTATCGGCCTATGTTTTATTGACTGCCCCACTGCGTGGCTGTGATAACCTTTCCCTTTCATCCCGCCGTGGAGTCTGGGAGGTTCTCTGATGTCGGGCCAGACTGGTTTACAGGAAGGGCGCAATCCACTCCCATAGGGTACACGGATTGTGTGACCGATACTCCTACAGCTGGACATTGCACTCAGAGGCGGGGATGTATCGGTCCTCGTGTCACATACTTTCATCTATATATATATATATATATATATATACGGTTTTTGAGTGAATGGTTATTATATACAGATAATAAATGGGTAAATGTGTGATAGCATGCTGAGGTGTTTATCTTTCATGATTGTACTTGTGCTTATGCATTACCTCATATATGTATGGTTAGCTAACGGTTTCATACCGTGTTGTAGATGTTTACAAGTTAGGCGCTACTGGGTGATCTGGTAGGGTGACAGGCCGAGGACTCTCGTACATTAGGTGGTTGGTTTGGGGTTGTTGTGTTTCCCCTCCTGCGTGAGGATGATCTTTTGTACCTCCTGTGTGAGGATGTCGTTTTATATACTCGGCTATGTTGTTGTTTACTTTGGGTCGTACAGTTTATACTGTTTTATGTATTTGTTTTATATCTGTCAATGCCATGTTGTAAGGTTCAGTGAACTTGTTGTCAGACTAGGGTTAGGATCCATTGTGAGATCCTATTCCAATGTGACATCCCGAGTCCCGCGGATTCGGGGTGTTACACCTTTGCATAAGCAAGATCACGTTCTTTAAGAGATAGGTCAGTTACTCTTTGTGTAGATTCCTTTGAATACTTCTTGACGACCCCAAATTCTTCGATTGTCAAGATGTCTGGATCTTCTGGCATTGGTTGTCGAATGGGTTTATCCTTGACTACCTTATGACATTGATCCATGTCTTTCTCAGCATCCGTATGAGTTTTCTGTCCATCCTCCTCTGATATTGGTTTGATACTACTGGCAGTAGTTAAAGACATAGCACTTACATGGAATAACTGATTTATTTTCTGATTAAGAATGTCCAGTAAGTCTTGAACTTGGTCCATCTGATCAGTCATTAATACTCTAAAATGTGCAAAATCAGATCTTAGTGAGGTCAATGACTCTTCCACAAATTCTAGCCGTTGCTGAGTAGTAAAATTCCATTCAGGCTGCTCCATCAATACCCACACACTACTAAACCCCTCCTGAGTTTTCCTAATTCCTATAGTCTCAAAGAATGCCTCATCTAATCTATCATTGTAAAGATTCAACACCTCACCAGAATAATCTACTAAAAAATGTGTGAATATTATGGGAAGCAAATTCCCATAATGTAGGTGACTGGTACTTGGAGAATTAATTACATTCACCATATGAGACAAAAGAATTTCAGGCAGGTTTACCTTCAACCCATTCAAAGCATTGTAAGTCAAAATCAGCACAGAGTTGTTTATAATCTCTTTGTTGGCAACTCTAGGAACAATGCATCTGTCTATGATAGAATAAACTATTCTAGCCTCCAGAGTTAAACAGGTGATGGTTGGTGGTGATAAGGCATTAGGAAGGAGAAGTTGTTCTTTAGCTAGCCTTAGAGTTCTAGCAGGGTTTGAGACTTCTGAAGCATCATACAGAGGGATTCCAAAAATATCTGCTATAATTTCAAAAGTGAGGGTGATTTTCTTACCTTTGATAACCGTGTTTAGAATCCACTCCCCTCTCTCATGCTTTGCCGTCAAGTTGGAATAGAACAGTCTTGTCAGTCGAGGATATGATGATTCTCCTAGATTCAGCATAATCCATATAGAGCTCGCTTGGAGCGCTTCAAGCCCTAACATAGACGAGCAAGTAAATAGTTCGCTGTGTACTCCCTCACACATGCACTGAAAGCGGTCATCATACTCCTTGACCCACTTTTTGGTTGTTGTTGGGTTGATGAACCAACTTGATGGTAACCCTGTTCTAGAAAAAATATCTGCATCACTAGAGAACCCAGATGAACTCGAACTCGACCCCGAGTCAGAACTTGAATCAGAGTCGGACGACACTTGAACGACCCTCTTTCGTTTTGGAACTGAGGATGATGCTTCGTTGACTGAAGATCTCTTGGGAGCCATTGAGAAATTTTGAGAAAACAATGAAGAGGGTTTTGGAAAATTGGAAGAGTAAAGCGTCGTTCTTTCGAAATAAAAGGGAAGCGGAAGAAAGAAAGAGGGAAGAGAAGAGGTATTTATGGAAAGAAGTCTAATCAACGTAAGATCAAAAGATTTTAAAGATCTTGAGTGATAAAAATTCCTTCCATAAATTTTGGTAACCACTTTTCAAAATCCTTTGAGTCTGAAAACAAAATCTTTTGAAATCCCTTTTAAAGAATAAAAATTAGATAATTCAATATCTGAAAGATATGAATTTCTAATTGATCCGTTTTATGTATGTACCTTTGAAATATGTTTCAAGGCCCCTTGAATTTTATTTCAAGGCCCTTGAAAACATTAACTGGGCTGCATGCGTAGGATGATTAAAACTCGTTTTCTCCCCCTACGTTAATGCTTCCTTGTCCAACATACCAAGCTCCAATCTAATAAAATTAAATTGTTCCTCAGGAAGAGGCTTGGTAAAGATATCTGCAAGCTGCAAGTTAGTTGAGATAAAAGAAATCGAAACATCACCTTTCTCAACATGATCACGTATGAAGTGATGCCTTACATCAATATGCTTAGTCCTTGAATGCTGCACAGGATTTTTGGCTATAGAAATAGCACTAGTATTATCACATTTTATAGGAATACCTCTCAAGTCAAAGCCAAGGTCACGAAGTTGTTGAGCAATCTAAAGAATTTGAGCACAAAAAGCTCCTGCAGCTATGTATTCAGCTTCAGTTGTGGATAGGGCAACAAAATTTTGCTTCTCGGAGTGCCAACTGATTAGGGATGACCCTAAGAATTGATAACATCCAGAGGTATTTTTTCTATCAACCTTATAACCTGCAAAGTCTGCATCTGAATAGCCAACAAGATGAAACGAGCTTTGACGTGGGTACCATAACCCTAGATCCTTAGTGCCATTGAGGTACCGAAAAATTCTTTTCACGGCTATCAAGTGTCACTCTTTAGGATCATCTTGAAATCTTGCACACATGCACACGCTAAACATAATGTTAGGACGACTAGCAGTTAGATACAACAATGAACCGATCATACCTCGATACTCCTTTTGTACTACACTTTTTCCGTTCTTGTCATGATCTAGCGAAAGTGATGAACTCATAGGAGTCTTTGCAACCTTAGATTGATCCATTTTGTATTTTTTAAGCAAGTCTTTAGTATACTTGCTTTGATTGAGGAAAATTCCTTTCTTTGCTTGTGTAACTTGAAGTCCAAGAAGGAAATTTAACTCTCCCATTAAGCTCATCTCAAATTCCCTGCACATAGTATCTGAAAATTCCTTGCAAAGGGAATCATTAGTAGCACCGAATAATATATCATCAACATAGATTTGTACTACTAAAATGTCGTTGCCTCTAGTTTTGAAAAAGAATGTTTTATCAATCAAACCTCTTTTGAAATTGTTTTCAAGAAGATATTTAGACAATCTTTCATACCAAGCTCGAGGAGCTTGCTTAAGACCGTAAAGAGCTTTATCTAATTTAAAAACATGATCCGGAAATTCATCATTTTCAAAACCAGGAGGTTGAGCAACGTAGACTTCTTCTTCTAAGAAGCCATTTAGAAAAGCACATTTTACATCCATTTGAAAAAGTTTTATGCTCATAAAAGATGCAAATGCAAGTAACATACGTATGGCTTCTAACCTGGCAACAGGAGCAAAAGTCTCCTCATAATCAATACCTTCTTCTTGGTTATAGCCTTGTGCTATAAGTCGTGCTTTGTTTCGTATGACTTTGCCACTTTCATCCAATTTGTTTCGAAAGACCCATTTCGTGTCAATAACTGATTGATGCTTTGGTCTTGAAGTAAGAGTCCATACCTTGTTCCTCTCAAATTCATTTAATTCATTTTGCATGGCAATGATCCAGTCTGGTTCTTGAAGAGCTTGAATGTAGTTCTTTGGCTCGACAAGTGATACAAAAGCGGAGAAGGCACAAAGATTATTTACTTTAGATCTAGTTTGAACTCTAGCATTTGGATCTGACATCACATTCTCTTGTGGATGATACGAGGAGTGTTGAACTTTTCTTCTTTTGACAGATGATGTAGATCCAGAAGGTTGAGCTGTATATGTCTGAATCGATTCAGGTACCGTTTGTGTATTACCTGTTGTTCCAATCTCAAGGCCTTGAAGTTGGGTTTCAAGCCCTTGAAGTGGAGTTTTGTTGTCACAGTTTGCAGTTTCAAGGTCTTGAAGGTGTGTTTCAAGGTCTTTAGGGTTTTCTTTGGTATCTTGAATCTTTTCCTGCATATTCTTTTCTTGACCTTTAAGATCTTCCTCTTCATCCGAAATGTGATCTTCTCTTTGATTCAAATTTAAATCTGCAAAACTCTCACTCAAAGTGCCATCATTGCTTTCATCAAAAATAATATGAATACTTTCCTCAACAACTTTGGTACGTTTGTTATATACTCGATAAGCTTTGCTATTTGAAGCATATTCAATGAATATAGCTTCATCGTTACGTGCATCAATTTTCCAAGATTGTCCTTTCCATTGTTGTGAACAAAACAAGTACATCCAAAAGGTTTGAAGTATGAAATATTTGGTTTTCTCCTTTAAAGAGTTCATAAGGAGTCTTTTTCAAAATAGGGCGAAGTAAACATCTATTTAGAATATAATTTGTAGTGTTCACTGCTTCAGCCCAAAAACTTTTTGGCAAATCATTTTCTAAAAGCATTGTCCTAGACATATCCTCAAGAGTGCGGTTCTTGCGTTCCACAACTCCATTTTGTTGAGGAGTTCTAGGAGCTGAAAAGTTATGAGAAATACCATATTTTGCACAAAACAAATCGAACTTTAGTTGATCAAATCCTCTATCATGATCCCTTCTTATAGAAACGATTGGTAGGTTTTTCAAACTTTGTAACTCCTTACACGATTTTGAAAACTCAAATAAAGCTTCAGATTGTTCTTGTAGAAAAGATATCCATGTAAAACGAGAGAAATCGTCTACTATAACAAGGATGTATTGTTTACCTCTGGGAGATTTGACACGCATATGTCCACAAAGATCCATATGTAAAAGTTTAATAGGCCGAGAAGAACTTACAGCTTTCTTAGGTTTGAATGAACCTCTTGTTTGTTTACCTTGTGTACATGCCTTACATAGGTCATTAATCTTGAAGTTTAGGTTTGGCAAACCACGTACCAAATCTTTTGTAAGTAGCTTCTGCATGGTGTGCATGCTTACGTGACCAAGTCTTCTATGCCAAAGCCTTGGATCATCAGTCAAGGTCTTTAGACATTTTAGCTTAGTTCCTGCAACTTGGTTAGTACTCAAAGAATAAACATTATTACACCTAGGAGCAGTAACCAATACTTCTCCCGTCTTTATGTCTTGAACTTCACATTTTTTTGAATCAAACATGACTTTATTACCTTTATCACAAATTTGAGAAATACTTAGCAGATTATATTTCAAGCCATCAACTAAATAAACATCATCGATAAAGTTGGATGAATTATAGCAAATTTTACCAATGCCAATTATGTCACACTTTCCTTTATCACCAAGGGTAATAGTTCCAGATGATTGCTTCTTTAAATCTGAGAATAAAGAACTCTTTCCACTCATGTGTCTTGAGCAACCACTATCTAATATCCATTTGTGCTCCTTTACCTTGGTGATATTCTGCAAAACAGCAAACATCAACCTTTCCGGGTGGACCAAATGACATATTTTGGTTCATACTCAGGTTCGATCATGTTTGGTGGTCTAGTACCTTTAGGAACCCAGATTTGTTTGACCTGTTTCCTTAAACATAAAGGATAGGTATTTCTGATGATATAAGGATCATTTCTTCTATAAGGACATGTAGATTTAACATGACCCTTTTTACAGCAATAGAAACATGTAGGCATATGAATGCTTCCTTTGGCCGTAACAAAAGTGGTGGTAGGTTTTCTAGGAAAGCTCCTATGATACCCTATACCATTTTTGTTAAGTGAAGATTGTTGTTCACCCATCATTCTTTCCAGATTAGCTTTTGAACGAGTAAACTTAATGAGTGATGCCTTCTGGTCTTGACACATTAAAGTTAGATCAACTTTCTCTTTCTCTAGATCGATATAGTTTCGATGTAGAGAAGAGAGGTTGTCCTTGAGAATCAGGTTTTCTGATTCCAAGGCCTTGATATTGTCATCAAGTTCTTCCTTTTCTGTGTTAAGATTTTCAATCTCCAGAGACATTTCACTCAATTATTTATCTTGTTCATGAAGCTTTTATTTGAAAGAATTTATCCTTATTCTATGTTCCTTATCACTTAAGATAATCTCCTTAAGGAATTGTTTAAGGTCAATCTCAGGTTGAGACAAAATTGTACTTACCATATTGTCGATGTATAGATTTGAGTTATCTTCATGATCAGCCATAAGACACAAGTTTGCTTGTTCTTGTTCATCTTTTGATTCATTTGTCGATTCTGAATCACTCCATGAAGCAACCATAGCTTTCTTCTTTCGATCATTCTTCTTGAAGTTGGTCCTCTTCTTTTGTGGACAATCCTTCACCAAATGATCTGTTTCACCACATTCAAAGCAAGTCAGTACTTTCTTTTTCTTATTAAAGTTAGGAAACTTACCTCGGAATTTTTATGCTCGTGGAAATTCTCGGTTTGCAGATTGTTTCTTTATCTTGAGAATTCTTGCTAGACCTTTAGAGATCATGGAGAGATCATCTTCTTCATTATCATCATCACTATTTTCTTCATCAGAAGGTAACTCATCTCTTCTGGATTTTAATGCCAAATTCTTGGAGTTGGATGGGAGTTCTCCATCTTCTTCACTAAGAATTATTTCATGTGTGATGAGTTTTCCAAGTAGAACATCAAGAGGAAGAGTAGTGAGATTTTGAGCTTCTTCAATAGCAGTCATCGTTGGTCCCCACTTGGCTTTAGGTAAGCTTCTTAGAACCTTTCTCACTTTTTCTTCATTTGTGAAGGTCTTTCCAAGTGAGTCTAAGTTGTTCACGATCTCAGTGAATCTAGTGAACATTTTTTTGACTGGTTCATTTGGATTCATCTTGAACAGCTCGTATTGTCTGAGAAAGATGCTAATCTTTGTTTCCTTGACTTGACTTGTTCCTTCGTAAGTGACAACAAGCTTGTCCCATATTTCTTTTGCACTTTTGCACGATGAGATGCGGTTGAATTCATTAGCATCTAATCCACAGTAAAGTATATTCATTGCCTTGTAATTCTTTGACACACTGTCCAAGTCAGCCTGTGTGAAGTCCGATTCCTGCTTTGGGACTTGGACGCCTTCAACCGTTGGCATTGGAACTTTTGGTCAATTTTGAATAATGCTTCAAAGCTCCATATCCTGGTCAATCATGAACATACGCATAATCTCCAATGAGCGAAGTTGTTGCCACAGAAGAGTGGTGGTCTAGATGAGGATATTCCTTAAGAAAATCCACCATCACCTACAGGATTCATGATTAGTCTCACTGATGGTTAAATCAATAAACGTGAGTCTAGCTCTGATACCAATTGAAGAACCGTTAGATGATATAAATAAGATAAATAATACTCTATAAGGGGGTTGAATAGAGTATGGGAACTTTTCGCAAACCAAATCTCAAGGCCTTGAAACTCCTTTCAAGGGCCTTGATGTTAATCTGTGCTACTAGTGAAACTTTGATTTCAAGGGCTCTAAAACTCTATTTCAAGGGCCTTGGCTTCTTGCTCCTGCAAAACAAAGTTAGTCATAGTAAAGTATATATGGTGCGGAATTGAAAAGATTGACACGAGGCTATGTTTACGAAGTTCGGCTCTAAATAGCTTACTCTTCGTCCCAGGGTATATCCATAGGATCTAACTATCTATTATCAGCTTCAAAGAGTCCTAGACACAAACTAGAAGAAATCCCCTTCTTCTCTCACTTGTAGCCAATGCTACGATCTAGCTCCAACTCTTAACCTAGCTATAATAGCCTAGTTACTTCGTAGAGTAACACACTCTAGTATAACACTTTTTAGATCTACCAATGGAGCTCTTGTGTTTTCTCTCTCTAAGGGGATAAAACTTTTACGTGAATGTGAGAAAGAAAAATGATAACACGATTTATGACTAAGTTTTTGGTGATCATTTAGATAGATTTCTCACTCATTCACGCATGGTTTAGCACTAGTTCACGACGTTTGCACCCAATTCACGTATTTTGTCGAGATAGACGTCTACACGGACTTGTGCATTACTTTGTAGGTACTTTGGGAGATTTAGGAGCTAAATCGATACGTTTGAGGATCGTGCATCAAGATGACACACCCTCGGACTCATTAGGATGCAAGCTAGAGGCTAAAGAGGACTCATGGAACCTTGCCAACACGAGTCATGCACCAAATCATAACTTAATGAACCAAAGCAACGCTGAAGCACCAAACCACGGTCACTGAAGGATCCACGGCCGTGGAACCACCCGTGGTTCTTGCCAGGCGGTTGTGATAGCTGTGCCACGATCTCTTGGCCAGCTCTTGCAAAGTTGTAGTATAAAAGTGGTCCTGCATTGGCTGAGAGGAGCATCTTTCATCTTCCATTCCACCATCCAATTCCACATTCTCTTACACTCACAACAAGAAGATTCTCTCAAGAAGGAGAGCTACCATTGGAGAAGAGAAGAAAAGCACACCATTGATAGACCTTGATAGCTTTTGTAGTGAAGAATTTCGGAATCAATTTCTAGAGTTGTATGAACCATTTAAACCTTATTTTGGAAGGATTGTGAGTCATTCTAATCTTAATTTCAGCTTGGTTTTGTTTACTTCACTTGTTCATCTCTTTCTCTTCATTATCTTGCAAATGGAAGCTATGATTTTAAGCTTAATGAATCCGATTATTATAATGCATGTTGTAGGCTAAATAGATGCGATTCTAGGGTAAGGAAAGGACGGTTATGGCTGAGACTATGATAGGATGAACTTAGATTTACCTTTGGATGACTTGTTTAATTGAACTAAGCCTCTGTTGAAGTCCACGGTTTGTTCATGCCATTCCACGGCCGTGGAAGGCATAGAACAGCCCGTGATTTTCCCTGGTTCGATGGATGTAGCCTTAGATAGTTAGAATGTTGAAATCCTAGTGTTTGTTGAGTTAAATCTATCCTAGGGTAACCTAGTGTTAGCAACTAAGTGTTAGGAGAGACCTACCCGGTGATCCTTACTCTTAGATTCCAAGGATAACTAACTCTAGGTAGTGGTGAGCCTCATAAGCCGTCATTGGACTAAGTGTGCTAGGATAGTTGTTTAGGACTAACCCTTTCAAGACTTATCCGGTGAGGATAGGTTAGATCCCTAGGTGACAATCCGGTTTGTGTAGAATTCCATCCCTTAGGTTCTTAGAGACTTACCCGGTGATGAGACCTTAGGGACGGACTAGTGGATCATGAGACCTACCCGGTGATTGATCCCAATCTAGAAACACTCACTCCCAACATGTCATAGTTAATCCAAGGAATGATTAGATAGCTTGAGTTTTATGCCATAACCGGAATTTCCAACCCCTAGAATCCGCTTTTCTCTCTTTGATTCATATCTCGTGTTTAGCTTGTTTGTTTGTGTTGATTTGTTAGCTTAGTTGATTGTTATATTTCGCATGCTTTGTGATCCTTGATTGATCACATAAAAACCACCCAAAAACATTTAGATTTTCATTTCTTTATTTCTTTCCCTTTTCTTCACCTAGATCTTCACTAAACCAAATCACTAATCGAATCAATCTCACCTTAGTCTTTGTGTTCGACCTCGGAATACTATCCCTACTATGAACGTCCCGTACACTGCGGGTTCGCTAGGAGTTAGGAAAAATATAACGAGTTTATAAATTGTAAGACTTTTGCACATCTATTCCTAGAAGTGAACAAAAAACAACGAATGAAGATGATTAGGTTGCTTGAGGATGCAAAGATGTTTTCCGGTATGAGCTTGTGTATCTTCTTCTTCGACCATCATCTTCATTTATATCTTCTATCGAAAGATCTTTTAGCCATTGTAGAGATGACCGTTTGAAGATCAATCTTCTTTTCCATGAAGATCGTAAGGTAGACGTTGCAAGTCTTCAGTCCCTACGAACACGTTGAGTCTTTTACTCCTTGATCTTCTCGTCTTTCTGTTGGATAAGAGAGAAGAGATTTTTTGCCGTTTTGTTGTTTAGAAAATCTTCTAGAAAAGATTCTCTATTCTTCGGTTGAGATCTTCCTTCGGTTGACAAAATTCTTGGTTGATGAGATCTTCTTGTTATAGAATCTTCAACGAAGATCTTCAATTTATTTGAGTCCTTGTTCCGTGCAGCTTAGAGTCCAAGGCCCTTGATCTTGTCCTTTTGAACTTATTCTTGAATCCAACTTCAAGGCCCGTGACATGTAGCATGCACAGAATTTATACCAACCAAATATCTAGAAATATAATCAAGTACATTGTTAGTATATTCAACTGCTATATTTGTGTGAAGTCTTTCATCATCAACACCTGTAAACCATTTCAATCAAGGTGGAGTTTTCACCCTGTGAGGATTCTTTATGTTATATACATTATTATATTAGTGTCTTATTTTTTTCATGAGTGATCTCCACTATCCTTCTTAATCTCTAGAACTTGTCATCAAATCTCTTTTGAGATTGTATGTTTTACTCTTGCTTATATGATATAAAAATAATTGAGGCATAGTTGTAAGCTTATTGTTTCTACCTATCTACTATGACTATCCATCTTATCATAACTTTTTGGCTTGACTAACCCTTTCTTTGTAAATCCATAAAATTTTTCTTAGTCATGTTTAGCCTCAATCGACCATATCCAAAAACGATAAGGGGAAGCTATGTGAATGGAAAAGAGAATGAGGTTAAAGTGTGAGTTTATGTGTGAATATGCTATATGTATGGATTGATACTTGTGTAGTTGTTGATGCATTATTGTAAAGTTTTTTGTGGCGGTAAGCTTAAAAAGAGGTTGTTATTATTATATCATATATGAGTTTTGTGTATCACTTGGAATGTAGTTTATAAAAATGACTGAGGCATAGTTTATAAAAAGGAAAAAAGTTTCCAAAGCACAAAATGTTGAATGGACAAAATAGACTTGATCAAATCGATCGACTAGAGCAGCAAGCCCAATTGATGATGATTGGTCGACCCGACTGACTATACTAATCGAGTCAAACGAAAGCTTTGAGATGTCTAGGTTATTGGATTTTATTTATATTTATTATTTTAAAATATATAATAACTATATGAGTATATTACTAATGCATAAAAATTTTATTTATATATATTATTTTAAATAAAAAACTTTATTATATACTAGACGGGCCTAGTGGGATGAAGAAGTTAAGGCTCGTATCCCATCCGGATAGTTTTTTACGGGATGGGATTTCTGATTTTGAATGAAATCTTGTCGGGATCCGGACATGATTTAACTACTCGCTTACCAAGTACTACTTCCGCCGGGACTGGCGGGATTTGTCCTTCCCTAGTATTACACCAAGGCATGACGACAAATTGAGTGATCATCACCACACTAAACTGGATGCTTGCGAGAATGGTGTGGACACGGAAATGGCATTGCAAGGGGTTGCTAAGGAAATCCGAGGAAAACAAGGATGCTACATATCTGCATCGGTCCAAGTTTGCCTTCAAGTTTCTTTGGTTTATCGTTTTTTAAATGAATCTCTTTTTTTTGGAATGTAATTGGAGCTTGCAAAAGCAGCTTCTGAGGGGTCATCAAATACCTTTATAAACAGTATAGGGTGTATATTTTGGCTTTTTTTTTGAAATCGTTCTTCCGGGGATAGTGTTAATCGTATTTGGAAGAGAATGAATTTTATAGGGTGCACTAGAGTGGAAGCTTATGTGGTCAAATGGGATATATGGATACTACGACACCAAGATAACATCCAACTTGATACCCTCAGTATGAATAAAGGTTTTATTCATGGTCAGGTGGTGAATTGATCATTGATGTTCCATCTTATTGTAGTATATGCCCCACCAACTTGACATTGATATTTCCATGATCGGCGAACCGTGCAGGAGACTTTAAATTTCATTCTCGCCCATCTTCAAAGGAGTTAAATATCAGTTCTGGAGTTTGAGAATGAAGACGTTCTTCATGTGTCAAGAACTATGGAAGTTTGTTAATGAGGGGTTCGAGGATGATGACACAGAAGAACCAGATCAGGCTCTAAGAGATAAGAGGAAGAAGGATGTAAATGCCTTGTAAACCATTCAACAAGCCCTAGATGATGATATATTTCCAAGGATTGCATCAGCCACAACATCAAAGGAGGCTTGCGACACGTTGAAGCAAGAATACCTAGGAGATAAAAAGGTGATCACAATGAAACTCCAATCACTGAGGAGAGAGTTTGAGACGTCTCTCATGAAAGACAAGGAGCCAGTGCAAGACTACTTGTCAAGGATCTCAGGTGTTGTGCAAAAAATGAGATCTTATGGAGGGGGGTGTCAAATGAGCATGTTGTTGGTAAGGTTTTAAGAAGTCTTACAACAAAATATGATCATATTGTTGCTTCTATTGAGGAATCAAAGGACATGAAAACTTACTCCTTTGATGAGTGGATGGGATCACTACAAGCTCATGAGGAAAGGTTGAATAGATCTAGTGATCAAAAAGAAGAGAAGGCTTTCATGGGAAAAGCTGAAAGCATTGTTGGATTTTCGGTGTCCGGTTTTAGACGAAAGGGCCGTAGTCTCACTTATGTGAGTAGACGGTTCTCCCAATTGCCAATCAAAGTAATATAATTATTTTGAACTAAAAACAAGTTATTAACCAAGGGTTTGTAATCTCCACAAAGGAGTAGACAAAACTCAATCAAGAGTTTGTAGTCTCCAAAGGAGTAGACAAAACTCAACCAAGAGTTTGTAGTCTCCAAAGGAGTAGAAAAAACTCAACCAAAAAGAGTTTGTAATCTCCAAAGAAGTAGACAAAACTCAACCAAGAGTTTGTAATCTCCGAAAAGGAGTAGACAAAACTCTAATAGAAGTTAAGTTCAATTGCACATCTTATAAACCGGTTGTTATATGTTAAAACCATTGACTTGGATAATGTAATGAGTCATTCATAAATGAATTTTCCTTCTAAGTGTATTCTCCCCTACACCGGGAATATCGAAATACCTTAGTGGGATAAAAACGTTACACGTTACAAAGACTAAGTAAGAGACTTACTGGTCTTACTTTGTAGAAAGGGTATTCCTAACTTTTGTCAATACAAAACCAAACTAAGATGGATGTCTATCCTTTTTCAATACAAAGGAACTATACTGGTCCTTCGAGTTTTGCAAACAAGCTTATAAGAAGGCCTATCCAATGTCAATAGAATGGAACTAAAAGTTTATTATTGTAAAAACGAATGTAAAATCAAGTGCAAATGGCTCTCCCTTTTATAGGAATAGGGGGCCATGGTTTTGGGGAGTTAAAAGCGTTTAAAATCGGTTATGGAAGTTACTTGGAAGTTACTTGGAAGATGGGCCTTGAAGCCCTAGAAAGCCCGAGGCCCACATAGGGAGCCCAAAACCGCTCCCCGAAGCTAGCTTAGAGCTTGCTTATTTTTCTTGGTCCAAACACTTCTAATGAGCTTCATTCACTTTAATATAGCTAGGGTAAGCTCCAAGATCCACAAATACTCAATATCTTAGCTCAAGCTAGTGTAGCTCCTTAAGAAGCTCACTAGCTGCTTCATTGACATTCACTAAGCATTTGAGCTTGGATTACTCCCAATTTTTAACCACATATTCTTTAGCCAATATAAGGCCTAAGAACCAAAGGTGTGCCAATAAAATGTAGCTAAAAAGCCCAAAACGTGGGCCTTCTAAAAGCTAGCACAAGTTGACCTTGTTGTGAATCACCTTGCTTTGATTCGACTCCCCTTATAATACTAGTTGTTCTTAGTGACGGTCACTTGGCTTGCCTCACGCAATCCGGACCATAGTGACACACATGTGAACAACTCATTGCACCTTGTCTCAAGACAAGCTCAACGGTTACAATGAAGACTTAGCCCAAATCTCCAACATTCCTCCCCCATTTGAGCAAAGTCTATAAACTATTAATAGACATACATCCAAACAAAATATTCGCATAATCATAAATATCTTTCGATTGAATTTATTGAACTAATATAATTACACATTTTGCACAAAAGAATTATGGTGTCCTAATGGATTGAACTACTTAACTTGTTTAAGTGCATGAAGGCAACATACACAAAATTTACATTTCCTTTACAAATAAATAACACATTTAAAGGTTATTGTGTCCTAATCCTTTAATGAACATATAGGCGAGTCGACCATCTACTCCCTTGAAGAAGCCTTGACACTTCACGTTCACGTAGCCAACTCTCTTTTGATCTTGCACCTATAATTGCAAATTTTCAAAAGAGTTGTTAAGAAATTACAAATTTCAAACTATACATATTATATAGGCATAGAGCATTACCTTGGATGGACATTTTATGCTCACAACTTCTTGGAATGGGCTTTCCTCATTGAATTCGGCTAAGGCATCAAGCCATAGCAAATTGGGTGTCCCACCACAAGTCGTTTTCAGTTTAGGTCGTTAACCCCATCCCCTTGGCTGACTTTTGAACTAAGTCCCTAGTCAAGCTCTTGGTTAAGTGATCGGCTAGATTATTGTGTGTTCTCACAAAATCGACCGATATCATACCGTGAGTTATGAGCTCGCTAACTGAGCTATATCTCACACCAAGATGTATTGATTTCCCATTGTACGTTTGACTATAAGCTTTAGCCAACGTAGCTGCACTATCACAATGAATTGAGATAGGAGAAACCGGTTTTGGCCATAGAGGAATTTCTAGAACCACATTTTTTATCCATTCAGCTTCCTTGCCGGTAGCGGCAAGTGCCACAAACTCGGACTCCATGGTCGAGGTTGTGATGCACGTTTGCTTCTTTGAAGCCCGTGAAATGGCACCACCACCTAACAAGAAAACCCATCTTATGATGGATGAGTGATCATCTAGATTAGTGATCCATGACGCATCCGAGTAGCCTTCTATCACTGAAGGATACTTACTGTACAAGATGCCAAAACCCATGGTCCCCTTGAGGTACCTAAGCACACGCTTTAGTGCCTTCCAATAGTGTGAGCTAGGACAACTTGTGTACCTACTCAATTTACCAATAGCAAAAGCAATATCTGGCCTAGTGAGTGTCATTGCATAGATGCAACATCCTATTACTTGTGCATACTCAAGTTGAGAGACAATTGATCCTTGGTTGGGCATCAACTTCTCACTTGAGTCCATAGGAGTACTAATAGTTGAACTTTTATTACATTGGAAGTGTTTGACAATCTTCTCAATGTAGTGTGATTGTGTTAGGCTTAAGCCTTTAGCATCACGTTTGATTCTTATGCCTAGAATCACATCCGCCTCACCTAAGTCTTTCATAGAAAACTTAGTGAACAAGAAATTCTTAGTGAGATCTACTTGTCTTTAGTTTGTTCCAAAGATCAACATGTCATCAACATATAAGCATATGATCACACCTTGACCGGTATGATCAAACTTACTATAGACGCACTTGTCAGCTTGATTTATCTTAAATCCATTTGACAATACGACATCATCAAACTTTTGATGCCATTGTTTTGGAGCTTGCTTTAGTCCATAGAAGGATTTGACCAAGCGACGCACTTTGTGCTCTTGTCCTTTTGAAAAAAACCCTTCAGGTTATCTCATATACACTTCCTCATATAAATCACCATTAAGGAATGTTGTCTTGACATCCATTTGATGAATCACTAGATTATGTATAGCCGCCATAGCTATTAATAACCTAATGGTTGTGATCCTAGCCACCGGAGCATATGTGTCGAAGTAATTGACACCTTCCCTTTGTTAAAGCCTTGGATGACCAAGCGTACTTTAAACTTGTCAATGGAACCGTCAACTTTCATCTTCCTCTTGAAGATCCATTTGCATCCCAAAGTTTTGCAACCGGAAGGAAGGTTGGCCAACTCCCATGTATGATTGCCCATAATGGAGTTCATCTCCTCTTGGATTGCTTTCTTCCAAAAGGCAACATCTTGAGACTTCATGGTCTCATCAAATGTCTTTGGATCCTCATCTATATGAAAGTAAGAGTGACGATCCATTTCATTATCCCTTGACCCTTCAACCAAGAACACTTGGAAAATTGAATTTTGGGACAAATTAGTGCTCATGGAAGAAATCTTTGGCAAGTCAAGCCCATGGGACGCTTGCCATGATTCATCTTGAATCCTACGATACCTGTTTGGGTGTTCCTCATCTAAGGTCATGTTGATCACTTCCCTAGGCCTAGGAGTCGAGGTGAAGCGATCTTCATCAAAGATGGCGTCCCTAGACTCTATTACGGTATTAACCGATATGAAGTCATTTGGTTCTATCACATAGAACCTATACGCTTTGGAGTGTTCGCCATAGCCAATGAACAAACACTCAATACCGCTTTTACCTAAAGTCTTACGTTTGTTGTCATTGATCGAGCCTTACTATGGCTCGACATCCCCAAACTCGTAAGTAATGTAGGTTTGGCTTCCTTTTGAACCATAGTTTGTAAGGAGTCTTCTTGCTTCTTTTGTTTATAACACGATTAAGCAAGTAGTTTTCCGTGAGCATAACTTCACCCCAAAACGAATGCTTAAGACCCGAGTAAGACAGCATGGCATTGACCATCTCTTTAAGCACTCGGTTCTTTCGTTCGGCCACACCATTTGATTGTGGTGTGTAAGGTGCCGTGGTCTCATGTATGATCCCGACACTCTCAAAATATTCCTTATCCATAAATTCACCACCACGATCCGTGCGTAGTCTTTTTATTAAGGTACCTTGTTGTAACTCAGATTCATTCTTGAATATATAGAATTTGTCTAAGGCATCACTCTTTGCAAAGAGTAGATATACGTAACAATGCCTAGAGTAATCATCTATGAATGTTACTTAATACTTCTTCTTTCCTAATGAAGGAGTAGAGTGCAAGTCGCCTAGATCCGAGTGGACTAAGCCGAGCATTGATTGTTCTCTTTCAACTCTAGGAAATGGAAGTTTTGTTATCTTGGTCAACATGCACGTTTTACACTTGTCTTTTGGCAAGTCAAGTTTAGATAAAATACCAATCTTAGTCATTTCATTCATACGCATAAAATAAACATGTCCAAGTCGTGCATTCGATTTAACAAAATCACAATTGGAAGAAGAAGAAGAAGAAGAAGAAGAAGAAGAAGAAGAAGTAAACAAAATGTTCTTGTTTATATTACTATTAGAAATTTTATTACATAAAGAGAGAAGAAACATATTATTGTTCCAATGGCCAAAGCCTACGAATGTTCCTCTCCTAGATAATACATAGCGGTCGGCTTCTATGACTTGTTTGAAGCCAAGCCTATTGAGTACACCACCAGAAACCACATTCTTTCTAATGGCCGGTGCATGTAGTACATTTGACAAGACTAGAGTCTTGCCACTTGTGAAGTATAGATCAACCCATCCTCTTCCTAGAACGGGGGTGGTAGACTCGTTTCCCATATGTGTGAGTGCTCCATCGTTATAATTAGCAACATCGTATGTCTTGAACCAACGCCGATCTTTGCAGACATGAGTTGTTGCACCCGAGTTCACTCACCATCCAAGGTCATCATCCTGCATGGACAAACATTCAAAAGTCAATGACACATAATTCAAATCAGAATCTATATCAAAGTTAGAATAAATTATAAGTGAGTCACCTTGGTTTGAGGGGTTTTGGCCACTTTGGCCTCCACCCTTGGATCCATCGCCCTTAACCTTACAATCCCGCTTGAAGTGGCTAGTCTTTCCACACTTCCAACAAGAATCTTTTGGTTTCTTGTCAACATTATCCTTCTTGGACTTCTTGGACTTATTTCCCTGTCCTTGTCTTTGTCCTTTCCTTTGAACCTCTTCCTTTTGCCCTTGCCATCCATCATGTTGGCCTCGTGGGAAGTAGAAGTTTTATCCTCCTTCTTGAGTCCCCCTTCTTATGCCCTAAGGCCTTGTTCAATTTGAAGGTGAGAGCCAAGTTCCACCAATGTGAGTTCTTCTTTCGTGTGCTTTAGCACATGGCGGAAGTCCTTCCACGAAGGGGGGAGCTTATCCATTATAAACGAAACCGCAATGGCCTCATCCATATGCATGGCATGTTGAGTGAATCTCCCAAGAATCCAGAGCAATTCATTGTATTGTTCCATTACCGGTCTTGAGTCCACCATTTTATATGAGTTAAAATCCGAGACTAAAAAAAATTTGCGAGATGAAGCATCCTCCGCCATGTACTTAGACTCCAGTTGATCCCACATTGATGTTGATGACTCTACACTTTGGTGGACATCAAACAATGCATCACTCATGCCATTGAGAATATGACCACGACATATGTAGTCATCATTATCCCATTTGCTCCTTTGTCGGACAACCTCTATCTCCTCCACCATATCATCAACTGGCTCGGTCGGTCTAGGTGTAGTGAGTACATAAGCGACTTTTTGTGTAGTCAAGAGGAAGTGCATTTTCTTTTGCCACCTCCTAAAGTCTACACCCTCAAACTTATCCAACTTCCCAAAATGAGAAGTCATTTCTGTCATTAACGTCTTACTCATTATTGACCAATCCAATTCTACAAAACAATTAACAATAAATACACTAAGAAGATTGTTGGATTTTCGGTGTCCGGTTTTAGACCAAAGGGCCGTAGTCTCACTTATGTGAGTAGATGGTTCTCCCAATTGCCAATCAAATTAATATAATTATGTGGAACTAAAAACAAGTTATTAACCAAGGATTTGTAATCTCCACAAATGAGTAGATAAAACTCAATCAAGAGTTTGTAGTCACCAAAGTAGTAGACAAAACTCAACCAAGAGTTTGTAGTCTCCAAAGGAGTAGACAAAACTCAACCAAAAAGAGTTTGTAATCTCCAAAGAAGTAGACAAAACTCAACCAATAGTTTGTAATCTCCGAAAAGGAGTAGACAAAACTCTAATAGAAGTTAAGTTCAATTGCACGTCTTATAAACCGGTTGTTATATGTTAAAACCATTGACTTTGATAATGTAATGAGTCATTCATAAATTAATTTTCCTTCTAAGTGTATTCTCCCCTACACCGAGAATATCCAAATACCTTAGTGGGATAAAACGTTACACGTTACGAAGACTAAGTAAGAGATTTACTTGTCTTACTTTGTAGAAAGGGTATTCCTAGGTTTTGTCAATACAAAATCAAACTAAGATGGATGCCTATCCTTTGTCAATACAAAGGAACTATACTGGTCTTTCGAGTTTTGCAAACAACCTTATAAGAAGGCATATTCAATGTCAATACAATGGAACTAAAAGCTTTATTGTTGCAAAAACGAATGTAAAATCAATTGCAAATGGCTCTCCCTTTTATAGGTATAGGAGGGCCACGGTTTTGGGGAGTTAAAATCGGTTAAAATCGGTTATGGAAGTTACTTGGAAGATGGGCCTTGAAGCCCTAGAAAGCCCGAGGCCCACATAGGGAGCCCAAAACCGCTCCCTGAAGCTATCTTAGAGCTAGCTTATTTTTTTTGGTCCAAACACTTCCAATGAGCTTCATTCACTTTAATATAGCTAGGATAAGCTCCAAGATCCACAAATACTCAATATCTTAGCTCAAGCGAGTGTAGCTCCTTAAGAAGCTCACTAGTTGCTTCATTGACATTCACTAAGCATTTGAGCTTGGATTGCTCCCAATTTTTAACCACATATTCTTTAGCCAATATAAGGCCTAAGAACCAAAGGTGTGCCGATAAAATGTGGCTAAAAATCCCCAAACGTAGGCCTTCTAAAAGCTAGCACAAGTTGATCATGTCGTGAATCACCTTGCTTTGATTCGACTCCCCTTATAATACTAGTTGTTCTTAGTGCCGGTCACTTGGCTTGCCTCCCGCAACCCGGACCATAGTGACACACATGTGAACAACTCATTGCATATTGTCTCAAGACAAGCTCAACGGTTACAATAAAGACTTAGCCCAAATCTCCAACAAGCAAGGACAGATTTGGGCAGCAAAAAAAGGAAGATGAGGCTTCAGATGAAGAGGTAGAGGCAAAACTGGTCAAGGCAATGAGGAAAGTGAACAAAATCAAGAGAGAAAGCTCTTCAAGTGTTACTACTGCAAGAAGCCATGTCATAAGGAAGCTCAGTGCTCAAAGAAGCAAAAGGAATAGGGTCAAGGAGAGCAAAGGAATGATCAGAGATCAAACTTTGTAGAGCAAGAGGACAAGTTGTTTTTAGCACAACTCATGGAGCAAGAAAAGAATATGCTACTTACACAGAATTTAACTATCAAGTGCACAAGAAGCATGTGGTATGTTGATAGTAGTTGCTCAAACCATATGACTGTAGTAAGAGTATTGTTCAAGGATCTAGATGAGTAAAAGAAAAGTCAAGTAAGGTTTGGTGATGACAAGCAACTTGAAATTGAGGGAAGATGCACTGTTGAAATAACAACAGAGAAAGGTACCATCAAACTCATTTATGATGTGAAGTATGTACCAAAGTTGGCTCATAATTTGCTCAGTGTTGGTCAGTTGCTTTGCTCTGGATTTTATGTTCTCTTTGATGATCAGTGTTGCCTCATTAAAGAAAAGAAGTCAAATGAATTAATTACAACGGTTGCAATGGGAAAGAACAAAGTGTTTCCTCTTGAGTTGTCTTCAGGATCATAAAGAAAGGTTGAAGGCAAGAATGTAATTAGTTTAAAATGAATCTTCAGGATTAAACTAGATCTTCAGAAGCATAAAGAAAGGCTGAAGGCAACAATGTAATTAGTTTAAAATGGATCTTCAGAAGCATAAAGAAGCATAAAGAAAGGTTGAAGGCAAGAATGCAATGGGAAAGAACAGTGTTTCCTCTTGAGTTGCTCTGGATGTTATGTTCGCTTTGCTCTGGATTTTATGTTCTCTTTGATGGTCTCTATTCAAAGAAACAGAACATGGGAGCTAGTTGATCTACCGGAAGACAAGAATGTAATTAGTTTAAAATGGATCTTTAAGATTAAGTTCAACACTGATAGAAGCATTCAAAAGCATAAAGAAAGGTTGGTGGCAAAGGGTTATGCACAGAAAGAAGGGATCAATTATGAAGAGACATTCTCACCAGTGGCAAGGTTTGGGACTGTGAGAGTTGCGCTTGCAATAGTTGTTCAGAAACAACTCCCAGTGTATCAATTTGATGTGAAATCAGCCTTCTTGAACGGAGAACTTCAAGAGTATTTGTTGATCAATAGAAGGCTTCATCAAGCAAGGAGAAGAAGGCAAGGTGCTCAAGCTACACAAGGCTCTATATGGGCTAAAGCAGGCCCCAAGAGCATGGTATAGCAGAATTGATGACTTCTTCATCGACAATGGATTTGAAAGAAGTGAGAATTAGCCTACACTATATGTGAAAAGGAAGGATGAGAAGAGGTTCATTGTGGTGTGCCTCTATGTCGATGACATCATCTATTGTAGTAACTTTGAGAAGTTGTTGTCAAACTTCAAACTTGTGATGAAAAAGGAATTTGCAATGACCGATCTAGGATTGCTGCAATACTTTCCTGGTCTTGAAGTGAAGGAAAGGAATCAAAGGTATATTCGTGTGTCAAGAAAAGTATGTCAGATATGTTGAAGAAATTCTACATGCAAAACTATGAAGCTGCAATAAGTCCCATGAACACAAATGAAAAACTGTAGAGAGAGGATGGCACTGAAAGAGGTGATCAGAAGATGTTTAGGAGTCTTGTTGGAGGCCTAAACCATCTCACACACACAAGTCTTGAAATATCTTATTGTGTGAGTGTTGTCTCGAGATACATGCACTCACCATCAAGGCAACATTTGAGAGCTGCAAAGAGAATTCTCAAGTATGTAGTTGGCACTGTAGGATATGGAATATGTTATGAGCCCAAAGAGAATTTCAAACTCATTGGGCATACAGATGGTGATTGGACAGGCTGCTTAGATGACAGGAAGAGCACTTCAGGTTCAGTGTTTAGTCTGGGATCTAAAGCAATCACTTGGAGCTCAAAGAAGTAGGACACAGTGGATTTATCATCATTTGAAGTTGAGTATGTTGCAGCAGGATCAGCTTCGAGGCAAGCTGTATGGTTGAGGAAAATGCTAGCTAATTTATGTTGTCCTCAAAGAGCTGCAACAGAGTTGCGGTGTGACAACCAATCCGCAATTGCTATGAAAAAGAATCTTGCATTTCATGTAAGGACCCAACAAATTGAAGTTCAGCATCACTACATAAGGAAGTTTGTTCTTGAAGAGAAATTTGTGCTCAAGTTATGTGGCACAAATGAACAAAATGTAGATGTGTTTACGAAAGCACTAAATAAGGTGAAGCACATGTTCTTCATAGAGAAGATTGGGATGTGCAAGGTTGAATCAGGGGAAGGTGTTAAAATGTGATTCAACACTTAAAGTTTTATTTTATTTAAGTAATTACTGATGTGCTAATTAATAAGCTAGATTTTAGGAAGTTGTTTATGACCTAGTCTTCTATTTGATTCTTAGATTAGCTTTGTTAAGCACAATTATGAGCGTGAGATTAGGAAGTAAGTTAGTGGCAAAAGTAGTGGTTTATTCCTTTAAATACATGTATTATGCTGATTCGGAAAAGTAAGTGAAAAAAGCACGATCACAGTGTAGTTGTTTGTGCAAATTCATCACTTCTCTCTTTCCACTTCTCTCATTGAATTTCTAAATCAAAGCTAACAAATACTCTTATATTTGCTAAAACATGATTTATACTCATGGACTCGTAGACACGGTGCTTCATAGGTCCAAACTTTACCTAGTGCAATGGGTGGATTTCTAGCCTGGGTTTCTAATAAAGTTATAGACTAGAAAGATATGTTTTCAAATAGAGATCATCTAATTTTTTTTCATAACAAAGAGGATTATTGAGACTTATAACCTAAAGAGTCACATCGTTAGATAACTAAATGAATATCTGAAAAAATGAGCTTGCTTTAAAAGCTCAATTTTTTTATCATGTGAAGTGTTAATACAGAACGGCCCTTGGATAATTCTTCATAATGTTTCTTTGATGAGTATGACCTTTATCTCGATTGTTGTATCGCAAAGTCTGATGTGTCTTCATATGGCTTGATTTGAACTGCATTTTCCGACATAACCCTTCACCTAAAGAGACGAGATTTTAGATGTCGGTAGAGGTTTTGATTTTGTAAACGAAAATCTAAGGTTAAAAAACACTCAAGTTTTTCAATCTCAGAAAGTTGGATCTAGGGTTCCTCAAGACAGAAGTTTGACAGGTTACCCTCTATTTTGTACATCACACAGGAAAGTCATAAGATCAAGAGTTTTTAAAGCAAAAAGTTTGGAACAAAGCGAATGTGAGGAGATCGGGTTTTAGAGATTCCAAAATCTAAGAGAAAAAAGTTTGAAACCTAGAAGATCGCAAACGTTTTATGCCACAGGTTAATAGACACGTAGTTTATGTCGATCTATGTTAAAAAACCCTTCTATTTATCAAATATTATGAAAAAATCAAAAGAAAAGCTTGTGTACAAAGTTGTTATATAGATAGTAAATGTTTTCAAACAAATAAGGTTAGGTCTTGAGCGATCTTGCCTAAAAAAAATTCAAGAACGTACAAAGAACAGAGGGAACTTGGTGACACAGTTAATGCTAAAGACATTCTACAAGATAGGGGAAAATGAGAAATCCAACTCAATCCACTAAGAAACTTTACATAGTTACAAATACAAGTAAGAACTCGTAAAATAGATAGATCACCTCAAGAAAACCAATAAAATAAAAAGCATGTAGAAGTAGAAAATAAGAAGTAGAACGTCTTTGTAAATACAAAGGCTTTAACTAATCTTCTAATAAAACGAAGTTCATACTTTAATGAGAATGAATGAAGAAACCCCGCCGAAATACTCCGCTCAAATCTCTTTCACTTTTTTTTCTTTGTAACTCTCGCTTTCATATATAGGATTTTTTTTTTAAAGAAAAAGGAGATAAAGTAGAGAAGACCAGGAGAGAGCCACAAAGTAAGTACCTAGGGTTTAAAGCTCTTCGGCGTGACTCTTCAGTGTTAGTAAACCACGGAGAATCATGTGAGATTGAGCCAAAGATGATTAGGCCATGGATCACCAGTCCATAAACAATATAATATGTAGGTACACACCACAAGTTTAAAAGATGTAACAATATCCAACAATATCCGTAGGTTTATCTATTTCTCTACGAACCTGGCTCTAACCCGCCCTCATCGTACTAAAACACAAAACCCAACACAAGTTTAACAGATCCAACAACATCCCGATCTCTTTTCAAATTGTCTGAAACAACTTATTGCTTACTTTCCAAGAACAACTTAGTGATTACTTTACAAGAAGGATATCCGTAGGTACACATTTCTATTTATTGATATTGGCTCGGGAGAGACTCCCGAAGCATTGAAGCATCTTGAGTAATGATGCTTGAGTGTTTATTTGTACATCTAAAAATCACATATTTTAACATTGCAATTGAAAAGCTTCTTTGAGTCTTCTCCTGGTTCCAAATTGCCTGAAGTACTCTTCCACAAACTCCTTGTAAAAATAGTTTCGGTACAAGGGAGGATGCTCCTCATTCACAAACTTCTCAATGGGTCCAATGACGGCATCATTGTCCGGTCCAAGGAAGAACGCCATTGACAAACGCAGCTGTTCCTCGTTAGGCATCACCCTGTGATCCACGCTCTTGTATTTCCCGTTACTTAGAACTTGCAGTTGATCCCCTACATTCACTACAAAAGACTTGGGGATGGGATCAACGGTCACCCATTTTCCGTCTTTGTTCACTTGAAGGCCGGACACTAGATCCGATTGCTGGAGTATGGTGAGGGTGTCGAAATCCGTGTGTGGGGCGAACCCTAGGGTTAGTTCAGGCTCCGGGCATGGCGGGTAGTAGTTGGCCTGGGCTTGTCGCCTTGGACTCGGTCCATGCCTCCTTTCCAAGTAATCATTGTCTAGTCCAAGACCAAGTGATATCAAACTCAACAGCCGGCTAAAGAGCTTGTCTATCTCCATTGCATATTCACCAATTGCCTCTCTGGCATTTAAAACATAAGAAAAATGAGCTTCAACATTCAACAAAAGGAAAGAAAACATAAAGCCTTAGACCTGAGCCGAACACATAAGCCTCGTATATGTCACGATGTTACCTATACATGGAGGGAGCACTAGTTGGCAAGAGAGTAGTGAAATCATGAGATCGATACAATTAGGATTACTTAAAACTTGGGTGACATGTCATGCGCTAAAAAGCCCAACACAATGCTCATCATATCAAAATTAATTATTGATTGCAGGGTTCGTGAATTGTTCTACTATTTGAATTAGAGGGGGTCAATTTGGAAGATTTATGAACAAGATTTCTCCTAAAAACTTAGTTTAAACTAATAGGGACATGAAGATCGAAAGACAAGACTATTGATCTGTCTTAAATATATTTATTGTAGGGAGCTATCCTGAATGGGATGAGGACCTCCCAAATCATTTTGTTGGTCACTCGACTAGGGCACAAGTTGTCCACGTCTTGCAGGAAATGCTTGTTGATAATTAAGGTTGTGTGGCTAAACTAGGATTGTTTTATTGTATTATGTGTTATTGTAGTTGGGTTCATGTCCTTTGACAACTCTAATATGTGATTACTGTGTAGGCATTCAAAGGGTATGAAAACACTTCTCTAGTTACAAAATAACTCTCTCATTTGTAAGGTTTTGGTCGATTGACCTTGAATATTGAAGAAGTTCATCATATTTCTCTTCTCTAGATCTTGTTTCCAACTTGTTTCTATCATAACTTTGGATTGGTAAATCCATTTGCTTGAATTTTGTTTCCTAACTTCCTTATTTCAAATCTAGTTTGTCACCATGCTATTCATCTATACTATTTGTGTTTTGAGATTTTCGATCATGAGTGAGTTAGTCCTCTTGCTAGGGTTTGGGGTGAAAACTCCAAATCATGCTAGGTTAAGTATGTCCTATATTGTGTTTATGATTTAATGGAGAACCAAATGCATGTTTAGTAGCATATAGGGGTTCTTGAATTCATCTTGAAATTCATCCATGCTTAAACTTAAAATTGATCTTCAGCATTCAAAAAAACAGAACAAAAAATTTCGGTGATGATTGAATTTTACTATTGATCATACTTTCAAATCCAGTGTGCTGGAGTATGTCAAGGGTAAACATACAGCAGCTCTCATCAGGAGCTAATTCTGAGGAAACTATCAAATTTCGGTGATCAATAACGCAAGAGATCCATTCTAACGAAACAAATCACAAAGCATAAGACATCAAGACTAAAAAAATCTACTCCATTACTACATATCATATAGAATGTTCGATTTAAGCAGAAGGGTAAAGAGAAGCTAAGAAAGAAAGTTGCCTTATTTCGGTACCTGTATGTGGAGGGAGTAGTACCTGGCAAGCGAGCAGTGAAATCACGTGAAGGATGCCATGGGTGAAAGAAGCCTTCGCTCCACATAGACACCTTGTCTTGTGGAGAGCTGCCACGAACATTGAGGAGGCGGCTAAAGAGTCTAACCTCTTTCCTAGGATCGTCCGAGAATAAATCAGCTTTAATATGAGGTGGCATCTCGAACAAGTGCTTCATAGCATCCAGCACTCGAGTACACAGTTCTTCGGGCACCCCATGGTTGGTGATATGGAAGAAACCGTACTCTTCACAGGCTCTCGACACCTGCTCCACCAGAGAAGGCGCGAATAGACCTTCTTCACCTTCATCTTCTTTCAAGTCAATGATGGGAATGGAGGTGAGGGTGGAGACTTGAGAGAGATCAGGTCTCAAATTCTGTGGGAGGATGAAGGCAGGAGAAATTTGGGAGAGTGGTGTTGGGTTCTTCGCCCATTGAAAGGAAGTCATGCTTATTGCTCAGGATAGATGTTGCTGAAAATGTATGTATGTATCCTAATTGATAGTCACACACTCTAACTTTTTCAGTAGATGTGGCTCTTGAGCTAATACATATATAGTTCACCTGCTAGTCAAGATGCATGTTCAGTCACCAATTACCTCTCTGCATTAAAAACATAAATGTGTTAGTTTTGAACCGAACACACAAGCCTCGTATGAATTCAATCAGAAGCTTAATATTCAAACACGAGATTGACCCGAGAGAGATCGGGTCTCACATCCGGTGGGAGAATGAAGGCAGGATAGATTTGGGAGAGAGGAGTTGGGTTCTTCACCCATTGAAAGGAAGGCATGCTTATTGCTGGATAGATTTTGCTGAAAATGTATGAATATCGTAAAACTCCTCGAGGATGGGCTTCGACATTATATATTTAATCTTTTCTCTTTCAATCCAATGATGCTTTGTGTTTTTATTATTGTTTGATGTTCAGTTAGTTGAATTCTCGTCCTTCATGGCAACATTGCATACATCATGTATTCTATAAAAACAACAATATTGCAGATATCATGTATTCAAAATCAAGACATTTTTGCACTCCCTCTGCACTCATTTCTTCTCCGAAATTCTTTAGGATCTTCTTCATCGTTTCAGTTAATCTGAACGTCATTTGTAGTAAATCTCCAATCTTCTTGGTTCACGCTCGAACTGTTAAGGCTTTAACGTACCGACTGAACCCTAAAACATCAGAATAGATTTAGAGGGCTTTTACTTCCTGCGATATACATATTTGACGATTTGGGTTGATTGGTAAGGGCAGTGGGGTAGACAAAAAATAATTGAAGGGGGACTAGTTGCCTAAGACAAATACTCAAATCAGTGAAATCACAAAGGAATTTTCAGGAATTTCAACAGCATGAAAATTCAGCATTCAACAGCATGAAGATCGATCACAAATCACAATCAACAATCAATACACAATCGAACAAGTTTAACATGAATTTCAACAGCATGCAAAATCAGCATGAACACAAATCAGTGAAATCACAAAGGAATTTTCAGCACTTAGTAGGAATTTCAGCAGGAAGAAAATTGAGGAGAAATATGCTATCTTACCTTTCTGACAGAGTGACAGTGACGGCGTGAACACCAGACCAGGCTTCGACGGCGACAGGGAAGAATGAAAAACTGAGGTCTAGTCCGCCGTCTGGAGAAGAAGAACTTGGAAAGCAGGCTAAGCAGCGACGGCGTGAAAAACAGAACAGGATCCGACGGCGACGGGGAAGGACCGGCGACGGAGTGAGGCTTAGTAACGGGCCAGCGGGGGACGGCGAAGGCTCTGGGAGTGCCTGCGTGACTCCTCTTCACCTGTGTGGCTGTGTGGTCGAGAGTTTTCGCAGAAGCCGGAAGGCTGAGCTGAGGGGGTTTTTCTAAAACTTCAAAACGGCGTCGTTTCAAAGGTAGTTGTTTTTACATAAACTAAACGACGTCGTTTTTGGGGGCACTTTCCCCTCTTACCCCTTAGCTCCACCACTGGGTAAGGGTAATGGTTGGGGCATTTTCGTCTTTTGACATTTAGTCCTACAAATCTTACATAGGATATCGGCAAGTACATGCTTATTCATTGTAATTGCCTGAGGGGAGAATCCCTAAGCATTGAAGCATTGAAGCATCGAAGAATCACCAAATTAATCATGCTTCACTTTATTTTTGCATCCAAAAATCACATATTATAGTTAATTCCATTTCAACGTTACAATTCAAAGGCTTCTTTGACTCTCCTAGTGCCATCTTGCGGCTCTTGCCTGTAGAACTCTTGCACAAATTCCTTGTAATAATAGTTTCGGTACAAAGGAGGATGCTCCTCATTCACCAACTCCTCAATGGGTCCAATCACGGTGTCCTCGTCGGGTCCAAAGAACAGGGCCATTGACATTCGCGGTTTATCCTTTATAGTCACTGCCCTGTGTTGCATGCTTTTATACTTACCGTTACTTAGAACTTGCAGTTGATCCCCTACAATCACAAAAAAAGATTTGGGGATGGGATCAACAGTCACCCATTTTTCGTCTTTTATCACTTGGAGGCCGGAGACTTGATCCGACTGCTGGAGGATCGTGAGGGTGCCGAAATCTGTGTGTGTGGCCAGCCCAAGGGCGAGTTCAGGATTCGGGCATGGAGGGTAGTAGTTGGCCAGGGCTCTTCGCCTTGGACTTTGTCCATGCCTCATTTCCAGGTAATCCTTCTCTAGTCCTAGACCAAGTGATATCAAACTCAACAGCCGGCTAAATGGCTTGTTTATCTCCATTGCGTACTCACCAACTACTGCTCTGTCATTTAACACAAACAAATTGATCTTCAGCAGTCAAGAAAATGGAACAAAAAATGTTTTATAAATATGAAGAGCGTAGTGATGATTGAATTTTACTAGTAATCATACTTTCAAAATCAGTTATATGGAGTATGTCCAATACATAACACATGTAGATTCAAGAATTAAGGGTGTCAATGAGTCGAATTTGGGGTGGGGTGTCCCTGTCGGACATTCGTCCCATGGGAATTCACGTCTCCGTTTAATTTATCCCGTTTTAAAGTTTTTATGGGTTTCCTCCCAAAATTTGCCGTCCCCGTCGAATAGTCGTTCTTGTCGGGAAATTCCCCGTCCCCATATTTGGATGTGGTGTCTGTTGGGGAGGAGATTTGTTTGGGTTCAAGTTATTTATCCGAAGGGTATGGGCGAGACCTTGGTTATTAATCGGGTTAAGTCGGAGTGAGTTGATAAGAAAAAGGTCAAGGGTGAGATTGTGGTGCATGTACTTAATCTGTTATATCTGTTATGGATGGTGTTAATATGTTAACAACTAACTATGGTGGTAATGTTGTGAGTGTGACTTGATAAGGCATACCAATTTTCTAATCTAACATTAACATGTTGTGAGTTTCCTAGTGTAAATTATAGTAACTTGGGCATATCCTTGAAATGAATAATGTCATATTCAGAACTGCAAAACCAATTTTCCAATATGAACATGCTTCATAAATCATTTGGCGTACCCTTGTTGAGGCATATTCTCGTCAGATCCCGACGGGTTCGGGTTCGGATCGGAGAGCGGGGCAAATATCCCTATCTTCATCCCCGTACCTGATTAAAATATTCATCCCCATAACGGGTAATCCCGTAAATTTCGTAGAATCCTAAACCCATTTACACCCATAGTTAACATACAACATCTCACATCAGGAGCTGATTTTGAGGATACTACCAAATTTGGGGGGTCAACAGTCACATCCCCGTGCAATTTAGGTCCGAGTCTAAAACATAATGCAAAGGAAACAATGTAACAAAACGGATCACAAAGCACAAGACATCAAGACTAAAAAACTCAAGAAACTCCTCATACAGTTGCATAAAACTAGAATTAATTCCTAACACATCCAATAAAGATTAATTTGAGAAATGAACTTCATTAGTAGAGATGATATAGAATGCTCGATTCAAGCATAAGAGTACAAAGAAGTTAAAAAAGTAAAGTAGTTTTGTTTTGGTACCTGTATATGGAGGGAGTGGTACTTGGTAGGCAAGCAGTGAAATCGGGAGAGGGATGCCATGGGTGAAAGAAGCCCTCGCTCCACATGGACACATTATCTTGTGGAGAGCTGCCACGAACGTTGAGGTGACGGCTATAGAGTCTAACCTCTTTCCTAGGATCGTCCGAGTATAAATCAGCTTTAATATGAGGTGGCATTTCGAACAAGTGCTTCATAGCATCCAGCATTCGAGTACACAGTTCTTCAGGAACCCCATGGTTGGTGATATGGAAGAAACCATACTCTTCACAGGCTCTCGATACCTTCTCCACCAGAGAAGGCGCGACTTCACCTTCATCTTCTTTCAAGTCAATGATTGGAATGGAAGCGAGGGTGGAGACTTGAGAGAGATCAGGTCTCAAATCCTGTGGGAGGATGAAGGCAGAAGAAATTTGGGAGAGAGGTGTTGGGTCCATTACCCATTGAAAGGAAGTCATGCTTATTGCTCAGGGTGAAGACTCTCTGACTTTTTCAGTAGATGTGGCTCTTCAGCTAATACATAATTCATCTGCTAGTCAAGATGCATGTTCAGTCATACCTAACTTATTGCAAAACTGAACAATCAGATCTCCTGATCATTTGTATCACAGTGCTCATTACTTTAGTAGCTAATTAACACATGTTTTTATTAATTGTCCTCATTCCATTCTAACTTGAATCGTTGATACTGTAAGATAACTTTTCATTTGAAAAGCCATCAGGAACATGAAAAAGGCCTTATGTGTACTTTTACATAGACTGAGGCTGAATCAAAAATCAAGAACAACTACCATGATAATACTTTGGTAAAGATGCTCACATATTGATAAGCTTTAGAGCCTGAAATTGATGATGCGTAACTTGCTTGACAACATAGATGACATCAGGACGTAGCGAGGCAACAAAACTACGGTAAAGGGAATTATCACTAACAAGAGGGCTGCAGTAAGTATCAACCAGCATAGAAACAATCAACTATTTCAATTAAGTTTCACTCAACTTGATCCCGTTGAAGTTGTGTACATCGGAACCAATAGGGGTGGGCATAAATTCCGCTTAATCCCACCCCGATCACGGCAGGATTTGAAAAAAAAAAATGTATCCCGCCCTGCTCCATGAAAAAAATGCCGGACGGGACGAGTTATGGAGACTTCTTATCCCGGTTATTTCCGTCCCGCATATACATATAAATAATGTTTTATATTTTTAAAAATATTATATAGATAAATAATATATTTAAATTATAATTTTATATAATAAGAATTATAAAAGTAATAATACTAAAAGAGTAGTAACACTAATTGTCTTATACGGTTGGCTATAAACTTCCTATCCCGGTTAAATGAATGTTATCTTGTTAATTATTTGTTGTGATTGACATGTAAACGATTGTTATATTTTGTAAACTATGATTAGGGATCACAATATGTAAAACAATGTTATCTTTTGTAAACTGTCATTAGTGTATTGCAATGTTAGGTTTTATTATATGAATTGGTAAGACACACTTTGATGTAACTTGTATTCGTTTTGAATGTACTAACTACATATGTAGGCCTCTTGAATCGGTAATTCGGTATCGAGTTTTTTTTTTATCATTTCTATCTTTAAACATGAGGAAAAATAGGTACAAACGTTGAATATAATCCGTGCATAATTCTTGCGTGATTAGGCTCGTCCCATCCCGTCCCGTCCCATGTGGGATAGGGCCCGCATGGGACGAAGAAAAAAGTTGTGAATCCCGTCCAGTCCCGTCCCGCTTATAATTTGCGGGATGGGACGCGGGACGACCTCAACCCCGTCCCGTCCCGTCCCATGCCCAGCTCTAGGAACCAATATTTTAAATAAGCAGTGCATCGGGTTTTTTCGGGCAAATTTCCGGTGGGATCCGACCATCGTCAACGCCAGAAAACATAAACATTGGCTTTGTCTCCGCGAGCACTAAAACGTGGTATACTTATTTGTGAAAATTGGATTTTAAGTGAATGAGATAATGATGTCCGAAGTTACGTGTACAAAACACGAAACTTGAGAAAAGGAACAAAAATGTAGTTATCCCACATCGACTAAAAGGAGTCGAATCCTTATAGTATAGGAGAAAAACTCTTATAGGCCGTGGCCTTTGGGTCACCACTCATTTTCAATGGGGAGCGGGTGTAGCTAACCGACCACATGCGCGAGCCGAACCTCAAGCTCATGCCATGAAAGCGGTTCGCCAAATTTTTAAAGTCATTATGGGTCTTGGATCTAGTGTAGTTTGATCTTGGGATTCGGAACGCTACTCAAACAGATGTATCCCGGGGCGTTTTCCGAACTAAAAACCGAGATCTTCTATTTCGACTCTACACACTAACGATATTGTAATCCTACGGGGTTTTTCGCCTTTATTTTGATGTTCTTACAATTTTCAGAAAAAGTCTTGAAAAAGACGTTACCACAACCTTAATTCTGAAAACGAAACTTTCTTTCCTAGAATTTATGTGCACTAACGTTTCTTTGAGTTTGCAGATTCATAATTTGGAGGAATTATTGCCGGATTTTCCCCCCAGAAAACTAACTATTTTCATCCAAGAACCGTGGCATTCAAGACAAATTTTTTCATTTTGCTTTACTTAAAAAAAATGATTCCAATTCAAGACATATCAACAACAAATGCAATAGAAATCTTAAGCAATGTTCATTGTCAAAAATTACTCACCAAATACCCGGTTGCATTGGATGACGATCTGAATCATTGACAACAAGGCGGTGTGGTCCACACCGTGTGGATGTTCGATTAGGAAACGCGGATATAACATGGATATTGTTTTCAATGCTCCATCGTCTCTATGGAAAAACAAAGTAAGCAAAAACATTCTAAATTGTGCTTATAAACTTCCGGGCTCATTTGATACACTGTGAAAATCAAATTGAATTCAAGAATCGGAAATCAAATTTATTTATTCCTAAAAACATTTTTATTCTCATCTCAATCTTTAGCAAGAATCAACCTGTTGCTCTTGTACGGTGGAGGAGCATCGAGAGGATGACACCACTGACTCATTTGCAAGACACTAACGTACAATAAAGAATGGATTCCAACAATGCTTGAGGGTAAAGTGACCCTGAAGATCTTCATGGTATGCGCTTGGTGGCGTAGTTGAAGTAATACGTATCAAGAAACGTTTGGAGATGGTAAATAGAAGTTTAGAAAGATGAAAACGAATGTCAATTGATGGATCAATGTCACTGTCAATCGGACTAAAACCCAAGACTCAGCAAATACTGAATATAAGCAAAAGGAGAGAAAATCAAAGAAGTGGTGGATCGGCCTTTCGGGGATGGTCGGTTGGCCTCGACAGCGAAATCTCATAAAAAAAATAGTAGCAATAAGAGAAAGGTGAAAAAAGTGTGTTTTCGGGATTCAAAATCAAAGAAATCGATAAAAGATTGACAAGAACAAGTATCAACCCGAACAATAGCAAATGAACTAAATTCATCCATTATGGTCCGAGAACCGAGGTAACCCGATAACTTATTTTAACCCGAACAATTGGTACAAGATCCAAAATGAAAACAAACCACTTAATAACAAAGGCTTTTTTTTACCAAACCGGTCGGTTCCAACCCGAACATGTTGTGATCCGACCCGAACCCGACTCAATGATGTTACACTTTCCTTTATCACCAAGAGTAATGATTTCAGTTGATTGCTTCTTTAAATCTGAAAATAGTGAACTTTTCCACTCATATGTCTTGAGCAACTACTATCTAATATTCATTTATGTTCTTTAATCTTGGTGATATCCTGCAAAATAACAAACTTCAATCTTTCTAGCTAGACTAAATGGCAATTTTTGATCCATAATCGGGATGAACCATGTTTGGTGGGCTAGTCCCTTTAGGAAACCAAATTTATTTCACCTATTCTCTTAAACAAATGGAAAAAGTATTTCGTATAATGTAAGGATCATGTCTCCTATATTGACAAGTTAATTTGACGTGTCCCTTTTTGCAACATAGAAACATGTGGGTGTTCGTGAATTTCCTTTAGCTTTAACAAAAGTGGTCACCGTTTTTCTCGGAAAATTCTTGTTGTATCCAAGACTACTCTTGTTAAGAGAATATTGTTGTTCACCCATCATCCTTTCGAGATTAGCTTTAGAACGCGTGAATTGAATGAGAGTAGCCTTCTGGTCTCTACACTTCATAGTTAGATCAATCTTCTATTTCTCTAGATTAGTGTAATTTTGATGTAGAGAAGAGATTTTCCTTCAGAATCGAATTTTCGGATTCCAAGGCCTTGACATTGAAGTCAAGGTCAAACTTTGACATTTTGAGATTTTCAACTTCCAATAGCAATTCACTCACTCTTTTCTCTTGTTCATTTAGCTTTTTTCTCAAGGATCTAGTTTCAAGAATATGCTCCTCTTGACTAAGATCATATTTTGCAGAAATTCAGCATGCTCTTCAGTAGGTCTAGACATTAAGTTTTTTACCACTCTTTCAAGGTAACGTTAGGGATTTTCTTCTTAGTCGGCCATTAAGTATAAGTTTGCTTGATCATTTTCACCATCCGAATCACTTGAGGAATCTGAGTCACTCCATGATGCTACCATTGCTTTCTTTTTTCGATCATTCTTCCGAAAGTTGTTATTTCTCTTTTGTGGACAATCCTTCACTAGATGATTTCTTTCTCCACATTCAAAGCAAGTTAGTACCTTAGTTTGCTTACTAGGGTTAGAATGCTTACCTTTAGGCTTTGATGATCTTGGAAATTTCTTGTTTGTGAATTGCTTCTTCATTTGTAGAATTCTAGCAAGTCCTCTTGAAATCAAAGCAATTGGATCTTCTTTATCATCCTCACTTTCTTCATCCTTTGATGGAATGTTCTCCTTTTTTTATTTCAAGGAAATGTTCTTTACGTTTGAGAGGGGTTCTCCATCTTCTTCTCCAAGGACCATTTTCTGAGTGATGAGCTTTTCAAGTAGATCATCCAGAGGTAAAGTTGAGAGATTTTGAGCTTCCTCAATGGCGATCACCTTTGGTCCCCATTTTGTCTTAGGTAAGCTCCTTAGAATTTTTCTCACTTTTTCTTCGTTTGTGAAGAACTTTCCAAGAGAGTCAAGGTTACTTACAATTTTTGTAAATATTGTGAACATCTTCTTAACCGTCTCACTTGATGTCATTTTTAACAACTCGTATTGCCTGAGAAAGATGTTGATCTTAGTCTCCTTAACTTGACTTGTTCTTTCATATGTGACTATTAGTTTGTCCCATATTTCCTTTACGATTTTGCATGATAGGACATGTTTGAACTCATTTGCATCTAATCCACAATAGAGCAAGTTCATAGCTTTGTAGTTTTTAGCCACATTCTCCAAGTCAGTTTGATTGAAGTCAGCTTCCTTCTTTGGAACATCGACTCCCTTAACCGTGGTGGTTGGTACTTTTGTTCCAGTCTTAACTGTGATCCATAGTTCCTTATCTTGATCAATGTAAATATTTGCATTAGTGTTCACCGATGTGTAAAGTTGTTACCACAAAATATGGGTGGTCGAGTGGTGGATCTTCCTTGAGCGAATCCACCATCACCTACAGAGTTCATGATTAATCCCACTAATGGTTAAATGAAATATACGTGAGTCTAGATCTGATACCAATTGTAGATACAAGTAGGGGATAAAATAAGTAAAAAGATACTCTAGAAGGGGGGTTGGATAGAGTATGGAAACTTTTTGCAATTGCGGATATCAAGGCTTTGAAATGAATCTCAAGGCCTTGAAGTCGATCTTTGTAATTTGTGACAAAACTGTTTCTCAAAGCCTTGAAGTGAATCTCAAGGTCTTGACTTTGAATCCTGTAGAAACTTTTTAGTCGCAATATAAACAATTTAAAGTGCGGAAATAAAAACATCGACACACGATATGTTTACGAAATTCAGCTCTAACAGCTTACGTCTCCGCCTAGGGATTCTGACCCTAGGATTTAACTATATATTATTTGCTTCATTTGAGTCCTAGATACAACCTAGAAGAATTTTTCTTCTTCTCCCACTTGTAGCCTCACCGCTACGATCTAGTCAACTCAGGTCTCGCAATAATAACCTAGTTACTTCGTAGAGTAACACTTAGTATAAAAACTCTTATGATATGTCAATGTATCTCTATGTGTTTATCTAACTCTTCTAAACTAAAATAATGTTCACTCTTGAGAATAGATAAACTTGACCGATGAATAAGACTTGGAATGTTCACTGTAAGCTCGTATATATTCTTCATCAAGGATGAATTCTTTTATAGGTTGCTTCTTTAGACCGTCGTAACGTCTTCAATCTTCCACATAATCCAGGTGGTTGAACATTCGAAATGCTCTAGATATCTCGAACGAAATCTTTAGAAACTTCTCCAGAATCTTTGTTATTTGAAGATATGTAGTCATTTTGAAGATCTTCAAGCAAGATCTTATCTTCAACGTCTTCAACAACTTGTTATGCATACGAGATCTTCATGCAAGATCTTCTCTTCATATTTGAACCGTTGAGTGCACACAAGATCTTTAAGTCTGTTAAATATCTTCCTCTCTCTTAGATTCGATGTTTGTTATGATTTTTGCCCTAACAACCTACATGAAACATGTAACAAACCAAGACTAGATATCTACATATATAAACGATATTTGTTAGTCAATAAAACCACATTTTGTTAAGTCTTCCATCATCCTAAAATATAACAATATATATATATATATATATATATATATATATCAAGGTGGAGTTATCAATCTCCCCTTGATGGAAGACAAAACAAATATCGTACCTACACTAATATTAGAATCACATGTGCATAATATTAGAAACACAACAAATGTAGAATGCAAAAATGTCGGATCGTATTTCTCCCCCTTTTTGTCTTTGACAAGGGAGGGTAGATATTAAAGTAGAGAGTTTAAAATATTACAGACCCAAAGGAGTTTTAAACGCAACCAAAAAAGAATTTCAAAGGCAGATAAAACATTTTCAAGGCCTTGGAACTCAAAAAACAAAAAAAAATGAAGACCGTGTCAAGACCTTGACATCCATTTTCCAGACCTTAAAATCTGATTTCAAGACCTTGAATCAACTCTTGGTACCACTGGTTGTTCCTCTTTCCACGAATGTCGTTCTCACACTTTTTCTTCCATCTCTTGTGTGCATCCGCAAACGTCCCATTCTTTAGAGTCTCATCAATTTGACGTTGTTTGTCAGCATCCCGATACCTCTTCACGACTACATACTCCTCTATAGTGAGAATGGTTGGCTCTTGATGAGTAGGTCGAAGAATTGGTTGATTCTTCACACTTTTGTAGCAGTTTAGCAACACATTAGCTTCTTTCTCCCTTGTGTTCAGCAGCATCCTCGGACAGTGGCATAATACTCCCTTGTATGATCATGGATCTTACCTTCTGGTGTCAATTGAAAAAGCTATATATACGACTTTCATTTTATTAAAGTAAAAAAAACTCATAATCAGTCAGCGTTCGGTGGGTGTTGGCATCGGCGCTTAAATTTGAAAAAAATCTTTGTTTGAAAATAGATTTTGATTAAACTATTAAAAACGATTATTCACTAAACTTTTATAACAAGTTTTGTTAACCATAATCTATTTCAATGTAGTTGATTTTTTTTGTAAATCTTATCCTCAATTATCCAGTTCAACCACATAAGCTCCCTCTACCAAACGGACCATAAGTCGTTTGTATTATTTTGTACGAGAAAAATCAAAATCTATAAATTGAGGGAGTCCGGTAAGTGGTTTTTTCGAGGCCTTAAAAACTACAAATCAACTCCACACCCCATCAGCCGGTGCCTAGTCTTTTTTTCAAAATATCAAAATTGGGCCGCTAATGGCATTGGCACGCAGATTGAAAAAAAAAAATTTGGGCGTCGGCGCCATCCATCAGCTCTCAAGTTAGGCGTTGACGTCTTGCAAGTTTTGGTGACAACAAGTAAATTGAGCGTCGTGTTTATGATGCGCCCCTAGTTATGGTAGGAGTGTTTTCACCGGCCTAGATGAACTAGAATAGCCCACGAAAAAAAATTTAAATAAAAAATAAAAATTTGCAATGCTCGGTTATTCGAGTTCGGTTTTAGACCCAATTGATGAGTTGGAACAATCTCCATTTATTTATTTTTATTTTTTTATTTTTTGAAAACGGAAAGCAATTCGAACCATTAGACGGCTAGTCATCTAGTGGATCGAAATGCCGAAAAAAATGGCAGACAGACTAACTGTCATAAAGAGCCACAAACAAAAGAGAAAAGAAATACATAAAAATACATCAAATGAAACCCGAAAGCAAAAAAAATTTCAAGGGAAAGTGGGATGATCCATCCAACTGGAGGCAAGGAGCATAATAGTTCATCTTCGAAGGAAGTACACAGGTAGGAAGACCGGGAAACAATTGTGGACACCTCAGATTTGGACTACAACAAAGCATTCAAAAGTCGATCACAAACCCACGCCTTCTTCTCGACAAAATGCTCGAACCGCCACCAAAAGACAGCATCAAACCTCGAAAGACAAAACGGTTGAAAAAGGGTATCGTGATATATAAAGATGTACAACTTGATGGTTTATAGATTAACGATTTGTAAAGAGGAAATTGTTAATGGAGGGTTGGATAACAAATTGGTTAACAACACAGGAGCTTATAGAAAGAAAAGTCGTCAGCCCACGTCTTTGGTTGAAATGTAGTTCATAACAAATAACAAATTGGAGGAGATTTTCAAAGCATCTCCATTAGTGTCTTTTGGACTATTTTAAACTAAGGAGAATTTATTATTATTGTGTAACAGTTGTATAGAGTATAGGGAGTGGTTGACGAAACATATTTGTGATTTTGGAGACAAATTCTACAAAAAAGAAGGACAAAACTTTGTAGACAAACATTTTTTGGAGTCATTGGTTGTAGTCGGTAAAACCGTATTTAAACGAAAATTCACAACGAACAAATTGTTTTTTTTTCTCTTTTGCATATTCGAATAAGGTAAGTAGTAAGATGGGTAAAATCAATTACTTCTCTAAGAATAGAGACAATAGACACACAACTTTGATACACATGTGGACATAGAAGTGACAATTTCAGGTCAAGTAAATTTAGTATACAATGCATAGTTAGGTGGACATAGGAATGACAGATTGAAGTCAAGTTTATTTTGTATACAATTCGTAGTTGGGCATATAGAAAACGCTTTAGGGGCCTTAAAGGAGTTAGATTTGTTATTAGACGGTTGTTCAACGATGATCATGTTAGGTATCATAAGTGTTGAGATCATAAGTCGATTCCAACTTTAAACAACCACCATTCGTAAGACATACATGGGAATTCAAAGCAGAGAAAGCATAAGGTCATCCATAATAAAGGAAAGGCCTTTCAGCTTCTATGGTAGCACATGGATAAAGAGACATCAGAAGAGACAAATTATTTTTTCCCTCGTAAATCTGCATTGTATTTGTCGTTTGTGTAAGAAAACCATAACTTGATGACGATTCTTGTGAGAGTACTAATACTTATAATTAGACACATTAGAAGGTCAAGTTGTCACGGGTTTGGGTTTCGGCAGGTCGAGTCGGTACAGGTTATGGGTTCAAAAATACAAATTCAAACACACTTATTGTGGGTTCGGGTTAAACCAATGGGTCTAACCATCACACGAAGAAATAATTTATTTTATTGCAAATAAGCTTAATATTATTGCAAATAAGGTTAATATTATTCCCGAATAATATTATTGCAAATACGGTTCATATTATTTTACTAAAGTCACTTATATTTATTAATATTGTGAAGTGGTCAATATTATAAAAAAAAACTATCAATATATATTAAAAAACTAAAAGTTTCATATGAACTATTATAAGTATAAAGATGCAAACTATTAAATCATTATTCCATTCTAATTGGTATAGAAAAAACTATGTAATACCCATAAATTTATTTTCCTTATTCCCGAATCAATATAATTTTTATCATTTTATGTGATACTTCTACTCACATAAGATGATAAAAACGTCACAATATGTTAATCTTGCAAAGAGTAGAACATTACACCATCAAGACAAAGTCATGAATAAGTCATGACAAAACCTTTGACAAATCCATCAGGCCCATCTGACGAGACCAAGACAAAGCTAAGAGCAAGCTCAACCGGCCGGTCAGCTCCCAGGACCAGCCGTATTCCTTGCTCTCCAGCCGGTTCTTCCTACAAGCCTTCTTTCCTTCGTTTTCCTACAATTATGAACAATTATGAGCCTTGTGACGTGGAGATTGACAAGAGAAGAAACAATTGCTTATACACTTACCTTCTCAACTTCGATCACCATTGTCGTAGTATGCATCCTTCCCTTCTTCACGTCCACATTCACCTTACCTCAACCAGTCGAGCCCTTATCCCATCTCTCTTCCTACCTTCCTTAATCCTTACACAACAAGAGATCCCTCATTTCCCTTCATGTGATCACATTGAAGATAAGAGATCCGTCTTACCTTACCAGCCACAATCCTTCTTCTCTTGCATGCCTTACTATACAACCCTAGCTGACACCCTATGTTATGTTCCCCTTCTCTCCTCCTCTCAAAACACCGACGATAGTACTAGGTAGGTGGATGCTATTGACATCAAGAAGCCTACAACGAAACTAGTGCATCGACACCAACTGTGTCGCCTTCGACAGTGAGCGGCCAGGGGAGTCTCTCCTCCTTGCAGTTGGAACCAGGAGGACAGCCATTGTCGCCTCTTCTACCGGCAATTCGTAAGACACGTTCTCCCTCTTCTTTTGCTTCCTCCACCGTGTTGAAACAAGTACATTAACCTCTTTTGTCGGAAACTCTACCAACAACAGGAGAAGAATCTGGACTTAGCCATCTACACCGGTGCAGGGACGAAGCAAGCAGCTCTTGGCCGACTACAAAATGTAGAGTAAGTGAGTTGGTTTCCCTTTCGATGTGTGCATACATGAAGAATTGTATTGAGATGCTTATGGATACTTTTTTCAATCCAAGGGAACAAACCATCGACCATCCACGTGCACGGACTTGAAGCAACCTTTCTTTTGAGGATTATCGAACTCAAGATCTGTTGGTAGGGTTACAACTCAATAAAATGATGGTGAGATTCGAACTCGTGACCTCTAGCTCCTTCAGTTGAGTTCTAGAAACAGTTCAGCATGCAGACATCTTTGAGTTTATGTTTCGATAGCATAGATCCATATTTCACCGTTCAATTATTGGTAAGTTGTTTAGATTTGCTACAAGTTAGAGCTGAGGCCAAGTGATCCGGAAGGTAGTGGTCAACCGGATCTCCGTACTCCATAGTATGGGTTTGGGTTTTATCAGTCTTTCCTTTTGTTGCAAGTTGTCCTTAGATATTTTAAATCTAAGATATAGTGTTTGATGACAATCTTCTGTTGCATTTATAACATTAAAAATCTTTTTTTGATATTCGGTTTTCCTTTATTTGTGTCTTGTTGTAAGATCTAGTGAAATCGTTGTCAAACTAGGGTGAGGACCCATTGTGAGATCCTAACCCATAACTCCCCGAGTTTTGAGAATTTAGGGTGTTATAACATGGTATCGGAGCCAGGTTGACAACAATGACACTTGAAATCTTCTAAAGGGGCGAATAAACAAATAAATAGAAATCCGAAAGGGGTGTGAGTTTTCAAAGAATTTTTGTTTTCAAATCACATGCATAGTCGGGATGGGATAAAAAGTACGGATGACCAACATTACCACCACGGAACTCGGCATGGTTAGTATTTTAATATTAGAATCGAATTTCTTTCTGACCAGTTAGTTAGATTGTAACTTTAGATATTACACATCGTGCAGATGGCACGTACTAGGGCTACATCAACTACGGGTTGAGGTAGAGCTCGTCCCCCTCTTCCTCCGGCTGGACGGGGTAGGGTTGATAAGACTCCTTCCGTCAGAGGCAGTGGCGGAGCCAGAAAATTTTCGTTGGAGGGGAACAATTTTCTTTTATAAGATATGTTGCATATTAAGTTTGAAATTAAACAATAAAATCTATAAATTAAATAAATAAATAAATAAAAATTTACTTAAATTTTGTACTATAAATTAGAGCTTTTAATTTATTTATTTTATTTAGATGAAATTTAAAAATATTTTATATATTTAGTTTGTTTTATAAATATATTGTCAAATAAATTAGATAGTGGTTGATGAATTATTTTATTAAAATTATATTAATTTTATTGTATTAGTTAAGAGTTAATGAAATAATAAACAATACTTAATTTCTCCATCTAAATATATTGTAATTTGCTTAAAATAGAAATAACAAGAACTTTTTACTATTCCCGGGACTTGAACCTTTACTCCAAGAACCTCCTTCCCATCCTCTACCAAATGAGCTAGTAGAACAATGTCTATCATATTTTGTTTTAAGGAGGATTTTTTTCCTTTTTATTTCCCCTTCCTTAGGCTTCCTTAGGCAAAATGAGATCACAAGCCGGGATACCGTACCCCCCTAGATCTGCCCCTGGTCATAGGTCGTGGCCGCGAAGGTAGACCTCCACTAGTGAGTGGTCAAGGTCGAGTTCCCAAAGAGGATCAACTAGTAGCGAGTTTGACAGATGTTGGAGGTAAAGAAGTTGGTGAGAGTATGGTTCCCGAAGTAGGAAATGAGACTGCTGCTAGATCAGGACCACAAAGAGAAAAATCGGCTGAGTCAGGTCGTGTTTCGATAGGAGAGACCGAGTTCAGGGAGTACGTCCAACGGATGGTAGATGCGTCTGGACAGAAGGGCGTGCTTTCGATCCTCCAATATCTATGAGATATGCGGAGGTATAGTATAGAGTTACTCAGGTGCCAGTTGTACCAAAGAGGGTGGCTGAGATTGTCAGAGCTCAGAATGAGCCTAGGGCACCGATGCCGGAAGCATGGTTGAAGTCCTTCAACCATTTGCGAGTACCCCCATTTGACGGGAATCCAGGGCTAGATGTGGAGCACTAGTTGCGAAACATATATACTACCTTGGATTCAATCCGTTGCCTAGAGGATTGGAGAGTTGAGCTAGAACAAATTCTGTTTAGAGAGCGGGCACATTACTGGTGAAGGACTATTCACAATGGAGTGACCGGATTTGAGCAGATGGTGAGCCATATCCGAGAGCAATTTGTCTTGTCGCATTGAGGAGAGAGAGAGAGAGACAGAGAGAGAGACAGAGATTGTAGGACTTCTTAGAGGCAAGGTTTGAGGATGTACTAATTGTAGAGGCGATCAGGAGATTCTGGAAAGAGTTAGCACTACTTGGACAGGCTGCACCTCCTATGGATTAATACGTTTACCTATTCTCGAGGAGGTTGAGAGCCCCACTCGTATCTTGCGGGATTTCGTTATGAGTCTCTACTAGACTACTAGGACAGGGCTTCAACATACGAGAGGGACATACCATGCCCTAGGAGAGTTGTTCAGTGAAGTGGGCCGGAGAAGTGGTTGAGGACAAGACAAAGTGGTGGTGGTACAAGAGCATTTGGTTATGAGCAAGGACAGATTCATGGATGTACTACAGTCCAGACTTCAGGTAGGGAGCGGAAGTGTTATATCTTTGGCAGTCATGAGCACATACGGCCGAACTGCAAGAATCCACTAGTGACATGCTTCACGTGCGGCAAGCCAGAACACCGAGCTACATTTTGTCGCCAGGGCAAAGCCTCATCACAACAGGGTTCCTCCTCTGTGGGTATTCTGGGGAGTGTCCAAACGCCACAGTATGGGGCTCCAAGTCAGCAGCAGCAGTATCGTGCCCCAGGACATCCTCCCCCGCAGAGTTCCATGTAGGGACCAGGCCGTGGAAGAGGATGTGGTAGTACTGTTGATATTAAAGGAGCTCCGGTGCGAGTGTTTGAGTTGAGGAGTGTTTATCAGCTAGCGGCACCGGCGACCACGGGTAGTATCTGAATTCATGGCTTACCTGTGAGAGTTCTGTTTGATACGGGTGTTATGCACTTCTTTATATTTGATGCATGCGTAGATAGGTTGTCCTTAGCTACAGTAGAGAGAGTACCATTTGTAGTAGGGCTACCAGATGGGGGTAAGATCAGGGGATCCCGAGATATTCACGGCCACCCCATTCGTTTGGGAGATCAAGACTGGTTGGTAGACTTTCTAGTCATGCATCTAGTTCATGAGGACATCATCCTAGGGATAGATTGGATGGATAGACACGGAGTAGTAATAGACATTGGCAAGAGAATTGTGATTGTTACTACTTAGGAGGGTCATATGGAGATATTCAGAGGTTGGGATCTCAGAAAGTCTGGCACAATTATCAATACAATGAGAATAGCTAGGTTGATAGCATAGGGTTTCGAGGCCCTCTGATGTTATGCCATGAAGGAGTGTGTTCGCTCCAAACGGTGTGTGCAAGCTTTAAATTTATAACCCTAGACTTAAGCTTAAAACAAGGATGCGAACCCGCAGTGTACGGGTCAATCGTAGTAAAAGCAAGAAAATTCCAGGGGTCGATCACAGGGACTCGGTGAAACAGAGTCAATACGGTATGCTACGTTAATTCTAACCACAAGAGCGATTAACACAATCAAAGATGAATAAGATGTCAAATAAGCAAACATGCAATTCTAGGGATTAAAGCATCAAGTTGTGGTTCCAACTCAAGATCTATAGATAAGCGGACAAAGCTGAGATTTTTGCATGGGGAAGGTGTTACTAAAGTGGAGTAGATCACCGGGTAAGTCTCACTACACACTAATCCTAAACCGTAACTCCTATTACCGGGTAAGTCTCAAGGAATCAAGATAAAGAACTATAACCTCAAACTAACATACCATCTAAGGGAATAGAATCAACCTTTACCGGGTAAGTCTCAGGCTAACTCACAAAGATGGGATGGAAGCACACTCAAACCCCAATAAAGGATAAACCTTTATTACCTACACTTATGATCGTTGATACACAAACTAAGGAATTACCGGGTAAGTCTCATCCTAAGCTTGCATTGAACCAGGAAGGTGTAATAAGAATAGGATTTAGCAAACTCTAACACTTAACTTTCTGTTTTAGGTCGGATAAGTCACCTCGGTCAGAAGAGTTCCACCCCGGCCGAGATGTTCATCAACCGAACGAGATGTTTAGGATTAAGGTTAAAGACTCGAACTTTCAGGATCCTACTGGAATCTAAGATTATTCTATCATTGTTTTTCCCACAACCTTCAGCCAATCACCCTAGAATCACACAAGTAAATTAGCCACTCATCATCATTATGAAAGTATTAAAATATATGGAAGAAGGTGAATATTTGAACAAAGAAGTATTTAATGAAAAGACTTCAATAACTGAATCAAATATCACAAACAAAGCGTTCCTTGGATAGCAATCCAACAAGACAAGACAATCAATGAAAGGAATTGAAGACAATCTTACAAAACCCTTCAAAAGCTATAAAAAGCTATGATCTTCAACTTCCTTCAACCTTCAAAAAGGTTCTTCAACAACTCCCAAATTGGAGTGTACTGCGGCTGCTGCGTGGATTCAGCTGTAAGCGGATTGTATGCGGCCTCCTCAAATTGTGGAAAATCAACCCTTTTTATAGGAAAATAAACCTCCAAAGATAATAAATCTTAAGAAGATATTATCCCATAAATATAGGTAAAATATATGATTCTGCATATCTCCTTCCTTCCAGAAGCTCAGCCCAAAAAATATAAGATCACTTTCCAAAATTAAAAGATCTCTTCCAAGAATAAAATATTCTCGCCGCGTCCTAGGTATTCGCCTCGGTCGAGTTGGCATCTCTGGATCGCCTCGGTCGAGGTGAACCTCTGGTCAACCGAGGTGACTCAGAGATGGAATCTCTCGAATCTGCTCCAAAGTAAATCTTCAATCCATGGCTATGCTTCCTGGATGTAGCTCCAAATGACTCTTGACTTCTTTTGCTCCTTTTTGATGCAAAACGTACCATATTACCTGCAATTACAACGAAACTAGGTGTAGACCTCGATTCTCGCAAAGGTAGATGAAATGGTAATAAAATCACATAATGTACATACAAACATGCAGATTATGAAAGATAAAACGTCCAAGCAAACCCCAAAATATAGACTATAATTCATGCTATCAAAATACCCCATACTTAGCCCTTGCTTGTCCCCAAGCAAGTTCCTCATATAAAAGACAAGATAGAATGGATTATAAGTCAAGAAAATGAATGAAAAAAACCTTTCAAAAATATTTTATGGTGTGCAACTACCATAGATCACTCTAAGAGAATACTTCCTGAAAATAAAAACTTAATATGCTCAAAACATTTTATAAATATAGAAAAGTTGTTCATCTTTGCATAAAATCATAGAATGCATAATAGATCATAATTGTCAAAATTAATCATGTATAATCCAATTTAAACCGCTAAGTCAATCAACAAGCTCAAGGTCTTAAGGGCTTCCCAAAAGAAAGGTTAAGAAACGTGTAGGGTAGGGATGTATGTAAGGTAATGTGGTGCTAGAATCCGGGAGAAGGATGAACTTCACTTCACTTCAACTTGCAACATCTTCCACCAATAAGCTTTGCTTATCTCACACTTTTTCTTTTTTTTTTTTTTTTTTTT
>BSUD01000002.1:20637510-20653440 GCA_033239045.1 Fagopyrum esculentum
TTTTTTCTTTTCGGTTCGGTTTCGACGTTTTTCTCAATCAAATAACCTGTAGGTATGCATGTAATATCAGATAATCATATAAAGGCAAATGAAGCATAAATATGAAAGTATCCGATGAATATAATACATCAAAAGTATCGAATACATCAAGTAGTCACGTAGTCAAATAATACAGACAAATACCCCATACTTGAGACACACTGTCCCAGTGGGTATAATAAAAGTCTAAATAAAAGAGGACTCACCGGATAAAGAGCCGAACTGCATAAAAATATAATAAATAAAACCCTGCAGCTCCTCAGTAGTCTCGATCCGGTGGTGGTGGTGGTATGTAGGGGAACTGAGTCGGATCATAGGGATGGCCCATGATACGCTCAAACTGTAGCTGAGCCATCATGTGCTGATGATGCTGCCGCTCCTGCATCTCGCGGATGTCCAATGAAAGTGCAGCATATGAGTCGATAACCTGATCCGTCAGGTCATCGATCCGTCGGTGTGCAGCTCTGTCCCTAACTCCCCGCCTCCTGCGCCTAGCGGGCCTGACTGGAGAAGTCTCAGCTGGCGCCGGCTCAGTGTCCTCCTCATCCTCATCTAAATCAATAATGGGAGGCGCGCTCGTCCCAGCAGTATCTGTCCCTGTGTCCATCGGGACGCCGCCTCCTCTCTCATCAACTGTCTCATCGTCGTCATCCTCATCCTCAGCCTCCTCAGCCTCCTCTGCAGGTGCAGCTGCTCCCTCTCTGTAATCCTCCATAAGTGGAGCCCATGCTGTCTGCCAGAAATGCGGATCGGAGACAGAGAACTGTGCAGACCATCTGATGCCCTGAGGTGCAGTCCGCTCCCAAGGCATGGCAACGTAGGGTGTAGTCAGCCCACGGGGAACTAGGATCCTCCGTGTAATCATCTCCTGCAATCCCAGCGGCTTCGGAGCCGCCGCCAATGTGCACACGCTGAGGTCCATCCCATGGTAAGTGGCGATGTGGGTGACTAGACCTCCACAGCAAATATCTCCCTTCGCTTTGGCCTTGATCCTATGCAGATCCTCTGCTAGGAGCAAGCCAAAGTTTGGGAAGCCTCCTGTAACCATGCAGTAAAGCGAAAAGAGCTCCCCCTGTCTGATCTTCTGGGGCGTCTCAGTACGCGCCAGAAGCATCTCACTGAAGATCCTGTGGGCAAGTCTGAAGGCTGGGTGAAAGATGACCTTCTCCCTGGAATCACCAGGGCGCCATCTGTCTGCATGTGTAGTAATGTGGGCTATCTGTCCCCAGAACTCCCTAGCTACGGATCGGGAGGGGAAGTCTACAGCGGTAGGGGCAGGAAAGCCAAAGATCTCTCTCCAGATCTCTAAAGGAACTATGAAGTTCCGGCTCATCAACCGGTACTTCACAGAACGGTCTGTGGGAAGGTAGGAGAAGGAGCTAACAAACTCGAGTGTCGGCTCTATGTAAGCTGGGGCTCGGATCTCAGTAAACTGATCCAGCCCGACGGTAGCAATCATCCTCCTAAGGTCAACATCTAACCCTAGGCAGTCAAAAGCTGACACATCTAGAAATCGTGGTGCGATGACTGGACGGCCAGCTATCCTCTCATAATCTACCCGGCATCTCTCGTGGATAGCCGGGCGGTAGGGACGGGATGAGGAAGGAGAAGGGGAAGGGGAAGATCTATCTCTAAGGGCTAACAATCTGTCAGAACTCATTTTCAGAACACACTGTCAGACTACCTCGGTCGGCTGACAACTCCAAGAATCACCTCGACCGAGGTGCAGAACGACTGGACCGAGGCGAAGACAGTTCGATTTCCACTCTCTGATTTTCAGTTCTTTTCCCCCTAAAATCACTACCGATGCTTCCTAAGGGGTACTTATAGATTTCCTCAACAGAAACAAGGACAACCAAAGCCCAATACGCAGTAAACGAGTGAGTTAGGGTTTTCGAACGTTTTTACCTCGTTTCGGTCGAAACGCTCAAATTTCTTGCAGATCTATAGTTGCAATCGATTCTTCTACCCCTCAATTGCAGTTTTGAAGCAGAAATCGTCGAAAACGAGCGAGAAATGGGAGAGCGAGGTGCTGTTGTCCCGCCGCGGTCGAAATGGGGTAAAAAAAAGTGAAAAGTAATTTTTCCCTTTTTATACTGTTACTAGATCTGCTGTCACCTCGGTCGAGATGGTCTCGACTGGACCGAGGTGATGTGGACCGAGGCAGTTCTGCAGAAACCCTAGTCGCCTCGGTTGCTTCAAGAATCAACTCGGTCGAAGTGTTCTGACAGTGACCGAGGTGCTTCTGTCTTCTCAGATTCTCGAACTTCTGTCCTTCCAGATGTGCTCCTCCCTGTTGTCTGTCCAGAACGCCAAAAACAAAGCAAAGCAAAGCAAAAAAACAAAAACTATCTAAGCTAGACTAGAAAACGGGAAAGAAGAGCAATACCTTGGGTTGCCTCCCAACAAGCGCTTGATTTAAGGTCGCTAGCTGGACCATAATGCGTCTCAAAGGAGGTGGGAGGTGCCCGCACCCCATACTTCACCTCCATCGTGGGGTGAAGTAAGTAGATCCATCAAATGCTCCAAGACGTGCAAGTGCTCATCGAGGAATGAATCGTCTATGGGTGGGCTATCCGTCTCACGGGAAGATTCCGGTAGCCGGCTGAGGTGATCCGCAACTGAATTCTCGGATCCCTTCTTATCGCGGATCTCTAGGTCAAACTCTTGAAGCAAGAGAATCCATCGAATAAGACGCGGCTTGGCATCTTTCTTAGCCATCAAGTAACGAATGGCTGCATGGTCGGTGTAGACAATGACTTTCGCCCCTACTAGATAGGAACGAAACTTCTCGAAAGCATATACAACCGCCAATAACTCCTTTTCGGTGGTAGCGTAGTGGCGCTGTGCTTCATCTAGCGTCTTGCTAGCATAGTAAATGGCGGTGGTCCGTCCATCCTTCTTCTGCCCAAGCACCGCTCCTACGGCCACATCGCTAGCGTCACACATGACCTCAAAGGGCAAAGTCCAATCAGGAGGCTGGATAATGGGAGCGGAGATCAATGCTTCCTTAATCCTGTAAAAAGCATCAAGACACTCCTGCGAAAACTCAAAAACAACATCTTTATTCAAGAGGTTTGTTAGAGGTTTAGAAATCTTGGAGAAGTCTTTGATGAATCTCCTGTAGAAACCTGCATGCCCGAGAAAACTCCTCACACCTTTAACAGAACAAGGAGGAGGGAGTTTCTCAATAGTCTCGATCTTAGCTCGATCGACCTCAATACCTCGATTAGAAATGAGGTGTCCTAGCACAATGCCTTCGTTAACCATAAAATGACACTTCTCCCAGTTCAAAACAAGGTTAGTGTCTTCACATCTTTTAAGCACTAGAGAAAGGTTAGATAGGCAATCATCAAAAGAGGAACCATATACAGAAAAATCATCCATAAATACCTCCATGATCTCCTCTATGTACTCAGAAAAGATAGCCATCATGCATCGCTGGAAGGTAGCTGGTGCATTGCACAATCCAAATGGCATCCTCCGATAGGCAAACGTCCCCCATGGACAAGTGAAAGTGGTCTTCTCCTGATCATCCGGATGGATAGGAATCTGGAAGAATCCACTATAGCCGTCCAAGTAGCAAAAGTGTGAATGCTGGGCCAACCGTTCGAGCATTTGATCAATGAAAGGAAGCGGAAAATGATCCTTCCGAGTAGCCGTGTTCAGCTTCCTATAGTCGATGCAAACTCTCCATCCCGTAACGGTCCTTGTTGGGATCAACTCGTTGTTCTTATTCGTCACAACGGTCATCCCTCCTTTCTTCGGAACGACATGCACCGGGCTAACCCACTTGCTGTCCGAGATAGGATAAATAATACCTGCATCCAACAACTTAAGAACTTCCTTCTTCACAACCTCTTTCATGATCGGATTTAACCGTCTTTGAGGTTCCCGTGAAGTCTTATGATTATCTTCCATTAGAATTCTATGCATGCAGAAAGAAGGTTTAATGCCAATAAGATCATCTGTGGTGTAACCTATGGCTTTTCGATGCTTTCTCAGGACATGCATTAGCTTAGTTAATTCAGAATCGGAAAGGGAAGCACTAACAATAACGGGATAAGTAGAATCCGGCCCAAGAAAGATATACCTCAAGTGACTAGGGAGTTGTTTAAGCTCCACAACTGGGGGTGCTTTCTGGGAGGGATCTTCGCTTCCTCTTTCCAGTGGAGTGGTATCAGAAACTGGACTCGATGCAGTCTCAGTTAACATCGTCTCGCTGTTGACCTCGGTCGAGGTACAAAGGCGTTGACCGAGGTGTTCTTCAGACGCCTCGTTCTGTCCAGAAGGTGCCTCGGTCGAGGTACTGCTACTGGATCCGAGGCTGGAAATCTTCGTTTCCTGGACTAGCTTCTCAGTTTTAGCTCCTGGATCCTCTTCCAGTGCCCTCAAGCTCTGTATATCTGCATCACAAGAAGCATCTATACCTTCCTCCATTAAACTGAAGCTAATAACTCTTTCGAGTGGATCGTTAATAAGGATAGAGCTCACCAATTCTCTTGATTCTTCTTCATCGTAGGTGTTGAAGATATCATCAGTTAGTTGCTCCCCTTTCATGGCTGCAAGTAGTGCGAACTCCACCTCATCGCCACCAACGTTGAATTTCAACTTGGCGTTCTTGCAATCCACATTGCAACCCGAAGTTGCTAGAAATGGCCTCCCGAGAATGATAGGAACAGGATAATCTGCGGGAATGTCAAGTACGACAAAATCTATAGGTAGATAGAAGTTACCTAACTTGACCGGAACGTCCTCCAAAATGCCCACGGGATGGGTGATGGAGCGATTCGCCATGTAGAGTCGAATCTTGACCGGCTTGGGCTCTCCAAGACCGATCTTAGTGCATAGCTCCAGCGGGATGATGCTCACGCTGGCTCCTAGATCGCAAAGGGCTTCACAAGTGACATCCCCAACTTGAATGGGAATGCAAAATGAGCCGGGATCTCTCAATTTAGGTGGCATCTTCTCCTTCATGATCTTTATGAGTTCCGAAGATTTAGATGTCATCCTAACTTCACCAACATCCTCCAGCTTCCTCTTCCTTGATAAGATTTCTTTTAAGAACTTCCCATAGGCGGGCATACCTAGAATAGCATCAAGGAAAGGAATGTTAATATGTAGCTTATTCATCAAGTCAAGGAACTTACCGAAGTGCTTGTCTAGATGTGCTCTGGCTCTGGACTGAGGGAATGGAAGTGGTGGTTTATATGCAGGAGGTGGAACATAAGCTTCTGTCGTTCCTCCTGCTTTCTGTTGCGCCGCCTCGGTTGGCATCTCGGTCGAGGTGTTCTTCGACTGGATCTGGACCGAGGTGGTCTGCGTCGAGCGAGGTACTGGATCAGCAGTTTTGAGTCCACTCCTCGTCGTTATGGCCATACACTGGCCCTTAGGGTTAGTTTCCGTCTTTGCTGGAAGCTTCCCTGGATCTCTTGGCGCTTCATTCGCCCTATTAGCAAGTTGTTGTTCAAGGGACTTTTGGGCCCTCGAAAATGAAGTCATAGAATTCTCCATAGCGCCAAGCTTGATCAAGATTGCCTCCAGAACTGCGTCTTTCTTTTCCGGCTGAGACGAACTTGATCCTTGCCCTTGGCTTTTCAATGGAGTAGAAGAAGAAGAAGGGGAAGAGAGGAAAGGATTAGAGGAATCATTAGAATTGGAGTTTGAATAATTGTTACCGTTATTTTGGTTATTCGCCCTCCAGTTGTTGCTGTTGGATCCTCTATTGTTGTTGTAGTTGTTGTTTCGGGGACCGTTATTGTTGTTACGGTACCCGTTGTTGTTGTTGTTCCTTTGCCCTTGCTCTTCCTTCTTAGTTTGAGCCATCAAGAGCTCTTTTAATTCCTTCACGTCATTCTTCAATGACGAGAGTTGATTGTTGTTGGGTTGAGTCTCTTGGAAGTTGACTCTTTTAGCTCCACCTTCGGCTCCTTGGTGGGTATACTTCTCCATGTGCAAGGCTTGCTTCTCAATGAAGTCCCATGCATCATCAACCGCCATGTCCATGAAGGTACCGGCGGAGAGTAGTTGGAGATTGAACTGGGTGTTTCCGTCCAGCCCTTTGAAGTAGATTTCCAACAACTCGATCTTTGGAATCCCATGATGTGGGCAATCCAAAAGAATATCCTTGAACCGCTCCCAAGATTTGGACAAGCTCTCCTTGTCCTTCATGATGAAAGCATTGATCTTCCCTCTCATTTCAGCAGTCTTTGAGGGGGGAAAGAACTTGGTTAGGAATTCCGTAGTCATCTCCTCCCATGTGCTAATTTTTCCTGGAGGAAGAGATTGATACCAAGTAAGAGCTCTATCTTTTAAAGAAAAGTAAAAAGGTCTTAGCTTGTAGTTGTTATTTTCAATTCTAGAAGGCCGCAAGGTCTCCATCAAGATCTCGTAGTTTTGAAGATGTTGGTGCGGCGACTCCTTCTCTAGCCCTCCGAATTGACATTGGCGAATCATGGCTAGAACTTGCGGTCGAAGTTCGTAGTCATGATCCGCTGGATCTCCTAGGTTCACCCCTAGACGCCTCAGCTGTTGATTAGGGTCCATCCTTTGACCTAGGGTTTGCGGGGTTCCTGCAAGAAGAACATCTCGGACTGGTATCCGAGGTGGATGTACATCGACCGGGGCGTCGGGTACTGGAATCTGCCTCGGTCGAGGATCAACTACTGGATCCTGCATCGGTCGAAGTAGAATCTGGTTCCGAATGGCTGCAATCTCAGCTTCGATTGCTGCAGTCTTGGCATGATTCTCTTCTTTCTCTTGCCTTAGCTCTTCTTTACTGAGACGTAGCAGCTCCTGCGTCTCTCTCAATTGGGCCGCAAGATCGTGATCGTCTTGTTGGGCCATTTTCGCTTCTCTTAAGCGTCGCTTGTATGTCTTTTCTGGTTCGGGATCGTAAGGAACGATTTCCTTCCCAGTGCGGGTTCTTCGCATATACCTAAGAAAGAACCTGCAAAAGTCACTCAAGTAGAGTGGTAAGATGAAATGGGGCAAGTGCCCCAAGAGCAACCCGTACCGGCTCGGTCTAGACCAAGTCCCCGGCAACGGCGCCAAAAACTTGTTCGCTCCAAAAGGTGTGTGCAAGCTTTAAATTTATAACCCTAGACTTAAGCTTAAAACAAGGATGCAAACCCGCAGTGTACGGGTCAATCGTAGTAAAAAGCAAGAAATTCTAGGGGTCGATCACAGGGACTCGGTGAAACAAAGTCGATAACGGTAAGCTTCGTAAAGAGAACCCATCGTGGGGTGAAGTAAGTAAATCCATCAAACGCTCCAACAAGTGTAAGTGCTCATCGGGGAATGAATCGTCTATGGGTGGGTCATCCGTCTCGCGGGAAGATTCCGGTAGCCGGCTGAGGTGATCCGCAACGGAGTTCTCGGATCCCTTCTTATCGCGGATCTCTAGGTCAAACTCTTGAAGCAAGAGAATCCATCGAATAAGGCGCGGCTTGGCATCTTTCTTAGCCAACAAGTAACGAATGGCTGCATGGTCGGTGTAGACAATGACTTTCGCCCCTACTAGATAGGAACGAAACTTCTCGAAAGCATATACAACCGCCAATAACTCCTTCTCGGTGGTAGCGTAGTTGCGTTGTGCTACATCTAGCGTCTTGCTAGCATAATAAATGGCGGTGGTCCGTCCATCTTTCTTCTGTCCAAGCACCGCTCCTACGGCTACATCACTAGCGTCACACATGACCTCAAAGGGCAAGGTCCAATCAGGAGGCTGGATAATGGGAGCGGAGATCAACGCTTCCTTAATCCTGTAAAAAGCATCAAGACACTCCTGCGAAAACTCAAAAACAACATCTTTATTCAAGAGGTTTGTTAGAGGTTTAGAAATCTTGGAGAAGTCTTTGATGAATCTCCTGTAGAAACCTGCATGCCCGAGAAAACTCCTCACACCTTTAACAGAACAAGGAGGAGGGAGTTTCTCAATAGTCTCGATCTTAGCTCGATCGACCTCAATACCTCGATTAGAAACGAGGTGTCCTAGCACAATGCCTTCGTTAACCATAAAATGACATTTCTCCCAATTCAAAACAAGGTTAGTGTCTTCACATCTTTTAAGCACTAGAGAAAGGTTAGATAGGCAATCATCAAAAGAGGAACCATATACAGAAAAATCATCCATAAATACCTCCATGATCTCCTCTATGTACTCGGAAAAGATAGCCATCATGCATCGCTGGAAGGTAGCTGGTGCATTGCACAATCCAAATGGCATCCTCCGATAGGCAAACGTCCCCCATGGACAAGTGAAAGTGGTCTTCTCCTGATCATCCGGATGGATAGGAATCTGGAAGAATCCACTATAGCCGTCCAAGTAGCAAAAGTGTGAATGCTGGGCCAACCGTTCGAGCATTTGATCAATGAAGGGAAGTGGAAAATGATCCTTCCGAGTAGCCGTGTTCAGCTTCCTATAGTCGATGCAAACTCTCCAGCCCGTAACGGTCCTTGTTGGGATCAACTCGTTGTTCTTATTCGTCACAACGGTCATCCCTCCTTTCTTCGGAACGACATGCACCGGGCTAACCCACTTGCTGTCCGAGATAGGATAAATAATACCTACATCCAACAACTTAAGAACTTCCTTCTTCACAACCTCTTTCATGATCGGATTTAACCGTCTTTGAGGTTCCCGTGAAGTCTTATGATTATCTTCCATTAGAATTCTATGCATGCAGAAAGAAGGTTTAATGCCAATAAGATCATCCGTGGTGTAACCTATGGCTTTTCGATGCTTTCTCAGGACATGCATTAGCTTAGTTAATTCAGAATCGGAAAGGGAAGCACTAACAATAACGGGATAAGTAGAATCCGGCCCAAGAAAGATATACCTCAAGTGACTAGGGAGTTGTTTAAGCTCCACAACTGGGGGTGCTTTCTGGGAGGGATCTTCGCTTCCTCTTTCCAGTGGAGTGGTATCAGAAACTGGACTCGATGCAGTCTCAGTTAACATCGTCTCGCTGTTGACCTCGGTCGAGGTACAAAGGCGTTGACCGAGGTGTTCTTCAGACGCCTCGTTCTGTCCAGAAGGTGCCTCGGTCGAGGTACTGCTACTGGATCCGAGGCTGGAAATCTTCGTTTCCTGGACTAGCTTCTCAGTTTTAGCTCCTGGATCCTCTTCCAGTGCCCTCAAGCTCTGTATATCTGCATCACAAGAAGCATCTATACCTTCCTCCATTAAACTGAAGCTAATAACTCTTTCGAGTGGATCGTTAATAAGGATAGAGCTCACCAATTCTCTTGATTCTTCTTCATCGTAGGTGTTGAAGATATCATCAGTTAGTTGCTCCCCTTTCATGGCTGCAAGTAGTGCGAACTCCACCTCATCGCCACCAACGTTGAATTTCAACTTGGCGTTCTTGCAATCCACATTGCAACCCGAAGTTGCTAGAAATGGCCTCCCGAGAATGATAGGAACAGGATAATCTGCGGGAATGTCAAGTACGACAAAATCTATAGGTAGATAGAAGTTACCTAACTTGACCGGAACGTCCTCCAAAATGCCCACGGGATGGGTGATGGAGCGATTCGCCATGTAGAGTCGAATCTTGACCGGCTTGGGCTCTCCAAGACCGATCTTAGTGCATAGCTCCAGCGGGATGATGCTCACGCTGGCTCCTAGATCGCAAAGGGCTTCACAAGTGACATCCCCAACTTGAATGGGAATGCAAAATGAGCCGGGATCTCTCAATTTAGGTGGCATCTTCTCCTTCATGATCTTTATGAGTTCCGAAGATTTAGATGTCATCCTAACTTCACCAACATCCTCCAGCTTCCTCTTCCTTGATAAGATTTCTTTTAAGAACTTCCCATAGGCGGGCATACCTAGAATAGCATCAAGGAAAGGAATGTTAATATGTAGCTTATTCATCAAGTCAAGGAACTTACCGAAGTGCTTGTCTAGATGTGCTCTGGCTCTGGACTGAGGGAATGGAAGTGGTGGTTTATATGCAGGAGGTGGAACATAAGCTTCTGTCGTTCCTCCTGCTTTCTGTTGCACCGCCTCGGTTGGCATCTCGGTCGAGGTGTTCTTCGACTGGATCTGGACCGAGGTGGTCTGCGTCGAGCGAGGTACTGGATCAGCAGTTTTGAGTCCACTCCTCGTCGTTATGGCCATGCACTGGCCCTTAGGGTTAGTTTCCGTCTTTGCTGGAAGCTTCCCTGGATCTCTTGGCGCTTCATTCGCCCTATTAGCAAGTTGTTGTTCAAGGGACTTTTGGGCCCTCGAAAATGAAGTCATAGAATTCTCCATGGCGCCAAGCTTGATCAAGATTGCCTCCAGAACTGCGTCCTTCTTTTCTGGCTGAGACGAACTTGATCCTTGCCCTTGGCTTTTCAATGGAGTAGAAGAAGAAGAAGGCGAAGAGAGGAAAGGATTAGAGGAATCATTAGAGTTGGAGTTCGAATAATTGTTACCGTGGTTTTGATTATTCGCCCTCCAGTTGTTGTTGTTGGATCCTCTATTGTTGTTGTTGTAGTTGTTGTTTCGGGGTCCGTTGTTGTTGTTACGGTACCCGTTATTGTTGTTGTTGTTGTTCCTTTGCCCTTGCTCTTCCTTCTTAGTTTGAGCCATCAAGAGCTCCTTCAATTGCTTCACGTCATTCTTCAATGATGTGAGCTGATTGTTGTTGGGTTGAGTCTCTTGAAAGTTGACTCTTTTTACTCCACCTTCGGCTCCTTGGTGGGTATACTTCTCCATGTGCAAGGCTTGCTTCTCAATGAAGTCCCATGCATCATCAATCGCCATGTCCATGAAGGTACCGGCGGAGAGTAGTTGGAGATTGAACTGGGTGCTTCCGTCCAGCCCTTTGAAGTAGATCTCCAACAATTCGATCTTTGGAATCCCATGATGTGGGCAATCCAAAAGGATATCCTTGAACCGCTCCCAAGATTTGGACAAGCTCTCCTTGTCCTTCATGATGAAAGCATTGATCTTCCCTCTCATTTCAGCAGTCTTTGAGGGGGGAAAGAATTTGGTTAGGAATTCCGTAGTCATCTCCTCCCATGTGCTAATTTTTCCTGGAGGAAGAGATTGATACCAAGTAAGAGCTCTATCTTTTAAAGAAAAGTAAAAAGGTCTTAGCTTGTAGTTGTTATTTTCAATTCTAGAAGGTCGCAAGGTCTCCATCAAGATCTCGTAGTTTTGAAGATGTTGATGCGGCGACTCTTTTTCTAGCCCTCCGAACTGACATTGGCGAATCATGGCTAGAACTTGCGGTCGAAGCTCGTAGTCATGATCCGCTGGATCTCCTAGGTTCACCCCTGGACGCCTCAGCTGTTGATTAGGGTCCATCCTTTGACCTAGGGTTTGCGGGATTCCTGCAAGAAGAACATCTCGGACTGGTATCCGAAGTGGGAGTACATCGGCCGGGGCGTCAGGTACTGGAATCTGCCTCGGTCGAGGATCTGCTACTGGATTCTGCATCGGTCGAGGATCAACAGGGGGATCTTCCCTCGGTCGAAGTAGAATCTGATCTCGTATGGCTGCAATCTCAGCTTCGATTGCTGCAGTCCTGGCACAATTCTCTTCTTTCTCTTGCCTTAGCTCTTCTTTACTGAGACGTAGCAGCTCTTGCGTCTCTCTCAATTGGGCCGCAAGATCGTGATCGTCTTGTTGGGCCATCTTCGCTTCTCTCAAGCGTCGCTTGTATGTCTTTTCTGGTTCGGGATCGTAAGGAACGATTTCCTTCCCAGCGCGGGTTCTTCGCATGTACCTAAGAAAGAACCTGCAAAGATCGTCACTCAAGTAGAGTGGTTAGATGAAACGGGGCAAGCGCCCCAAGAGCAAACCGTACCGGCTCGGTCTAGACCAAGTCCCCGGCAACGGCGCCAAAAACTTGTTCGCTCCAAACGGTGTGTGCAAGCTTTAAATTTATAACCCTAGACTTAAGCTTAAAACAAGGATGCGAACCCGCAGTGTACGGGTCAATCGTAGTAAAAGCAAGAAAATTCCAGGGGTCGATCACAGGGACTCGGTGAAACAGAGTCAATACGGTATGCTAATGTCAAGTCTAACCACAAGAGCAATTTAACACAATCAAAGATGAATAAGAAGTCAATAAAGCAAACATGCAATTCTAGGGATTAAAGCATCTAGTTGTGGTTCCAACTCAAGATCTATAGATAAGCGGACAAAGCTGAGATTTTTGCAAGGGGAAGGTGTTACTAAAGTGGAGTAGATCACCGGGTAAGTCTCACTACACACTAATCCTAAACCGTAACTCCTATTACCGGGTAAGTCTCAAGGAATTAAGATAAAGAACTATAACCTCAAACTAACACACCATCTAAGGGAATAGAATCAACCTTTACCGGGTAAGTCTCAGGCTAACTCACAAAGATGGGATGGAAGCACACTCAAACCCCAATAAAGGACAAGCCTTTATTACCTACACTTATGATCGTTAGTATACAAACTAAGGAATTACCGGGTAAGTCTCATCCTAAGCTTGCTTTGAACCAGAAAGGTATAATAAGAATAGGATTTGGCAAACTCTAACACATTAACTCTCAGTTAAGGATCGGATAAGCCACCTCGGTTAGAAGAATTCCACCCCGGCCGAGATGTTCATCGACTGAACGAGATGCTTAGGGTTAAGGTTAAAGACTCGAACTTTCAGGATCCTACTGTGATTAAGATCATTCTATCATTGTTTTTCCCACAACCTTCAGCCAATCACCCTAGAATCACACAAGGAAATTAGCCACTCATCATCATAATGAAAGTATTAAATATATGGGAAGAAGGTGAATATTTGAATAAAGAAGAATTTAATGAAAACACTTCAATAACTGAATCAAATATCACACAAAATCGTTCCTTGGATAATAATCCAACAAGACAAGACAATCAAGGAAAGGAATTGAAGACAATCTTACAAAACCCTCCAAAAAGCTATAAAGCTATAGTCTTCAATCTTCCTTCAACCTTCAAAAAGGTTCTTCAACTCTCTCCCAAATTGGAGTAGGATGCGGCTGCTGCGCTGATAGCGGGTGTATGCAGCCTGTATTTCGGTGTAAGCGGGCTTCTAAGCATGATCGGATTTGTGGAAAATCCAATCCTTTTTATAGGAAAAATAAACCTCCAAAGATAATAAATCTTAAGAAGATATTATCCCATAAATATAGGTAAAATATATGATTCTGCATATCTCCTTCCTTCTAGAAGCTCAGCCCAAAAATATAAGATCACTTTCCAATTTTAAAAGATCTCAGCCAAGAATAAAATATTCTCGCCGCGTCCTAGGTGTTCGCCTCGGTCGAGTCGGCGTCTCTGGATCGCCTCGGTCGAGATGAATCTCTGGTCAACCGAGGTGATCATAACTGAGTGTAGAATCTCTCAAAACTGGTCCAAAGTAAATCTTTAATCCATGGTTGTGCTTCCTGAATGTAGCTCCAAATGACTCTTGACTCCTTTTGCTCCTTTTTGATGCAATACGTACCATATTACCTGCAATTACAACGAAACTAGGTGTAGACCTCGATTCTCGCAAAGGTAGATGAAATGGTAGTAAAATCACATAATGTACATACAAACATGCAGATTATGAAAGATAAAACGTCCAAACAAACCCCAAAATATAGACTATAATTCATGCTATCAGTGTCCTAGCACAATGCCTTCGTTAACCATAAAATGACACTTCTCCCAGTTCAAAACAAGGTTAGTGTCTTCACATCTTTTAAGCACTAGAGAAAGGTTAGATAGGCAATCATCAAAAGAGGAACCATATACAGAAAAATCATCCATAAATACCTCCATGATCTCCTCTATGTACTCGGAAAAGATAGCCATCATGCATCGCTGGAAGGTAGCTGGTGCATTGCACAATCCAAATGGCATCCTCCGATAGGCAAACGTCCCCCATGGACAAGTGAAAGTGGTCTTCTCCTGATCATCCGGATGGATAGGAATCTGGAAGAATCCACTATAGCCGTCCAAGTAGCAAAAGTGTGAATGCTGGGCCAACCGTTCGAGCATTTGATCAATGAAAGGAAGCGGAAAATGATCCTTCCGAGTAGCCGTGTTCAGCTTCCTATAGTCGATGCAAACTCTCCATCCCGTAACGGTCCTTGTTGGGATCAACTCGTTGTTCTTATTCGTCACAACGGTCATCCCTCCTTTCTTCGGAACGACATGCACCGGGCTAACCCACTTGCTGTCCGAGATAGGATAAATAATACCTGCATCCAACAACTTAAGAACTTCCTTCTTCACAACCTCTTTCATGATCGGATTTAACCGTCTTTGAGGTTCCCGTGAAGTCTTATGATTATCTTCCATTAGAATTCTATGCATGCAGAAAGAAGGTTTAATGCCAATAAGATCATCTGTGGTGTAACCTATGGCTTTTCGATGCTTTCTCAGGACATGCATTAGCTTAGTTAATTCAGAATCGGAAAGGGAAGCACTAACAATAACGGGATAAGTAGAATCCGGCCCAAGAAAGATATACCTCAAGTGACTAGGGAGTTGTTTAAGCTCCACAACTGGGGGTGCTTTCTGGGAGGGATCTTCGCTTCCTCTTTCCAGTGGAGTGGTATCAGAAACTGGACTCGATGCAGTCTCAGTTAACATCGTCTCGCTGTTGACCTCGGTCGAGGTACAAAGGCGTTGACCGAGGTGTTCTTCAGACGCCTCGTTCTGTCCAGAAGGTGCCTCGGTCGAGGTACTGCTACTGGATCCGAGGCTGGAAATCTTCGTTTCCTGGACTAGCTTCTCAGTTTTAGCTCCTGGATCCTCTTCCAGTGCCCTCAAGCTCTGTATATCTGCATCACAAGAAGCATCTATACCTTCCTCCATTAAACTGAAGCTAATAACTCTTTCGAGTGGATCGTTAATAAGGATAGAGCTCACCAATTCTCTTGATTCTTCTTCATCGTAGGTGTTGAAGATATCATCAGTTAGTTGCTCCCCTTTCATGGCTGCAAGTAGTGCGAACTCCACCTCATCGCCACCAACGTTGAATTTCAACTTGGCGTTCTTGCAATCCACATTGCAACCCGAAGTTGCTAGAAATGGCCTCCCGAGAATGATAGGAACAGGATAATCTGCGGGAATGTCAAGCACGACAAAATCTATAGGTAGATAGAAGTTACCTAACTTGACCGGAACGTCCTCCAAAATGCCCACGGGATGGGTGATGGAGCGATCCGCCATGTAGAGTCGGATCTTGACCGGCTTGGGCTCTCCAAGACCGATCTTAGTGCATAGCTCCAGCGGGATGATGCTCACGCTGGCTCCTAGATCGCAAAGGGCTTCACAAGTGACATCCCCAACTTGAATGGGAATGCAAAATGAGCCGGGATCTCTCAATTTAGGTGGCATCTTCTCCTTCATGATCTTTATGAGTTCCGAAGATTTAGATGTCATCCTAACTTCACCAACATCCTCCAGCTTCCTCTTCCTTGATAAGATTTCTTTTAAGAACTTCCCATAGGCGGGCATACCTAGAATAGCATCAAGGAAAGGAATGTTAATATGTAGCTTATTCATCAAGTCAAGGAACTTACCGAAGTGCTTGTCTAGATGTGCTCTGGCTCTGGACTGAGGGAATGGAAGTGGTGGTTTATATGCAGGAGGTGGAACATAAGCTTCTGTCGTTCCTCCTGCTTTCTGTTGCGCCGCCTCGGTTGGCATCTCGGTCGAGGTGTTCTTCGACTGGATCTGGACCGAGGTGGTCTGCGTCGAGCGAGGTACTGGATCGGCAGTTTTGAGTCCACTCCTCGTCGTTATGGCCATACACTGGCCCTTAGGGTTAGTTTCCGTCTTTGCTGGAAGCTTCCCTGGATCTCTTGGCGCTTCATTCGCCCTATTAGCAAGTTGTTGTTCAAGGGACTTTTGGGCCCTCGAAAATGAAGTCATAGAATTCTCCATGGCGC
>BSUD01000002.1:20653998-20744280 GCA_033239045.1 Fagopyrum esculentum
CGTCTTTCTTTTCCGGCTGAGACGAACTTGATCCTTGCCCTTGGCTTTTCAATGGAGTAGAAGAAGAAGAAGGGGAAGAGAGGAAAGGATTAGAGGAATCATTTGAATTGGAGTTTGAATGATTGTTACCGTAATTTTGGTTATTCGCCCTCCAGTTGTTGCTGTTGGATCCTCTATTGTTGTTGTAGTTGTTGTTTCGGGGGCCGTTATTGTTGTTACGGTACCCGTTGTTGTTGTTGTTCCTTTGCCCTTGCTCTTCCTTCCTAGTTTGAGCCATCAAGAGCTCTTTTAATTCCTTCACGTCATTCTTCAATGACGAGAGTTGATTGTTGTTGGGTTGAGTCTCTTGAAAGTTGACTCTTTTAACTCCACCTTCGGCTCCTTGGTGGGTATACTTCTCCATGTGCAAGGCTTGCTTCTCAATGAAGTCCCATGCATCATCAACCGCCATGTCCATGAAGGTACCGGCGGAGAGTAGTTGGAGGTTGAACTGGGTGTTTCCGTCCAGCCCCTTGAAGTAGATCTCCAACAACTCGATTTTTGGAATCCCATGATGTGGGCAATCCAAAAGAATATCCTTGAACCGCTCCCAAGATTTGGACAAGCTCTCCTTATCCTTCATGATGAAAGCATTGATCTTCCCCCTCATTTCAGCAGTCTTTGAGGGTGGAAAGAATTTGGTCAGGAATTCTGTAGTCATCTCCTCCCATGTGCTAATTTTTCCTGGAGGAAGAGATTGATACCAAGTAAGAGCTCTATCTTTTAAAGAAAAGTAAAAAGGTCTTAGCTTGTAGTTGTTATTTTCAATTCTAGAAGGCCGCAAGGTCTCCATCAAGATCTCGTAGTTTTGAAGATGTTGATGCGGCGACTCCTTCTCTAGCCCTCCGAATTGACATTGGCGAATCATGGCTAGAACTTGCGGTCGAAGCTCGTAGTCATGATCCGCTGGATCTCCTAGGTTCACCCCTGGACGCCTCAGCTGCTGATTAGGGTCCATCCTTTGACCTAGGGTTTGCGGGATTCCTGCAAGAAGAACATCTCGGACTGGTATCCGACGTGGATGTACATCGACCGGGGCGTCGGGTACTGGAATCTGCCTCGGTCGAGGATCAACTACCGGATCCTGCATCGGTCGAGGATCAACTACCGGATCCTGCATCGGTCGAAGTAGAATCTGGTTCCGAATGGCTGCAATCTCAGCTTCGATTGCTGCAGTCCTTGCATGATTCTCTTCTTTCTCTTGCCTTAGCTCTTCTTTACTGAGACGTAGCAGCTCCTGCGTCTCTCTCAATTGGGCCGCAAGATCGTGATCGTCTTGTTGGGCCATTTTCGCTTCTCTTAAGCGTCGCTTGTATGTCTTTTCCGGTTCGGGATCGTAAGGAACGATTTCCTTCCCAGCGCGGGTTCTTCGCATATACCTAAGAAAGAACCTGCAAAAGTCACTCAAGTAGAGTGGTAAGATGAAATGGGGCAAATGCCCCAAGAGCAAACCGTACCGGCTCGGTCTAGACCAAGTCCCCGGCAACGGCGCCAAAAACTTGTTCGCTCCAAACGGTGTGTGCAAGCTTTAAATTTATAACCCTAGACTTAAGCTTAAAACAAGGATGCGAACCCGCAGTGTACGGGTCAATCGTAGTAAAAGCAAGAAAATTCCAGGGGTCGATCACAGGGACTCGGTGAAACAGAGTCAATACGGTATGCTACGTTAATTCTAACCACAAGAGCGATTGACACAATCACAGATGAATAAGATGTCAAATAAGCAAACATGCAATTCTAGGGATTAAAGCATCAAGTTGTGGTTCCAACTCAAGATCTATAGATAAGCGGACAAAGCTGAGATTTTTGCATGGGGAAGGTGTTACTAAAGTGGAGTAGATCACCGGGTAAGTCTCACTACACACTAATCCTAAACCGTAACTCCTATTACCGGGTAAGTCTCAAGGAATCAAGATAAAGAACTATAACCTCAAACTAACATACCATCTAAGGGAATAGAATCAACCTTTACCGGGTAAGTCTCAGGCTAACTCACAAAGATGGGATGGAAGCACACTCAAACCCCAATAAAGGATAAACCTTTATTACCTACACTTATGATCGTTGATACACAAACTAAGGAATTACCGGGTAAGTCTCATCCTAAGCTTGCATTGAACCAGGAAGGTGTAATAAGAATAGGATTTAGCAAACTCTAACACTTAACTTTCTGTTTTAGGTCGGATAAGTCACCTCGGTCAGAAGAGTTCCACCCCGGCCGAGATGTTCATCAACCGAACGAGATGTTTAGGATTAAGGTTAAAGACTCGAACTTTCAGGATCCTACTGGAATCTAAGATTATTCTATCATTGTTTTTCCCACAACCTTCAGCCAATCACCCTAGAATCACACAAGTAAATTAGCCACTCATCATCATTATGAAAGTATTAAAATATATGGAAGAAGGTGAATATTTGAACAAAGAAGTATTTAATGAAAAGACTTCAATAACTGAATCAAATATCACAAACAAAGCGTTCCTTGGATAGCAATCCAACAAGACAAGACAATCAATGAAAGGAATTGAAGACAATCTTACAAAACCCTTCAAAAGCTATAAAAAGCTATGATCTTCAACTTCCTTCAACCTTCAAAAAGGTTCTTCAACAACTCCCAAATTGGAGTGTACTGCGGCTGCTGCGTGGATTCAGCTGTAAGCGGATTGTATGCGGCCTCCTCAAATTGTGGAAAATCAACCCTTTTTATAGGAAAATAAACCTCCAAAGATAATAAATCTTAAGAAGATATTATCCCATAAATATAGGTAAAATATATGATTCTGCATATCTCCTTCCTTCCAGAAGCTCAGCCCAAAAAATATAAGATCACTTTCCAAAATTAAAAGATCTCTTCCAAGAATAAAATATTCTCGCCGCGTCCTAGGTATTCGCCTCGGTCGAGTCGGCATCTCTGGATCGCCTCGGTCGAGGTGAACCTCTGGTCAACCGAGGTGACTCAGAGATGGAATCTCTCGAATCTGCTCCAAAGTAAATCTTCAATCCATGGCTATGCTTCCTGGATGTAGCTCCAAATGACTCTTGACTTCTTTTGCTCCTTTTTGATGCAAAACGTACCATATTACCTGCAATTACAACGAAACTAGGTGTAGACCTCGATTCTCACAAAGGTAGATGAAATGGTAATAAAATCACATAATGTACATACAAACATGCAGATTATGAAAGATAAAACGTCCAAGCAAACCCCAAAATATAGACTATAATTCATGCTATCAGAGTGTAATAGTTCGACGGTAGAGGACATACTAGTGGTATGCAAGTTCGTAGAGGTGTTAAGCGATGATCTATCAAGGTTACCTCCACAGAGTTGTGTTGACTTTAGCATTAAGCTAGATCTGGGCACGAGACCAATCTCGAGGGCCCCTTACCGTATGACACTGATAGAGCTGTTAGAGGAACTAGCTCAGAAGGGCTTCATACGCCCTATAGTTTCTCCTTGGGGAGCGCCGGTACTATTTGTGAGAAAGAAATATGGATTGATGAGGTTGTACATCGATTATGAAGAGATGAATAAGGTGACTATCAAGAACAAGTACCCGTTGTCCCGCATAGATGATTTGCTTCACCAGCTACATGGGGCATCAGTATTCTCCAAGATCGATTAGAGGTCGGGTTATCACCAGCTGAGGGTGTGAGAGAATGACATACCTAAGACAATATTTTGTACTAGGTATGGCCACTATGAGTTTGTAGTGATGTCATTCGAGCTTACTAATACGCCACAATGTTCAAGGAGTTGATGAATGGGATCTTCATCGACTTCTTAGATCAGTTTGTAGTAGTATTCATTGATGATATACTAGTGTACTCTAGGAGTCGAGGAGCATTTTAGACACTTGAGGATAGTGGTACGAGTCCTGCAGGATAGCGAGATATATGTCAAGCTATCCAAGTGCGAGTTCTGGATGTATGGGGTGCCTTCCTTGGCCATGTAGTGGCAGCTGAAGGGATTAAGGTCGATCCGATGAAGATCGAGTTAGTGTCTTCATGGCAACCTCCAAAGAATGTCAAGGAGGTTTGCAGCTTTCTAGGTTTGACGGGCTATTACCAGCGGTTTATGGAAGGGTTCCCACTAATTGCCCAACCACTTACTTGCCTATTGAGGAAGACTACCCGATTTTTTTGGTCATAGCCGTGTTAGCGGAGTTTTGAGGAGCTGAATAGGAGATTGACTTCCGCTCTAATTTTAGCACAACTAGAGGGCGTAGAGGACTTTGTGGTATACAATGACGCATTCAAGGTGGGCTTGGGATGTGTCTTGATGCAGAGGGTTAAGGTTATATCATATGTGTCTTGGCAGTTGAAGACGTATGAAGAGAACTACCCGACACACGACCTAGAGTTAGCGGTAGTAGTTCACGCTCTTAAGATTCGCGTCACTATCTCTATGGGGCGATGTGTCAGATCTTCACAGACTATAAGAGTCTGAATACATATTCACTCAGTGGGAGTTGAATAACCATCAAAGAAGGTTGTTAAAGTTCATTAAGGATTTCGACCTTGAGATTCTTTACCACCGAGGGAAGGCGAATGTAGCTGATGATTCTCTTAGCCGGAAGACGCCTCAAGAGAAGGCGATAGTCCGGTTGAATGGGCACCCATAGTTACAAAGAGATTTAGCATGATTAGAGGTTGAGATTCAGTTTTCAGATTCAAACCGTTACCTGTCTACTTTGGAGTTACTACCTGACCTTTTGGGAAAGATCCGACATAAGCAGGAGATCTGTCCGATTTTAACTAGGATTTGAGACAAGATGTCTCAAGGTGAGGTACCACAGTTTACTATAGGTGCTAATGGAGTGATGAGGCGCTAGGAGCGTATTTTTGTACCATCAGACGGAGAGTTGAGACAAAGGATATTGGGTGAGGCTCACGCTACCCCATACACAGTACACCGTGGAGCAAGCAAGATGTATAAGGACGTGAGACGTTCCTTCTGGTGGCGTGGTTTGAAGTCTGGCGTAGCTCGGTATGTAGCTTAGTGTGCGACCTGTCAGCAGGTCAAGATTGAGCATCGTAGGTCCGGAGAAGAGCTCCACCCATTGCTAGTGCCATAGTGGAAGTGGGAGGATATATCCGTGAATTTTGTCGTAGGACTGCGACCTAGTAGGATCTTTAATGCTATATGGGTAGTGGTGGATCGATTGACGAAGACCACACGTTTTTATTCCTATCAAGGAGACGTGTCCGGTGACTCGTCTAATTGAGGAGTTCACTAGACAGATTGTGAGACTTCATGTAGTACCGCGGACTATCGTTTCCAAAAGAGACGGACGGTTCACCTCGAGGTTTTGGAAACAAGTGCATATAGCTATGGGGATGAGTCTCCACTTTACCACATCTTATCACCCTCAAACTGACGGTCAGTCTACGAGGACCATCCAGACGCCAGAGGATATGTTGTGAGCTTGTGTGCTGGATTAGGGACATGTATGGCCATATCACCTTCTCCTTGTAGAGTTTTCGTATAATAACAGTTGGCATGCGTCTATTGGAATGGATCCTTATGAGGTTTTGTACGAGCGGAGATGTCGTACACCATTATGATGGGATGAGTCTGGCAAAGAAAGTGGAATAACTCTAGAGTAGATACAGGACGACATCATCTGAGTAGTTCTGATTTGGGAGCGTATGTTGGCAGCATAGTGAATGTCAGAAATCCTACGCCGACAAGAGGTGTCAACCTTTGGAGTTTGGAGTAGGTGCACGGGTTTGGTTGAAAGTGTCACCGACACGGGGTGTCCGGCGTTTCGGCATTACGGGGAAGCTGAGTCCCCGATATGTCGGACCTTTTGAGATCTTGGAGCGGATCGGAAAGGTCGCCTACCGACTAGAACTACCACTGAAACTAGAGGGTGTCCATCTAGTTTTCGACGTGTCTCAGTTGAGAGAGTACATACCGGATCCGAGACACATCATCAACTATGAGGATATGATAGTTGATACAAATCTTATTTTTGTGGAGTACCCGGTGGCCATCCTAGAGCGTAGTACTAGACGTCTACGATCTAAGGATATACCGATGTTGAGTATTCACTGGTCTAGACGAGGAGCCGACGAGGCTAGTTGCGAGACGGGGGATAACATTAGGAGTACTTATCCTGAGTTCTTTGCGGAGTTAGCCGCAACCTCGGCACCGACGAGTTAGTACTCGGACTTTGACCTGTATAACCTATTTGACTATATATGTGATTTTTTTATGTTAGTGTATTTGTTATTTCATATGGTTCATGTCTATGAGTTTTGGGTGATACTTACTTTTTAGATAGGTAGGACGAAGACTCTTTAGAATGAGAGTTAGATACTCCGATTTCTATTTAAAGAAGTTTACTTGAGTGATGTTCCTTATTCTTAGTTTTGGGACAAAACTTATTTTAAGGGGGAACTGATGTAATATCCGGAAATTTATTTTCACTTATTCCCGAGTCAATATAGTTTTTATCATTTTATGTGATACTACCACTCGCATAAAATGATAAAAACATCACAATATGTTTATCTTGCAAAGACTAGAGCAATGGGCCATCAAGACAAAGTCATGACTAAGTCATGAAAAAAAATTAATAAAGCCATGAGGCTCCAAAAACTTGTTCACTTCTAGGAATAGATGTGCAAAAGTCTTACAATTTATAAACTCGTTATATTTCTCCTAACTCCTAGCGAACCCGCAGTGTACGGGACGTTTGTAGTAGGGATAGTATTCCGAGGTCGAACACAAAGACTAAGGTGAGATTGATACAATTAGTGATCAAGTTTAGTGAAGATCTAGTCTAAGAAAAGGGAACGGAATAAAGAAATGAAAATCTAAATGTTTTTGGTGGGTTTTTAGGTGATCAATTAAGGATCACAAATCATGCAAAACGAACAATTAACTAAACTAACAAAACAACACAAACAAACAAGCTAAAAACGAGATATAGATAAAAAATAGAGAAAAGCGGATTCTAGGGGTTGGAAATTCCGGTTATGGCATAGGACTCAAGCTATCTAATCATTCCTTGGATTAACTACGATATGTAGGGAGTGAGTGTTTCTAGATTGGGATCAATCACCGGGTAGGTCTCATGGTCCACTAGTCCGTCTCTAAGATCTCATCACCGGGTAAGTCTCTAAGAACCTAAGGGAAGGAATTCTACACAAACCGGATTGTCACCTAGAGATCTAACCTATCCTCACCGGGTAAGTCTCGAAAGGGTTAGTCCTAAACAACTATCCTAGCACACTTAGTCCAATGGCGGCTTATGAGGCTCACCACTACCTAGGGTTTCTCATCTTTGGAATCTAAGAGTAAGAATCACCGGGTAGGTCTCTTCTAACACTTAGTTGCTAACACTAGGTCACCCTAGGGTAGATTTAACTCAACAAACACTAGGATTTCAACATTCTAACAATCTAAAACTAGATCCATCGAACCAGGGAGAATCACGGGTTGTTCTACCAAATCCACGGCCGTGGACTGGCAAGAACAAACCGTGGATCCTAACAGAAGTTTCGTTCAAGTGAGTGGCTCAACCAAGGGCAATTCTAAGTCCATCCTATCATAGTCCTAGCCACAACCATCCTTTCCTTACCCTAGAATCGCATCTATTTAGCCTACAACATTCATCATAACAAACGAAATCATCAAACATAAAATCATGGCTTCCATTTGCAAGATAAAGAAGAGAAAGAGATGCAAAAGTGAAGCAAATAAAACCAAGCTGAAATTAAGATTAGAATGACTCACAACCCTTCCAAAAGAAGGTTTAAATGGTTCATACAACTCTAGAAATCGATTCCGAAATTCTTCACTACAAAAGCTATCAAAGTCTATCAATGGTGTGCTCTTCTTCTCCTCTCCAATGGTAGCTCTCCTTCTTGAGAGAATCTTCTTGTTGTGAGAGTGGGAGAGAATGTGTAATTGGATGGTGGAATGGAAGATCCTTCTCTCAGCCAATGCAGGACCACTTTTATACTACAACTTTGCAAGAGTTGGCCAAGAGATCGTGGCACAACTGTCACAACCGTCTGGCAAGAACCACGGTTGGTTCCACGGCCGTGGAAGTGCCAGTGAACCGTGGTTTGGTGCTTCAGCGTAGCCTTGGTTCATTAAGCTTTGATTTGGTGCATGGCTTGTGTTGACAAGGTTCCATGAGTCCTCCTTAGCCTCTAGCTTGCATCCTAATGAGTCCGAGGGTGTGTCATCTTGATGAACGATCCTCAAACGTATCGATTTAGCTCCTAAATCTCCCAAAATACCTACAAAGCAATGCACAAGTCCGTGTAGACGCCTATCTCGACAAAATACGTGAATTGGGTGCAAACGTCGTGAACTAGTGCTAAACCATGCATGAATGAGTGAGAAATCTATCTAAATGATCACCTAATCCTGAGTCATAAATCGTGTTATCAAGATACCCCATACTTAAGGTTTGCTCGTCCCCGAGCAAATTCTCAACTATAGACTACAAGATAACATGATTTATGTATGCAGAAAAATGGCAAAATCTTTTTGGGTTTGTGCTTCTACTGTTGGATCACCTTCATAGTCATGTTTCATGGCAACGGACAAGCAATTATGTATCAAACAAATGAAGGCACAGAAAGACAATTATACTTAACTCGAAAGCATGCTTGAAATGTAAAAATGAAGAAGTCAAGATGATCAAGAGCATATCCAATCTAAATTACTAAGTCTTACAAACATGCAAATAGGTCATAAGGTCTTATGAAATAAAAGGCCAAGAAATGTTGTGATTAGGTGGGGATTTTTCTAGGCTATGTGATGCTAATCCGGGAATGGAACTAACTCCACAATTTTGTCCTCGATCAACTTCCCATTTTCTCCATCTTTTCTTTCTTTTCTTTTTCCTTCACTTATTTTTGAGACAATGGCATTGGTGTACAAAAGCCGAAACCTTGTTGATTATCCATCCTCGGGCTTTTTTTATTTTTCGATATGCATCCACACCGGGCACACATACCAAAGCTCGTTAGGACTATTGATTTATTTGACTTTAGCAAGGCACCAACACCCGATTATGTGAAGTGTGCCGAGTTACTTGTCATTTAAACCAACGTCCCCAAACCTATATTTTTGTCTACACTTTCACAACAAATTCAGCATTTTATTCATGACATTCTTTCATCAACATCTTCACCCCACACTTGCTTTACGCACACATCAACACACTAACATGCTCCTATTCCCGGATGGGTCAAAAGAGGTCAATTTTTATATCAATTGAGGTGCTCAAACAACATGATCAAGATGAGAAGTAGAGAAAGATGATTTGCCTCATTCATTCCTAGATGGTGTGCAAGAAATAACATGTAATTTCGACCTTCAATACTCAATCCATTCTAGGCAACATCATGATCACAAATCATTCATGGAATTCAAGAGAAGTACTTCAAGTCCACATATGCCATTCATAAATTTAACACATAAGGCCATCCATAGCCAATCCACATGACAAGATTCATCATTAGGGTCATATCCAAGCCTAGAAAGCACAAAAAAATTTAAATTTTCTGATTTTTTTTTTTTTTGGATTTCTCGAAATGAGTGTATACAATGCAAGACATGTGATAATATTAAACTATCCTAGATGCTAATCATGCAAACCCCACCCCATACTTAGAAACACATTGTCCCCAATGTGTAAATGAAGTAAAGAAGAGTGAAAGAAGGTTCTCACAATGTAAAAATGGTTTGCTATGGTATTTGGGATTTCTCAAGTGGAATTGATGTTGGATGATCCTATCAACAATGGTAGAGAGCTCTAAGTATTCATCAAAGCGTCGGGACCCGCGCTAGGCACCGCTAGCCGTCCAAGTTCCGCGTCCGCTCCACCCATAATTGATGAGGGGTTCATCATCATCATTCACATGCCATGTAAGGCTTCCAATGCTACCAAGATTCTAGCACACACACAAAGCACACAAAAACAGAAAAAAAATCAAAAACAAAAACAAAACGAAAAAAGGGAAAAACGTTACCAATGGGTTGCCTCCCATCAAGCGCTCCTTTAAGGTCATTAGCTTGACCAAACTCGGAGGTGTCTCATTCTAGGTGAAGTGGGGCAATCATATCCACCGGAGCTCCCGGGATATACTTTTTCAACCGGTGCCCATTCACCTTGAAATCTCCACAATGCTCCCCTCCTATCTCAATAGCTCCATGGGGAAAGATCTTCTTTACCACATATGGCCCGGTCCATCTCGATTTTAGCTTTCCGGGGAAGAGCCGCAGCCTTGAGTTGAAAAGAAGGACAAGGTCGCCTTCACTCAACTCCTTCGGGATGAGGCGCTTGTCATGCCACCGTTTGGTTCTCTCCTTGTAGATCCGGGCATTCTCATAGGCATCCAACCGGATCTCCTCAAGAGCGTTCATATCAAGCAACCTCTTCTCTCCCGCCTCCTTGAGGTCAAAATTTAGCCACTTAATGGCCCAATAAGCTCTATGCTCCATCTCTACCGGAAGGTGGCAAGACTTGCCATAGACTAACTTGTAGGGAGTGGTGCCAATGGGTGTTTTGAAGGCGGTTCTATATGCCCACAAGGCATCATCGAGCTTCATAGCCCAATCCTTTCTTGTCCTAGAGACCGTCTTCTCAAGTATCCCTTTTATCTCTCGGTTGGAGATCTCCACTTGGCCACTAGTTTGGGGATGGTAAGGTGTTGCCACCTTATGAGTCACCTCATACTTAGCCAAAAGTGCCCCAAAGTTCCTATTGGTGAAGTGCTTCCCTCCATCACTTATGATCACCCTTGGTGTTCCAAACCTAGGGAAGATCACTCGGTTGAAGAACCGCACCACCACCTTGGCATCATTTGTGGGAGAGGCGATTGCTTCCACCCATTTCGATACATAATCAACCGCCAATAGGATGTAGAGGTTGCCACATGAAGAAGGGAATGATCCCATGAAGTCCACACCCCACACATCAAATATCTCCACTTCTTGTATGTTGTTCAAGGGCATCTCATTCCTCCTTGAGATGTTGCCCGTCCTTTGGCAAGCATCACAAGCTACCACAAAGCTTTGCACATCCTTGAACAAACTTGGCCAAAAGAAGCCCGATTGTAACACCTTCGCACATGTTTTGTGTGAGCTAGCATGCCCTCCACATGGCAAGGAATGACAATGGCAGATCACACTCTCCACCTCATCCTCCGGTATGCATCTTCTAAACATTCCATCCGGCCCTCTCTTAAACAAAAGCGGTTCACTCCAATAGTAGTGCCTCACATCTTTGAAGAACTTCTTTCTTTGGGCATATGTCAATCCGGGAGGCACTTCCTCACACACAAGATAGTTCACAATGTCGGCATACCATGGTTCACTTCCTCTAGACACTTGGAACAAGCATTCCTCCACCATTTGCAATTGCTCATCCCGGAATGAGTCATCAATAGGGAAGTCATCTCTCTCGAGCTCCAATGGTGGGAGTCTACTAAGATGGTCCACCACGGAGTTCTCGGATCCCTTCTTGTCCCGGATTTCCAAATCAAAATCTTGAAGAAGAAGGATCCACCGAATCAACCTAGGCTTTGCATCCTTCTTGATAAGGAGATAACGGATCGCAGCATGATCCGTATATACTATGACCTTCGCTCCAACAAGATATGAGCGGAACTTCTCAAATGCATACACCACCGCTAGCAACTCCTTCTCGGTGGTAGCATAATTGAGTTGGGCATCATCTAGCGTCTTGCTAGCATAATAAATGGCATGTGTGCGTCCATCTTTCCTTTGCCCAAAACAGCCCCAACGGCTACATCACTTGCATCACACACTAGTACAAAAAAGCGCATTGGTTACGGTACATTTAGCACGGTTCCGTGTTTTTACGTGGTAAATATGCAAATTCACCATTTTTACCACAGTTGTCCAAAAAACCGTGTTAAAAATACTTATAATTTACCTCGCCTAACCGATGAACCGTGGTAAATTTATAGAATCACCCATTTTAACACGGTTACCCTGCGAACCGTGTTAAAATCTTTGTTATAATATAACGGTTACACGTAACCGTGTTAAACTTGTGTATCATTTATCACGGTTCTCTTCGAAACCGTAGTAAAAATGTTTACAATTTACCACGGTTACCCTCCAAACCATGTTAAATTAGCGTATGAACACAATTTACCACGTCTTTCAATTAACCGTGTTAAATATTATATAAAAAAATACTTATAATTTACCTCGGTTCACCGAATAAACGTGGTAAATTTATAGCATCACCCAGTTTAACACGGTTATCCTGCGAACCGTGTTAAAATTTTTGTTATTAATATAAGGGTTACTTGTAACCCTGTTAAACTTGTGTATCATTTATCACAGTTCTCTTCAAAACCGTAGTAAAAATATTTACAATTTACCACGGTTACCCTCTAAACCGTGTTAAATAAGCATATGACACAATTTACCACGTCTTTCAATCAACCGTGTTAAATATTATTTAAAAAATAATTTGGAAATTTTTTAGTAAGCGCGACAATTGCCGGGAATTTAAAAAAATTTCATTAAACCCGTGTTAAAAAGCATCGATCAACTGTGTTAAAGATAGGATATTTCGTACGTATATATATCTTCTACTTGACTTAAAAAATAGATCTAGCGAGTCTTTCAATCAACCGTGTTAAATATTATCACTTAACCCTAGCCTTACCCTCTCTTCACTCTTACCTCACTTCTCTCCCCATAAACTTTACTTGCCGTTTCTTCTCCCTTACATCCTCTCACGCCGCCTCAGACAAACTCACGTTGACCTTCTCACACCGCCTCACACGCCGGCCTCTCTCCCCCACCAACCTAGCTCCTATAATACCCGTGTAAAGTTAGGAATTTATTTCCTTAGTTTAAGTGATTACAAGATAAACTATTTTGATGGTTGTTTTTAAAAAGGTAAATAAAGTAAAGTAAAATAAAATAAATAAATTCAGCAACTATCATTTTACCTTTTGGGAGGTGTCAGTTAATGAGGTCTTATTTGTACCATCCGCCTAACAACTTGGCGAGATATCAGCGGAGTTGTGATTAACCTATATCTATCGACTCGTTCTTCCGTATACCCGTTAGCTTCCTTATTCCCGGCATTCTTCGATCGCCTCCTTCATTCTTCTCTAAAAGCAAAGCTATCTTGGATTGCTTTTGATTCAAGAGTTCATCCGCCTGGTGACGAGAGGTTGTTGCGGTGTAGACTCGAACCTTTCTCTTCGTGTATCCAGGGCTCTCGTCACTCTCTTCCTCGGTCGAAGTATCGCCGAACGTAGGATATTTGTGGGTCTAGGGCTCCTTCTTCTCATGGGTTAACAAATAAGACCGCAGGTTAGTCTTTTTCATCCTTCCGGCGGGTACCCTCATTGCAATTAGACCAAACAATATTCTTGGATTTGGTTTTATTTTGTTATACTGAAGCTTTTAAAAGTATTAATGGTGTTTGAGATGTTGAAGTAGGTGGGTATAGTTGAGTATTAACGTGTTGCAATTGTTTTGAAATGAGGAAGAAGGTGTAGATTATAAATGTTGGAGTAGTGGATTAAACGTGTCGGTTATATTAGCCTTAGTTACCTTTGTGAGTCGAATAGTATATATATATATATACTTGGAAACTTAGTTGACTAAGGAAGAGAGTGTTTAAATTTCAAGTCCACTATATTTGATAAGTTAAGTTACTGTTGGAATACAGTAGGCGAATGATCATGGTGGGTAATGATTACACTAAGGTATAGTTTAATTCAATAGGTTGTAAATGTTAGTTCGGTTGAGTTGTTATTCTTTTTAGGTAGTGTTAGCTAAATCTTTAGGTTAAGGTTGTTGTTTAATTCTGTAATTAGCTGGTTAAGCAATTCACTTATAATTGTGATTCTAGGCCATATAGTACAGTGAAATGGTTTATAAGGGTAGTACTCGGGAGTCGGGAATACATGCTAGTGAGTATTTGTCGGGTTTTGAGTTATCTCGGCGTATAACTTTAGGTGCTAAGCATATTTGTATTCTCTTAGGTGTTTAGTTTGATCAGGGTACCTTGGATTTTTGTGCACTTTTGCTTGATAAAGTTGTATTCTTTGGATCGAGGTAAGTCTTATGGACTTACTTAGCTGCCTTTATCTTAGGCTAGCTTATAATGTGAGAGTGGTGTGTGTTTCATGATTTATTAATCATGAACTTGAGTAGGATGACATTATGATTATTTTGATTAAGACCTAAGTGTATGAAAAGGGGTCTTGGCATCAATGTCCTGCCCTGACACGGGTCGGGGAGGTTCTTTTCGAATAGTCCATACAAGTATATGGTGAGATGCATAGGATCCACTCATGTTGGTATACAGGGATATGATATATGATATTGAAGACAATATACATGGCTCGGGAAATGAATTTGACCGTCTGTTTAGTGATGCAAAAGTACCACTTTATCCCGGCTGCTCAAAATTTACTCAATTATCTTTTGTCATGAAGCAAGATGAGATTGGACTAGTACATGTGTCTATATATATCAAATAATTGATTTTTGCTCGTTTAATTTTATATGTATGTATATGCCACGATATGTTATTGTTAACGTTTTATTATTAGTGATAAAAATTTTAAAATTTATGAGATTGATATCTGTTAAAGGCTTGTGAAAAACAAAAGACACTAGATCAATTTGGTTTTCTATGTTCAAACATTTCCAAAGAGCCCACAAAATTGGATGGATCTCAAGTAAAAGAGCGCACAACGATTCAATCTAAAGACATCAATATTGCGCGATCAATATATATTGCGAATGCTATGGAAAAAGCTCAAACAAAGCAATTGTTCTTTGCTCCATATTTAACCAAGTAAGTGTTGATTATAATATTTATATGTTATTCAGATTACAATTATTTTGTCAAATTTGGTTTATTTGAGGAATTTAATGATATGAGTATTGCCTAGGGGACATTGAATGTTGTGTATTGAAATCTCTTTAAAAATGTTGTCTTTTGGCTCAATCCAATGGGAGAAAAATTGAGAGTCGACATCAAGCATATAATTGAAATGTAAGTATGAAACATGTTATAAATATATCTAAGAAGCCAATAAAATTCTACCTTGTAGTAATGTAATTTTGTATAGATAGGGGTATGAAGGTGTGGATTGCTAACAAACTTCTCAACAAGCCTAACAAGGCGATAAACTGGATTGAAGTAAAGATTAGTTTTAGTTAACTTTGTTAGCAAAAGTTTATTATGAAATGTGTTGGTTCACTCTTCAATTTATTAGTTTATAAAAAACTTTGTGATGACTTTTCTCTAAATTCATTAATGTTGATTATTTTGTAGTGTTCTCACCGGAAAAATAATGCAAATTGTGGTTATTATGTCCTTCGATTTATTCAAGAGATTATCACAGGAGGACAAGATCATGTTCCTAAGAAGGTATGTGTATAATTGTAGTTACTTCTCTAAATATTTACAATTATTAACTTGTCAAAATCATCACTTGTCAAAATCGATTTATTATTAGTGAAGTTCACTATTATTATAGCTTGCATCAGCTATATTCACTTTTCCATGTGTTGTCATGTATATATGACATGTTTTCTCACTAAATCATTTCCCCTTAATTGACAGTGGTTTCGAAGTCAACTAAGTCGTTGCCGTATTCACAAAAGCAAATTGATGAGGTTCGAGATCAGTGGGTTAGTTATGTGCAACAACTCATACGTGTACACTAATTGTATTGGTTTCATTAAGTTGAAAGAACGGATATTGGAGTAACTAGGTATCTTATGAAATATTTATGGATTTTTAGTGATTAGTATTTTGAGATGATCAAAATGATTATTGTTGTCAATTGACATGATTATATTTGATTTATCATCATGGTGTTGTTGATGATTGTCTTTGAGTATTATTTGTCAGTTAGCCGGTCAATTTAGCTTGTTCATTGTGTTGGATTACTACAGGTGCACGGTATATATGCACAATACAATAAATATAGCAAAATCAAAAACAAACATAAAATATTACTTCGGTTGTAGATGAAACCGTGATAAAACACATTTGTCACGGTCAAATTAACATTTAACACGAGCTACTAATTTACCACGATTCAATATTATTACCACGATTGAACATTATTACCATGGTTCTATAGCACCGTGTTAAACACGTTAAACACAGTTCCAATAGAACCGTGGTAAACACGATTAACACGGTTCGAAGAGAACCGGTAAACACGTTTAACACGACACTTTTAACACGGTTGGGAGGGCACCGTGGTAAAACTGCATGTGGTAAACGTGTTTACCACGGTTCCAGCTCAACCGTGTTAAACATGTTTAACACGGTTCAACGCGAACCGTTGTAAACATATTTAACACGGTTCTGCACGAACCGTGGTAAAACTGCTTGTGGTAAACGTGTTTAACACGGTTGGACGCGAACCGTGGTAAACACGTTTACCACGGTTGAAACATGAACCGTGGTAAACACGTTTAACACGGTTCTGGCCCAACCGTGTTAATTACGTTTACCACAGGCAGTTTTAGCACGGTTCATAATCGTGTTAAATAATGCACACGGAACCGTGTTAAATGTGCATTTTTGTACTAGTGACACATGATCTCAAACGGTAAACTCCAATCCGGAGGTTGCATGATAGGTGCGGAGATCAAGGCGTTCTTCAACCTACAAAAAGCCTCAAGGCAATCCTTGGAGAAAACAAACTCAACATCTTTCATTAGTAGGTTAGTAAGAGGCTTAGAAATTTTTGAGAAATCTTGAATAAACCTCCGGTAAAAACCGGCATGCCCTAGGAAACTCCTTACCCCCTTCACCGAGGTAGGTGGTGGCAACTTCTCTATTGTTTCGATCTTGGCCCTATCAACCTCAATGCCACGATTAGACATCAAGTGTCCTAACACAATACCTTCACTTACCATGAAGTGGCATTTTTCCCAATTCAAGACAAGGTTTGTCTCCTCACATCTCTTAAGTACTAATGACAAGTTAGCCAAGCAATTATCAAAGGAAGAACCATAAACAGAAAAATCATCCATAAACACTTCCATGATGTTTTCAATGTATTCCGAAAAGATAGCCATCATACACCTTTGGAAGGTGGCGGGTGCATTACACAACCCAAATGGCATCCTCCTATATGCAAAAGTACCCCATGGACATGTAAATGTGGTTTTCTCTTGGTCATCGGGGTGGATAGGGATTTGGAAAAATCCACTATAGCCATCTAAATAGCAAAAATGAGAATGTTGAGCTAACCTCTCTAGCATTTGGTCAATGAAAGGGAGAGGGAAGTGATCTTTCCTAGAGGCCATGTTCAATTTCCTATAGTCAATACACATCCTCCATCCCGTAACCGTCTTAGTTGGGATTAGTTCATTGTTCTCATTAGTCACTACGGTCATCCCACCCTTCTTAGGAACTACATGAACGGGACTAACCCACTTACTATCCGAAATAGGGTAGATAATTCCCGCATCTAGCAACTTAATGATCTCCTTTTTGACTACCTCTTTCATTGTAGGATTTAGTCTTTTTTGATGTTCAATAGAGGGTTTATGGTTATCTTCCATCAATATCTTATGCATGCACAAAGAAGGTTTTATGCCAACAAGGTCATCAATAGTATAGCCAATGGCTTTCCTATGCAATCTTAGCTCATGCAACAACTTAGCAAGTTCATCATCACTCAAGCATGCATTCACAATCACCGGATATGTAGAATTATCACCAAGAAAAGCATACTTTAAATGAGAGGGGAGGGGTTTGAGTTCAAGTTTAGGAGGACCTTTATCGAGTGGAGACGTTCCAAATAACGTTGGATGAGATGAATCCAAAGCAAATGAAGACCCTTCAAGGCTCCTTGAAGCTTGACCATCATCAAGAGCTGCTCCTGGGAGAACCACGGCTGAATCCACGGTTCTTGGCACATCCACGGCCGTGGAAGTTGCCAAGCTTGCTCGTTGAAGCTTTCCAGAGAGTTCTACGGCCATGGAACACATTCCACGCCCATGGAACTTACAGGTGTTCAGCACATCTTCGTGGTCTTCAATTTGAGCTCTTGTCTCCTTTTCTAGTGCTTCCAAGGCCTTGATTTCTTCATTGCAAGCCTCCTCATCACCTTCCTCCATCAAGCTTAAGGTGAGAACCTTTTCCAAGGGGTCCTTGATCAAGATCGAGCTCACAACTTCTCTAGACTCCTCTTGCTCGACTATGTTGAATACATCTTCATCAAGGGTTGGCCCTTTCATCATTATGGACAACTTGAACTTGATGTTCTCTTCTCCAATGTTGAAGGAGAGAGTCCCATTCTTGCAATCCACTAGGCATCCGGAAGTGGCTAGGAAGGGTCTTCCTAAGATGATGGGAACCGGATAGTCCGCCGGAATATCCAAGACAACAAAATCAATTGGCACATAGAATCTTCCTAGTTGCACCGGAATGTCTTCTAAGATCCCAACCGGGTGAGTGATAGAACGGTCCGCCATATAGAGGGTCATCTTGACCGGTTTCGGCTCTTCTAGCCCAACCTTGTTGCAAAGTGCAAGCGGTATGATGCTTACACTTGCTCCAAGATCACAAAGGGCTTCATACTTCACATCTCCCACTCCAATTGGGACACAAAAGGAACCCGGATCTCTTAGCTTGGGAGGCATCTCCTCCTTCATTGTTTGGATCAATTCCGAGGACCTCCTTGTCATTCTTATTTCCCCATACTCCCCCAACTTCCTTTTGTTGGAGAGTATCTCCTTCAAGAACTTGCCATATGCCGGCATTCCTAAAATAGCATCTATGAACGGAATATTAATATGCAATTTAGACATTAGTTCAAGGAATTTACCAAAGTGATTGTCCAAGCGAGCTCTTGCTCGTGATTGTGGGAACGGTAGTGGTGGTTTGTATGGAGGCGGTGCCACATAGGTTGGCTCTACATCCTTGCTCTTGCCTCCGCCTTCTTGCAATATCTCTTCTTCTACCACTACTTGCTTTCCCTTAGCATTTTCCTTGGGCAAAGGATCCTTCATGCTCAACCCGCTCCTTGTAGTAATAGCCAACACTTGGCCTCTTGGGTTGTCTTCGGTCCTTCCGGGAAGCTTTCCCGGATCTCTATGGGCTTCACCCGCCTTTTGGAACACTTGCGCTTCCAACACCCTTTGAGCCTTAGAAATAGAAGTCACCGTGCTCTCAAGACCACTCAACCTTCCAAGCAATTGCTCAAACATCATTTCGGTCCTATCCTTTGGAGGTTGAGTAAATCCGGGTGGAGGTTCTTGTGAAGCTTTTGGTGGTGGAGTTGTGCTTGTGGAAGCGGGAGGGTTCAAGGCTCCATCTGGGTTAGAATAGGAAAATCCGGGATGGTTGTGGTTGGGCCGGTAATTGTTGAATTGCCGGTTGTTGTTGAAGTTCCTTGGGCCTTGGTAGTTGTTGTAATTGCCCCTTCCCATGTAATTGACATCTTCCTCCTTGGAAGACAAGTTCGCTTGCACTTGCACTTGAGGAGTTGCTTGGTTCTTCAAAGTTGTAGCACACAACTCTCTCAAAGTCTTCAATTCATTGTTGATGGCATCAAGCTTGAAATTGCTCATGGTGACTTCACTCACTTCATATGCTCCCGTCTTTCTCCCTTCACTCTTCCTATGGGAGTATTTCTCAATTACTAGAGCTTGTTTCTCTACAAACTCCCAAGCTTCATCCACATGCTTTTCCATGAAAGTCCCACCGGAAAGAGATTGGAGCTTGAATTGGCTATCTTCATCAAGTCCCTTAAAGTAGATCTTCAATAGCTCAATCTTTGGTATACCATGGTGTGGACAATCTAGGAGAAGATCTTTGAACCTCTCCCAAGACTTGAACAAACTCTCTCTATCCTTCATCACGAAGGCATTGATCTTCCCTCTTAACTCGGTGGTCTTGGAAGGTGGGAAGAACTTAGTCAAAAACTCGGTTGTCATCTCCTCCCAAGTACTCACTCGCCCTTGTGGAATAGATTGATACCAAGCCAAGGCTTTATCCTTAAGAGAGAAGGAAAAAGCCCTAAGCTTATGGTTGTTGCTCTCCAATCTTGGCGGTCTAAGAGTCTCCGTCAAAATCTCATAGTTCATCAAGCGTTGATGAGGAGACTCTCCTTCCATCCCTCCAAATTGATTATGCCGGATCATTTGTAGAACTTGAGGGTGGAGCTCGTAGTTGTGGGTTGCGGGATCTCCTAAGTTCACACCCGGACGGTGTGCTCTTTGAGCTGGATCCATACGTCTCCCTAATATTTGTGGCTCTTCAATAGCAATGGGGACAACCCTAACATTCGCCGCCGGCTGCGGTTGTGGTGGAGGAGGTGGAGGTTGTTGACGATTAAGCTCTCCTTGTACAAGGGCTTGCCTAATCTCATCAATCTCCCTCCTAGTTGCTTCTTGCCTCTCATTGGCAAGTCTCCTTTCTTCCTCCAAGAGTTCATCTCTTAGCCTAATTTGCTCTAAAGCCTCATCCAATTCAGCTTGGAGATCTCTTCCGGCCATCTCTTTTCCCTTTTTAATGCTCTTGGATCTAGAACTAAGGGTTTTCTCCGGTTCGGGATCGAATGGAGCTAAATCCTTGCCACGAGATCTTCGCATACACCTAAAGAGTGAGAGATGTCCTGAAAAGCAAAGACACAAACCAAAGAGAGATCAAAAGCAACAAGAAAGATCTACACTATAAACAATCACAAAATAGACTCAATCTAGACCTAGTCCCCGGCAACGGCGCCAAAAACTTGTTCACTTCTAGGAATAGATGTGCAAAAGTCTTACAATTTATAAACTCGTTATATGTCTCCTAACTCCTAACGAACCCGCAGTGTACGGGACGTTTGTAGTAGGGATAGTATTCCGAGGTCGAACACAAAGACTAAGGTGAGATTGATTCGATTAGTGATCAAGTTTAGTGAAGATCTAGTCTAAGAAAAGGGAAAGGAATAAAGAAATGAAAATCTAAATGTTTTTGGTGGGTTTTTAGGTGATCAATTAAGGATCACAAATAATGCAAAACGAACAATTAACTAAACTAACAAAACAACACAAACAAACAAGCTAAAAACGAGATATAGATCAAAAATAGAGAAAAGCGGATTCTAGGGGTTGGAAATTCCGGTTATGGCATAGGACTCAAGCTATCTAATCATTCCTTGGATTAACTACGATATGTTGGGAGTGAGTGTTTCTAGATTGGGATCAATCACCGGGTAGGTCTCATGGTCCACTAGTCCGTCCCTAAGATCTCATCACCGGGTAAGTCTCTAAGAACCTAAGGGAAGGAATTCTACACAAACCGGATTGTCACCTAGAGATCTAACCTATCCTCACCGGGTAAGTCTCAAAAGGGTTAGTCCTAAACAACTATCCTAGCACACTTAGTCCAATGGCGGCTTATGAGGCTCACCACTACCTAGGGTTTCTCATCTTTGGAATCTAAGAGTAAGAATCACCGGGTAGGTCTCTTCTAACACTTAGTTGCTAACACTAGGTCACCCTAGGGTAGATTTAACTCAACAAACACTAGGATTTCAACATTCTAACAATCTAAAACTAGATCCATCGAACCAGGGAGAATCACGGGTTGTTCTACCAAATCCACGGCCGTGGACTGGCAAGAACAAACCGTGGATCCTAACAGAAGTTTCGTTCAAGTGAGTGGCTCAACCAAGGGCAATTCTAAGTCCATCCTATCATAGTCCTAGCCACAACCATCCTTTCCTTACCCTAGAATCGCATCTATTTAGCCTACAACATTCATCATAACAAACGAAATCATCAAACATAAAATCATGGCTTCCATTTGCAAGATAAAGAAGAGAAAGAGATGCAAAAGTGAAGCAAATAAAACCAAGCTGAAATTAAGATTAGAATGACTCACAACCCTTCCAAAAGAAGGTTTAAATGGTTCATACAACTCTAGAAATCGATTCCGAAATTCTTCACTACAAAAGCTATCAAAGTCTATCAATGGTGTGCTCTTCTTCTCCTCTCCAATGGTAGCTCTCCTTCTTGAGAGAATCTTCTTGTTGTGAGAGTGGGAGAGAATGTGTAATTGGATGGTGGAATGGAAGATCCTTCTCTCAGCCAATGTAGGACCACTTTTATACTACAACTTTGCAAGAGTTGGCCAAGAGATCGTGGCACAACTGTCACAACCGCCTGGCAAGAACCACGGTTGGTTCCACGGCCGTGGAAGTGCCAGTGAACCGTGGTTTGGTGCTTCAGTGTTGCCTTGGTTCATTAAGCTTTGATTTGGTGCATGGCTTGTGTTGACAAGGTTCCATGAGTCCTCCTTAGCCTCTAGCTTGCATCCTAATGAGTCCGAGGGTGTGTCATCTTGATGAACGATCCTCAAACGTATCGATTTAGCTCCTAAATCTCCCAAAATACCTACAAAGCAATGCACAAGTCCGTGTAGACGCCTATCTCGACAAAATACGTGAATTGGGTGCAAACGTCGTGAACTAGTGCTAAACCATGCATGAATGAGTGAAAAATCTATCTAAATAATCACCTAATCCTGAGTCATAAATCGTGTTATCAAGGCCCATCCAAGCCTTATTTCCTTCTTTTGCCTACAAATTATACCCAGGTGTGAACTAGTGCTAAACCATGCATGAATTGGGTGCAAACGTCGTGAACTAACTGGCCCGACAGCTCCCAAGATCATCCGTATGCCTTGTTCCCCAAACGGTTCTTCCTCCAAGCCTTATTTCCTTCTTTTGCCTACAAATTATACCCAGGTGTGAGCCTTATGACGTAGATTGGCAAGAGAAGAAACAGTTGCTTATACACTTACCTTGTCAACTTCGATCACCATTATGGCAGCATGCATCCTTCCCCTCTTCACGTCCACACTCACTTTATCTCACCCAGCCGAGCCCTTATCTCCATCTCTCTTCCTACCTTCCTTACACAACAACAGATCCCTCATTTCCCTTCATGTGATCACGCTGAAGGCAAGAGATTCGTCTTACCTTACCAGCCACAATCCTTTTTCTCTTGCATGCCTTAATATACAACCCTAGTCGTCACCCTCTGTTGCATTCCCCTTTCTCCTCCTCTTGAAACACCAACGAAAATACCATGTAGATGGCTTCTATCGACACTAGGCAGCCTACAACGAACCTATTGCATCGGCACCAACTATGGCGCCTTCGATAGTGAGCGGTCAGGGGAGACTTTCCCCCTTGTAGTCGCAGCCTAGGAAGACAACCATCATCGTTTATTCTACCCACAATTCGTAAGACACATTCTCCCTCCTCTTTCTCTTCCTCCACCATGTTGAAACAAGTACACTAACCCCTTATGTCGGTAACTCTACCAACAACAGGAGTAGCATATGGACATAGCCTTCTACACCGGTGCAGGGACGAAGCAAACAATTCTTGGCCGACTGCAGAACATAGAGTAAGTGAGCTGGTTTCCCTTGTGATGTGTGCATACATAAAGAAGTGTATTGAGATGCTTATGGATACTTTTGTCAAGGGATCGAACCATCGGCCATCCACGTGCACAGACTTGGAGAAACCTTATATCAAACTCAAGATCTATTGGTATGGGTACAACTTAGTAGAGTGGAGGTGAGATTTGAACTCGTGACCTCCTGCTCCTTCAGTTGAGTTCTAGAAATAGTTCAGCATGTACTCATCTTTGACCTGATGTTTCGATATCATAGATCCATCTTTCACCGTTCAATTTTAGGTATGTTGTTTAGATTTGCTACAGGTTAGAGTTGATGCCGAGTGATCCGGAAGGTAGTTTAGCTGGATTTCCGTACTCCATAGGATGGGGTTTGGGTCTTTATTTATCAGTCTTTTCTTTTGTTGCATGTTGTCCTTAGAGATTTTGACTCTAAGATATATTGTTGGTTAACAGTCTTTTGTTGCATTCATAACATTAAAACTCTTTTTTTGATATTCGGTTTTCCTTTATTCGTGTCTTGTTGTAAGATTTAGTGAAATCGTTGTCAAACTAGGGTTGGGACCTATTGTGAGGTTCTAACCCATAACTCCCGAGTTTTGAGACTTTGGGGTATTATAAACTAGAGCATTACAATAAGAATAAAATATATGAGGAAAGAAAACACACACCAACTACACTTATGGGTAGAGGTGAGCATTTCCAGATATCCGGTCTGATTCGAAGGCTGGGATATCCGATCCGAGTATTTATTACTAGACTAGTCGGATATATCCGATCCAAGTATTTATGACTAACTACCGGATATTTTTGGATTCGGATTTTTCCGAATCGGATCTGCAGAATCATGGATCGCATTTTTTTGCTAACCCCTACTTATAGGTGCGTAGTTGCAGTGCATTTACAGAAATATTTAAAATGCACTCCAACTAGGCACCCCATAAGCGTAGTTGAAGTTTTTTTTCCAGGAAAATCAGCCCAAAATAATACCAACTATCAACATTGAACCCAAAGTAATATCAAATGTACAAATTATTATGAGCGATACAAGCTATGAATGTGTTTACCAAAAATAACTTGTCTTGCTTTTTCGGGAAAAATCATAATTCGACGATAACATGACAACCAAAATCTTACATGTAATAAGAAATAGATTAGTTGTGTGACGTGGATTTTATTTTTTTTAAATCAAGTTAATAACATAAAAATGTTAAAAAAAATATGAATTAAGCTCTCTTTTTGAAAATTATAAACTATTTTATTTTAAATTATAAAAGCAACATTTTTTTTGTAAAATCTATGATTTAAAGAAATAAAAAAATTTACAAAAATTATTTTTATTTAAAAATTAGTTAAAATATATAAAAAAAAACTTCCAAAAAAAGTTTTAAGAAATTCACAAGAAAAATGAGACATGTAAGATTCCGGTTGCCACGTCATTGCCGGAGTTAGGTTTTTTGCCGGAAAAATAAGACATTATTTTTTGTAAAAATGTTGATAGTTTGTACCGCTCCTAGTAATTTTCAACGTTGGTATTATTTTTTGTTTCAATGTTAGTAGTTGGTATTATTTTTCGATCGGCTTCAAATCTGCTCCAACTATGCATGTCATGTCATATGCATAGTTTAAATCCGGAGGTGAAAAACCAAACTACGCACCCGAATTACGTAGTGTTGGTGACTAGTAAAAGTTGACAAGATTAAACTACTAGGGTAACTTATTTTTCTAGAATACAAACAAGTCCCCTAGTATTTTACATGTTTTAAGAATAGATAAATTAATAATAAGTGAATCTTTAATAGGCAGTTAATGGAAGATATTTGAATATTAATTAACCGTAAAATAAGGAAACAAGTCAAATAAGGTAACTCTGCTGAGATTTCCAATATCAAATACCCATAATTTTTGCAATTCAACTTGAGACGGGAGAAATCTTTCGCCATATTAGTTGCGCCATAGCATTCTTCTCGAGCTCTCGTCTTCCGCCTATTCTTCATCCTCAACATTCTCATTCAATCGCAGTTTAAACGGCCGTCTTCAACAGGTTTAAGTTACCAATTGGCTCAAAGGATAATCCAAATCTCGAATCGAATAAATTCAGTTTCGTCATAGCCAGTGCTCTCGAGGTCTCGTCTTCATCCTCGACATTTTCTTTCAAGCGCCTATTAAACGATCGTCTTCAACACGTATAAGTTACCAATTTCTTCAAAGGATTATCGAAGTCTTGGATTGACTAACTTCAGTCGCCATAGCCAGGTATGATATATTCGGATAGGGGTTGATTATGTACATATGTTGCTGATTATGTACATATGTTGCTGCGAAAAAATTACTAACTATATATGTACCAAATATGTAGTTTGTGTACATTTGGATAGGGTTTTGATGATACACAGACAAATTTTGTGTGTACATATAAAATGATATCTATTAGAATATGTATAGTTTTGTGTTTGCATGTACATATGTTTTGCAGTCTCTAGTGATTATGTACATATTTTGTTGTGAAAATGTATTATATATGTACATATGTTTGCAGTCTTTGCGATTATGTACATATGTTGCTGCGGAAATCTTACCACGATTGATTCAATATCGTCGCCATGGATGAACGCAAGTTGGAAAGGACGAACATTTCGAAAAATATTTTAATTTACTTAATAAATGGAGATAATTTTGATTCCCTTAATAAATGGAGAGAGAAAGATATTTACTTTCCCGTTTTGTAATAATTAATTGCTTAATAAATCGAGAGAGAAAGATATTCTCATTTCCTTAATATCCTCTTTTTATTTTAATAAATAAATTTTTATATAATCTGGAGGAACCTATTTTATAACGATTATTAAATTGGGGCCCTTTATATGTTCATTTTACAAAACATACCTACTCCCTATTTTGCCCCATAAAAGTTTTCGTCGGTACGTCTAGAAACTCCGATTAACATTTGAAAATTAGTTATATAGTTGAACAATTTTAAATATAGTTGAAAATTTGGTCATATAGTTGAACAATTTCGAATATAGTCGGACAATTAACATATTTAAACAATTACGAATTTAGTTGAACAAATTGTAATCGAACAAATACTATATATATAAATAATTGTTACTTAGTACAATGACTATGGATCATTCTTATTTATAATCCTAAACTTAGTTCTCATTGAACTGAACCCTAAGTATGTACGTTTTTATTTTGCCTTGTTAACACCTTCCTTGATGTATAATCCTGCTAAATAAATTGTCACGACTGTTTTCATCATGACGGGTGAAAATGGGTGGACCCGTGACCTAAACCGATCCGGAAGGTCACAGGTTTAACGGTTTTGAGTTGTTACAAATTCGGATTATAAAAACCGTGTTAAAACTCAATATTTACTGATGAGCTTGAACCGGATCATATTTTGACGGGTCTACTTATAATGATTACATTTGTTATAATGAATTTAGTACCATATCATTCTTATTAAAAGCTTCTTCTACACAATAAAATAATGAAAAGCACAGAAATGATTGGGTACATACATCTAACACTCAATTCATTTGCTTTTCTTGTTTGTAGATTCTATTATTATTATCATTATTATCAGAATTATTATGAATCATTATGAACTACCATTCACCATACCACTTTTTAACATGATTGCTCCAAATTTTAATTTCACACGCCTCTTTAATTATATTCTCATGAATGTTTTTAAATTTGAAATATAACCATTGATTAATTTTTAGATATATTGATATAATATTTATACACGTAGCGATGAATTTACAAATACATGATATTGCGCGTTAGTGTTAATGTGTTTCATGCGTATCTGACAAGTTACATTATATTTTGTGTTCGTCACTCGAGTATCATCCGTCTGTTAACAGGTGTTTATACGGGACGGATTTTCAGAAACACCTATCGAATACGAGTTAAGTCGTCGTCGATACAAAGTGGTACGATTATGAATCACAAGGTCATCAATATTGAAGATGCACATACCCTACCGTTTTTATTAAAATTCATATAAATTTCCCTTTACCAACCAAATATATATAGTACTTGATAATATTATTTAGTACTTGCTTTTGCTTGATTTGTATCGGTGGTGGCTCTACTTCGTCTACTAAATCGGTCCATGCGGCGCAAAAATGAGTCCATTATGACTGCAAAAGTAATTACAGAAAAGAATTCATAATTTACAACTTATATTATGTAAATAATATTAATAAAAAAATCAATAAGACTATGTAAAATAATATAGCTATTATTTTTCTTTACTAGATAAGACTTATTAGAACATGATTGTTTTGGAATTAAGAATTAAATCGTTTTAGGCATGTGGTTCCTTCTTTCTTTTTGTATTGAGGAGTGAAAATGTTTGGAACCGAACTACAAAGATACTGAAAGGTATGGGGTTCGGTTCATGTATTTTTAAAGAGTCGAACAATTTGGAACTGAATGACAAAGGAATCGTTCGGAACCGAACCATAACTGTCTATTTTGAAACTGTGATTTATATGGAACCGAATCAAAACCAAGTCGTTTAAACTAATAATGATATTATAACAACTTTTATTTGTATATGAATTGCAGCAGTTAAAGTACAAAGATTTATAAGTAAATATATTTTTTTTATAACGGTTCAACTAGAAAAAAAAATCAGCAAATTAGTTAAAGGAACTAGACTGAATCGTAAAACCGGATCAGGTCCCAAGGGTTCAGGCAGAAACAAAAGCCGATTAACCGCCTAAGATTTATAACTACATAATATATATTTTTTTATAGAGTATATATTATATATACATTTGGGTCGAACCCTGTAGAGAAGAGTATATAAATAGATATATAAAACTCTAAGGGCCCGTTTGGTTCCAACTCCGGAAACGGAAACGGAAACGGAATGGAAACGAATTTAGTCCATATGTATATCCTTATCCATGAAGTTTTGTGGAATCATTCCTTGGGGATTAATGCAAAATGCACTTGCTCCCTCACATTTTGTTACCCTATAGGGTATCAAAAGTAATCAAATTCTACTCCAATTCCTTCAAACCACAAGGAATGATTCCACAAACTTTCATGAACATTGGTATACATATGGACTAGATTCGTTTTCATTTCGTTTGCGATTCCGGAGTTAAAACCAAACGGGCTGTTCGCTCCAAATGGTGTGTGCAAGCTTTAAATTTATAACCCTAGACGTAAGCTTAAAACAAGGATGCGAACCCGCAGTGTACGGGTCAATCGTAGTAAAAAGCAAGGAATTCCAAGGGTCGATCACAGGGACTTAGTGAAACAAAGTCCAATTACGGTAAGCTTTAGCAATCACTAACCACAAAGCAATTAAAACAATCAAAGATGATAAAAGTCAATAAAGGAAATATGCAATTCTAGGGATTAAAGCATCTAGTTGTGGTTCCAACTCAAGATCTAAAGATAAGCGGACAAAGCTGAGGTTTTTGCATAGGGAAGGTGTTACTAAAGTGGAATAGATCACCGGGTAAGTCTCACTACTCACTAATCCAAAAACATAACTCCCATTACCGGGTAAGTCTCAAGGAATTAAGATAAAGAACTGTAACCTCAAACTAACACACCATCTAAGGGAATAGAATCAACCTTTACCGGGTAAGTCTCAGGCTAACTCACAAAGATGGGATGAAAGCACACTCAAACCCCAATAAAGGATAAACCTTTATTACCTACACTTATGATCTTAGGTAAACAAACTAAGGAATTACCGGGTAAGTCTCATCCTAGGCTTGCATTGAACCAGGAAAGGTGTAATAAGAATAGGATTTGGCAAACTTTAACACTTAACTCTCAGTTTCGGATCAGATAAGTCACCCCGGTCAGCCAAATTCCACCCCGGCCGAGATGTTCATCGACTGAGCGAGATGCTTAGGGTTAAGGTTAAAGACTCGAACTTTCAGGGTCCTACTGTGATTAAGATCATTCTATCATTGTTTTTCCCACAACCTTCAGCCAATCACCCTAGAATCACACAAAGAGATTAGCCACTCATCATCATGAAAGTATTAATCAAATATATGGGAAAAAAGAGAATAATTGAACAAGAAAACCTTAAGAGAAAGGTTTCAATAACTGAATCAATTATCAAACACAAGCGTTCCTTGGATAGAAATCCAACAAGACAAACAACAAGGAAGGGAATCTAAGATAATCTTACAAAAACCCTTCAAAAGCTATAAAAGCTATAGACTTTCTTCCTTCAACCTTCAAAAAGGTTCTTCAAATCTCCCAACTGGAGTATGGCTGCTGCGTGCTATGCGGGATCTCCAACTGTATGCGAATGTCGGATTTGTGGGAAATCAGACCCTTTTTATAGGAAAAAAAATACCCTCCAAAGATAAGATATCTTAGAAAGATCTCTTCCCATAAAAATACGTAAAATATATGATCTAGCATATCTTCTTCCTTCCAGGAGCCAAACCCAAAAATATAAGATCTCTTTCCAAAGATAAAAGATCTCAGCCAAGAATAAAATATTCTCGCCGCGTCCCAGGTGTTCGCCTCGGTCGAGTCGACTTCTTTGGATCACCTCGGTCGAGGTGACTCTGTGGTCAACCGAGGTGAATCACAACTGAATGTGAAATCTCTCAAATCTGGTCCATAGTGAATCTTTAATCCATGGCTATGCTTCCTGGAAGTTTCCTTATGTTCCTGAGTGTAGCTCCAATGACTCCATAGCTCCTTTTGCTCCTTTTTGATGCAAAACGTGCCATTTTACCTACGATTACAACAAAACTAGGTGTAGACCTCGATTCCCGCAAAGGTAGATGAAATGGTAATATAATCACATATTATACATACAAACATGCAGATTATTGAAGATAAAACGTCCAAACGAACTCCAAAATATAGACTATAATTCATGCTATCACGGGCCCTAAATCTTACTTTTGATTATAGCTAATTTGATCTCTATACAATTTGTTTGTAGTGATATGAAAAGCACGCGATTTTAAGTGGAACAAAATCACCATTTATACAGGAAAATTTTCTTACAAAAAAACATATTTTACCACAAAATCACTCATATTTGAGATTTTGTCTGTGAATATACTAAATAAAGAATAAAGTATCAATATAAATGTATTAGTTATGTTGTTCATAACGTTACAGGCTAAACTAGTGATGTATTAAAATAAAATTTGAATTTGTTAAGATGAAGAGACTTGAAAAAATCAAACGCATAAAACAAATATATTCTACTTTTATCATATATTATAAATTGATATGTTTTTGGGTCAATTTTGTATATCTTATATTTTGTTATGTTTTGGAATAATTAACTGCCATTTTACCAAAACTATGGTGGACATCCTTTAGCCTTTTTTAGTCTGATTTTTGGGATTGTATATTTGAAACCAGGAAAAGAATTCGATTTTATCTTCAAAATGGAAAAGGCCTTCTTTTTTTTTTTTTTAAAGGAAAATAGTATTTTAAAAGGAAAAAAAGCCTTAATTTGTTCGTCTAAATTTTGATTACTTCCTCCGATCGTAAATAATGAATTCCTAGGATCTAAATTTTGATCGAATTTAAATGTCATTTTATGTTTTCAAGATTATTAATTAAGAGAGAGTTATGAGAATAGTTCATGAAAATTGTTTTTATTAAATATTTTCATAATAAAATATTCACTCATTGGTTTAAAGGGTGGTGAACATTTAATAAGAGATAAAATTGAAAAAAAACTTTATAAAATTAAGGTTGTTTAGGAGTTTTCTTAATAATTGTGTCAATGGCTAAAAAGTCATTTATTTATTATCGGAGGAAGTATAATGTTTGCAAACTCTAATCGATAAATCGATCAGGGATGTTAATAGGACAAGAAAAATAAAGTAGATAGATTTAAATGTCATTATCCGCGTGAGGATAGAGATGAATGAGATTAAAGTCTTGGAGATCCCGTTCTTTTTAGGGATCATTACAAAGATTTCTGGTGAGTAGATTTATGGACAAATTAATGGTGATTTATAATTTTTATAATATTTATAAATAATTTGAATACCTTGATAATTATTTTACTAAGTTGGGTTAAAAAAATTTTAATTTATATTAAATATAAATAATATACAAATGGGTTCATAAGGTAAATGAAAAATTCAATAAAACTCAAAAAAAAATATCAACAATAACTATAAATAAATAAAAAGTAGAGATGAATGAGATTTTCTAACCGGAATATATTTACAACCTTTAATCTCGAGCAGGTTTAAGAACTTGAATTGGAGAGATTATGTTAAATACAGTATAAACAATTCGACTTTTGGAACCAAATCTGTCTCGTTGACACCTAAAACCAAACAATGGTAGTAGAAGTAGATCAACAACTTTCTAATAAAAATAATAAATAAAAAAATAAATAAATAGAGGGTGATTTTAATGCATTTGAGTCTTACAAAAAAAAAAACAGAAAAACGAGTAGGGCCCAGTTGGTGAATGAGCTGCCGGGTGGAGCTGTCGGGTGGGTCGGCCCGTTACACAGCAAAGTCACCGGAGCCTTTAAGTAGGCACAACCTACAAAAGTCAATAGTCTATTCACATTAATAGCTACCATTAAGTTAAAATATCTACTAACTCTTTTTTTTTTTTTAAAAATATCAAATTTCGAAAATGACAACTAATTTCATTTCAACCGTATAACTAAATTATATTTATGTGATTTCTTAATTATATTCTCTGTTTATAAAAATTGTCTCGGATGTATGTGAATTCTAGGAGCAATATTATTACACAACATTTCGAACTGCTATATCTTACGCTTATATTGAAAAACGGTATATAAAAGGGATGTATTTTCATAAGTTAAAAAGTTATATGCTTAGCTCTAATATATAATAGAACTAAAAAAAGTCTAAATAGTAGATAAGGCACATTTTAAACAATTGTTAAACTCATTTATATCCGATTAATTAGATAGAATTATATTGGGCTAATTTGGAAACTAGGCTTTTTTGAGAATTAGTGGTACAAACTAGGCTTTTATGATTATTCAATTAAGAAACTATACCCCTTTCTTATTTTTACCGTTCAAATATACTCCTACCAAATTAACCCTAACTCCTTCCTCTCTGCCGCCGCTCCCCTTCCATCTCTCCACTCTCCCTGTGTTCCCAATCTCCGCCGCTGCTCCCCTTCCATCTCTCCTCTCTCGTACAGCAGCGACCGTCCATCTCCGCCGCTGCTCCCCTTCCATCTCTCCTCTCTCGTACAGCCGACCGTCCATCTCAGGTCGTAGAAAACCGGAATCGAAAAATGTCCGGGAACATGCAATGTTATGCACCTCATGACCAGTTCCTCGCTAAAATCACAAGTAAGTGATCTAAGGAGCGCAAGATTTGAGTGGAAGATTATACTGCTGAGATATTTCAAACTTGTTGTAGATAGAGTCTATCGGGGCTATGGTTTCTCAATCGCAGGCTCTACAAGCGCAACCACATAGTTGAAGAATCGCATCCATCATCTCCAACAATGGAGTCTTCAAGCTCGGATTCATCACCCTACCTGGCTCAGCCAACCGATAAGTCGGAATCTGGTATGATGAGGTATCACAAGATATCATCTGGTTTACTAATACAAACTCCCCCTTAATCGACTCTTCTGGTGCACTTCAAATTTCCTTCAATTCTTTCGGTTTATTAGATGCAAGTTTGATTCCCATTAACTTATTCAATTTCCATTGATCTAAATCTTCTATCATCTAAAATATGAATCATTTGATTAGATGCACATCCCTTTCGACTTTCGGTGTATGCCCATCAACTGTTTGCGAAAAGTCCCATGAGAAGTAAAAATCAAAAAGCTTACTGATTATTATAAAGGCAAGGCGGAAGGAGAGGTGGATCTTCATCACCGACCGAAAAGCATTCCGATGCACAGGTAGTTTGCTAGCAAAAAGGATATGTCCCATTAAGAGAGCCAATCAAATCTCTGGTATTTGGCTAATTATATATCACTTTGGAGAGCACAAACTAATAACTATTAAAATTCTATTAACATTCTAGCATTGTGAAGATGGTTTTGGCCAAGGGGAATCCACACTTCGTCCGTGGAGTTCGTGTGCTCATCAAACCTTATAGGAAAAAGGCAAAGCTAGTTGAAAGGTAATTATTGTTGTGAAAAGTTTGTCCTCTATTGTATCAGTGTCTAAGAATGTCTATGATTTCGGGTTTGCCTTGCCGCAGGAAGTACATGGACAAAACTGAGCATTAAATGTATTACCAAGGAAACTAGTGGGATGTTGAATTTGAGATTCATTTAAGTGGGTATAATAGAATTAGTGGTGAACAGCAAGTTGTGCATGGGGTTGATTGATTCATGACTTGAATGGTTGTCTTGTAATAGTGTTGTTTAAGTGTATGTAAATTATGGTATGAAAAAATTATGGTATGAAAAAGTCATACCAGAAAAATATAAAATTGTGGAAGTATGAAATTCTGGTATGATGAAAAATTATGGTATTATGAAAAATTCTGGTATTATGAAAAATTCTAGTATGATGAAATTCTGGTATTATAAAATTCTGGTATAGAAAATTCTAGTATGTAAAATTCTGGCATATAAAATTCTGGTATATAAAATTCTGGTATATAAAATTATGGTATGAAAAAATTATGGTATGAAAAAGTCATACCAGAAAAATATATAATTGTGGAAGTATGAAATTCTGGTACGATGAAAAATTATGGTATTATGAAAAATTCTGGTATTATGAAAAATTCTAGTATTATGAAAAATTCTAGTATGATGAAATTCTGGTATTATAAAATTCTGGTATAGAAAATTCTAGTATGTAAAATTCTGGCTTATAAAATTCTGGTATATAAAATTATGGTATGTAAATTCTGGTATGTAAAATTCTGGTATGAAAAATTTCTGGTATGAAAAATTTCATACCAGAAATTTATTCCGTGAAATAAAATAAATAAATAAAAATTCAGTAATAGTAATTACAACTTAACACTAACTAATGTCTATTATTCTTTTTTTATTAAAATAAAGGGGTTAATTATTTTTACCTACCATTAAATGAAAGTGGTAAAAAATTATGGGGTACATTTACTAAATCATATTCTCAAAAAGGCCTAGTATATCAAATTCTCCCAATTATATTTCTAACATTTTAGTTACGACTTACGAGTCTCAACTACTAATTTTTAATTATCGATTACAAATAAAAGTATTACTCTGCATAAATTGATGTCCCGATACAAAATATGAAATACTCAAGTAATTAATATGATTTTAATGAGGAAGGATGTTACGTCTTATAAATAAACATCATGCTACCGGTTTGAAAATAATATATGCATGTTTTTCTCTGTTTATGCATCTTTTTCAAACCATTTAATATAGTGTTGCCCCCAATTCTAATCAATCTAAACTTGTCACATATTTATTTATACATATTTAATTCTCTAATTTAATATCATACCATGAGAGCTTTCACCAACATTGCCGATAATAAAATTATGAATTATTAGTACAATTTACACTAAAACTATTGAATTCTCATTACATAAAATGGAAAAACAAAAATTGATTATATTAATACATTTATGTTACGAATTCAATTACAAATAATTTTAATTACCCAAAATACTAAATTGTGAAAAGAAGAAAAATTAATAACATGCAACATGTTTATGAAAAGAAGAAAAGAAAACCACAAAAGATACCATTTGTTTACTTGATAAACTAGTATATTACCCGCACTTTGTGCGGGTTCAGTTTTAATAAATATTTAATACTTAAAAATTTATATGTATATTTTATAAAATAAAAATCTGGAGAATGAAATTATAATCATTATTATGATTTTTAATTTTCTTATAAGTATTTATCTCTTCTAATTAATTATATTTTTTAAATTGGTTTGTTAAGATATGCTTGTTGGTAAAAAAATCCGTAAAAGTTTAAAAACTATTTTTATAAATATATTTATTTAAATATTTTTTAAAAATCTAGAAATTAATTTCCAATTTATATTAACATTTACAAATCACTTTTTAAAATAATTTTTTAGGCTTCGATAAACATGGAGTTGACACGTGGCAATAGAGGCTTCTGCTTTAATAGATATAAGATAAGATGGTTTAGAGAGTGAAACTTGTCAACGACTGATGGCGGTTTATAGTTGTACTGTCAACGGGATCAACTCCCGTTGACCGTCAATAGTTGCACCGATAACGGCGGTCGACATTCAATAATTTAACGGTGTCATTAACAATTAAAAAATTGTAAAAATTTTTTTTATAAAAAAAATTCGAAATTTTTTTTCAAAAATAAATAATTTAATGGTTAGAAACTAAATGAGTAAACTATGTGGTTAGATTTTTAATTTATAGTTCAGCACAATCACTTAAAAAATTGGGCCAAAAGAAAAAAGAGCATGAGTCGTATGACCAATGCTTTCTTTGTACAGTTAAAAGAAAGTGCTGCTTCTCCTCAAAGAATGATTGCTTCATCCTCTTCGTTTCAGTCAACCTAATTTGACTGTGAGTATCCATCTGGGATTTACCCTCTTTTCCAGTTATGAATTAAATTCTGCAACTTTTTTCTAGGATAAGTTTTCACATTTACTTTAAGTAATTTTGCGTTCAAGATTGATCAATCCCCCTTCGGCATTGTAGCACTTTAATTCTCAATCGAAATGGGTATACAATCATCCATTGATTGTACCTACTGCTTTCATCAACTGTTCTAATTGCTAAATTCAGGGGTTTTCACATTTTACCTTCTCCCTTTTTTAAGCTTAATTTGCATTTTTGTTTACCTCCAGGCGGCTGGTATACATACAAAAACTCACACATCAAGTTGTTCCCTCTTTGATTGGTGTATTCCCTTTTTCTTGGATAATCTTTCTCTAATCTTCATCCATATATAGATAGTTCTATGTTTGAAAGTTCTTCCCTGTTTATGGGTTTTCCATTTATTTGAACTCTCTGTTTTTCTTCTCTTCCTTTTTATTCAATTTTCTCTGTGAGAAAGGAAAGATTTAGTCATCATGTATAACAACAAGCTGGAAAATTAATCTTGTAATTAAAGTGTGTTGTGTGGAAAGAGCATCTTTGAGGGACCATGCCATTCTTCTCTCTTTCCTTCTTCTTTCCTGTCTTGGGTGCTTGTTAAAAAAGCTGATCCTTTGAATCTCCTCTCGTGATTCTTCCCAATTCATATGGGTAGTATGCCTTCTGTTTGATGAAATGTCTAGCTGAGGAAAAACAACCGAGGGATTTTTATTTACCTTTGCTACAAGAACAAAACCATGAAGTTCATGAAATTGGGATCTAAGCCAGACACTTTCTACACAGCTGAAGCTGTTAGGTAATGATCAAAAACCACTTTCTCCATTTCAACTTTCATTTTACTAACTCCAGTTGAGAAATTTCTTGCACAAAGTTGGGATTCTTGTGATTGATGGTTAAACATGGGTGCAGGTCAGTTTCCTCTGAGGTGGCCAGTGATATCATAATTCAAGTAAAAGGAACCAGATATTTTCTACACAAGGTGAGCCCTTCACAAATTCTACACTATATACCACCATGAATTAATTCACAGTGAGTGAAGAATTTACTTTTTGTGCAGTTTCCAATTCTGTCGAAATGCTTGCGACTTCAGAAGCTTTGTGCGGAGTCTCAAGGCTCATCCCAGCACCAAATAGTTGAAGTCCCTGATTTCCCAGGTGGCGTAGAAGCATTTGAGCTATGTGTTAAGTTCTGCTATGGCATCACCATCACTCTTAGCGCCTACAACATCGTGGCTGTTCGGTGTGCAGCTGAGTATCTTCAAATGACTGAGGATGTCGAAAAGGGGAATTTTATTTCCAAGATTGAGGTTTTCTTCAACTCATGTATCCTCCATGGTTGGAAAGACGCAATTATAACCCTCCAAAGCACTAAGGCCTTTCACATGTGGTCTGAGGAACTCGGGATCACCGGTCGGTGCATAGAAACCATAGCTGCTAGAGTCCTTGCTAACCCTTTTAAGGTCAGTTTGTCTCATAGCCACTCACGTAAAGGACGAGATGATTTGTCTACTTGTAATGGCACTGAGATTCAACGGCAAAGTAAAAGTTGGTGGGGTGAAGACATAGCTGAGCTGAGTATTGATCTGTATTGGAGAACCATGATTGCCATCAAGTCTAGTGGTAAGGTCCCCTCAAGCCTCATTGGAGAGTCACTACAGATATACGCTTCTCGGTGGTTCCCCACGAAGCTATCGGTTTCTAATTTGGATCCAGAAACTGCTATGGAGAAGAATTCAAAACATAGATTACTATTGGAATCAATTGTGAGCTTAGTCCCAGCTGAGAAGAGTGCACTCCCGTGCAGCTTCTTGCTTAAATTGCTTAAGGCTGCAAACAAGCTGGGTGCGTCTTCGTCTTCTAAGATGGAATTGGCAAGAAGAGTTGGGATTCAGTTGGAGGAAGCAACTGTGAAGGATCTGCTGATACCATCCACTTCTCAAGCAAGTGATGCTATGAAGTATGATGTGGATATTGTAATAAGCATATTGGAACAGTTTGTATCCCAAGGGCAGAGCCCTCCAACTAGCCCTCCAAGGGTGAAGGCCAGGTTTGAGAGGAGGCGAAGGTCAAGGTCCGCGGAACATATTGATATGGAGTTTCAAGAGAGTAGGCGGTCTTCCTCGGCCTCACATAGCTCAAAGCTGAAAGTAGCAAAGCTTGTTGATGGCTACCTTATGGAGGTTGCCCATGATAAGAACTTGCCTTTGTCAAAAATGATATCCATTGCAGAATCCATACCGGATTTCGCAAGGGTTGACCATGATGATCTATATAGAGCAATTGACACTTATTTGAAGGTATTGTTTCCATTTCTTGGCTCTGTTGATTTTCACCATTAGCTTGTTTGGTAATTCAAGATTCAGATTAAAATTAAGAATGACACAACCCAGTTGGTATATTAATGTTTGAAAAAAGAACTTCACAGCTTTCCATTGATTCACTTCAGTCCTGATTCTGTATGAATACTTGATTTGATTGATGTTGATACTCTAAATTTTCATGGCAGGCACATCCAGACCTCAGCAAAGATGAAAGAAAACGGTTGTGCAGAATCCTGGACTGCAAGAAGCTGTCAATTGAAGCCTGTATGCATGCTGCACAAAATGAGCTTCTCCCATTGAGACTAGTAGTTCAAGTTCTGTTCTACGAGCACGCTCGAGCTGCCATGGCAGGTAACAAACTCACAGATCTTCCTGCCAACATCAAGGCATTATTAGCCACACAAAATGATGATAATGCATCTTCAAGAAACCGAGCTGCAACTCTAACCACCACAGCTAGCATTCGAGCTGAGGATAAGTGGAACATTTCGGGTCTTAAATCATCACCAAAGGCAAAGCTTGAGACTTTAAAGATGAAGTTGGCTGAGGCTGAAGTGGATGATCCAGATGGATTACTCAAGGCGTCGAAGCTCAAGTCGCTCTGCTCAATCCCTTCTCGGCCTAAGAGGATGTTCACTAAGTTGCTGTCTGTGAACCGGAGTACAAGCGAAAGACGTTGAAGAAAGATGTGTTAGTGTTTTCTCCTCCCTTTTAACTTTCACTATACCAAGATGGATGAATTTTCCAAAAGGGCAAATCCCATTTTTCTTTATGCAGAGAAAAATCCTTTTGTATACTTTCTAGGTAAAGAATGAAAAGAACAGGTGAAATTGTTAATGTAAGTTACCTGCAATAAGATACAGATTATTCTAAGCTGTAAAGAGGTGAACTCTCTTGCAAGCTCTATAGATTTTGTTGTGAAATTTGATATGCTGTAATTCATGTTTGTATGACAAGCGTTTGACAGTGTCTTTATAAATACAATTTTGCACCCAGATGTCAGTTTTCTTCAGCTTATGTCTGACCATGTATGAGATCAAACAAGATCAATGTTGGCTTTAAAGCTCCTTGAAAGGTCAGATGTGTAGATTCAAGAAACAACATAATATGTAGCCACACCAACATTTTTACCTGTGTAAAAGTAGTGTTTGAACAAGTTAATGATGAAGCATTAAGCATGCTAAATCATTTAATGATTCTAGTTGATTTGTCCTACTCAAGTTGGTTGGTGTTTGATGCCAGATCATATTATCAATACAGCCCTTTCTTTAAAAGCCTCAAACCCAGGCTGTTGTTGCTGGGGGCATTGGGCCCCCTCTTTCATCCCTTAATTATGAATCACAATAGTTATAAACAACTGGCAAACAGTGTCTGATTCCCTAATTTACCTTCTTACTAGTAATTTTCTTACAATTTGTATGTACCATTCACCTTACAGCTTCTAATTATCCAATATTTGTCATTATTATAATTTACTCACTAATGCCAAAAATCTCTGAGATTTATGGCTTCAAAATAAGAGTACAAAGAGATTTTATACTTCATTTGTCCCCATAGGATATTTTCGGTCCAAAACCAGACCGAACCGAAAATATAAATGTTGGTGGACCAAGGTTGTGTACAATCTAGACCCGATGATTCCAGCTCGTTGCCCGGTCCAACAATCTATTTTACATTTGTTATTGATTCCATGATATAGGAATGAGAATGATTTATTCCGATACTCATGTTATATATAGAGTGGAATGAGAATTGAAAGATTTCGAACGTGTGAATCTGAGTTCATTAACCACTTTAATTTCTAGATAAAAAGGAGGCTTTGAGTCATTCCAAAACCTAAATTAATCGAACAACCCACCAAACACCATTTGATTCTTTATTCCAACCCGATTTTCGGAACATACCAAACATGCCAGGAAAAACTTAGGGTTCAACTGGCCGAAACCCGAAAAGGGCTCTCAAAATCTTTGGAACAGCCCTGCATAATAATTCTCATTGATCAAATTATGAACTTCTCCTTTAGTACAAAAAACATGCATCCAAATTCACAACTAATCAGATCGAAGACATGAACGGATCACTGCATATTAGTTGTTTTGCTGATAAGTAGCCGTTGGAGTAGTAGGAGTAGTACTTGAAGAAGAAGCCTTAGGCGACGAAGAGCGGTGATCCTTAATAGATGATACACCCAAGTCAAGGCTCTTGGTGCGCTGGAGACTCGGCGCCCTGTGAAGCCTACACCTGAAGGAGCCCACATGGGTTGTCGGTGAGCACAGGCAGCTTCCCGCGGCCTTGCTTGCAGCGTTGCTCGGCTGCCTAGTCAGACCCGTGGGACCCACTATCGCCTCGGCGTCCTTATACTTTGCCATGCTTGGTTCTTCAAACTCCATCATAGTAATTTTCCAGTTAGCTAGTTTATCCTCCTTGTGCTGCAACTACAAATGTATAGAGTTATTTCAGAAAAATTGCTTGATCGATGTAAAGAAGAATTTGAGATAATGTAAAAGAAGTTGAGATAAGCACGTACTAGAAAGAGATGAAGCTTGGGCCGTGAAAGCTGAAGATAAGAGATAAGAAAGATGGTGCATGCGTCTATATCTATATCAACTGCTTGTAGTGCTTGCTTTCGTCTTTATAGTTTATAGCCACGATAAAAAGGCTTCTTTTCTGTCACGGATATAATAACAAAGCTCATTTACATCATAATATACGTTGGAATAATTACTATCTATCTATTGGACTCGAACCTAACGTGTTGAACTTTTCTAGATTTGAAAGCAACTAGTCTAATGTTCGGAGTTAAAGTTTGCGGATGATTAATGTTCCCACATTGATAATATAAGGGAAAAGAGTTTAGTATATAAAGTTAGTGACTTATTCTTATGTTTTATTGATTTAGGATGAAACTTGTTTCTATAAATCGGACCTAACTTGTTCAACCTACAATATATCTAGGGTCGAGTCGAGTGTAATATGACGGTTCAAAATTTGGATAGGAATTTGAAGAGCCCTACCAATGAGACGTGAGATTGGAAAGAAAAAGAAAAAGGCAAAGACCTTTGTTATAGTGGGAGACATTCCCGTGCAGCAAGTGTGAAGTTAAGTCATCACTTACAAGCTAAATTATGTAAGTAGACTTCTTTTCATTGTTTTCATGCATCTTATGAGATAATGTTAAGTATTTCTTATGCTCACGCCCTATCAACTTTAATAAGTAATATTTTAAGAAAATGATAAGTTGTCATTTTATTATAATGATTTAAAATATGGTTGAATTTGGTAAGTATGCATTTTTTATATTTCTATCTGTTAAGTAGACCTATTAGATTTTGTAATTAAGTAAATGTACGCCGTTTTATTTTGAATGAGTTGGCTAGGTAGATAGTTTATGTACGAAGGTGTATAAACTAGACCCCTTTTATTTATATGTTGACAAAGTAGACCCCTCTATATTTTCATAAAAAAACTTATTAAAACAAAAATAAAGGACTCAATAAATCATAATCTTTCTCTCTCCTATTTATCTTTATTTATTTATCTAATTAAGAATGATAATAATTATCAAAGCCTGTTATAATAGGAAACAAATGTTAACAATATCCTTAATTCGTGGACTCTGATTTGAACGTCCATTCTTGCTGGTCCTTCCTTCTGTACACATTGTTGTCTACTTGTTACATAAATGTGTGATTTAAACATAATATTTATCAGTAACTACATATGTATGATATGTACACATTGTTATCAATTTTGACGGACATAATTGTTACGCTAGAAAGTGTGTACGCAATAAGTCTTAAATTTATACTTGTTATAATTATCCTAATTCTTAGCGCACCCGCAGTGTACGGGACGAATGTAGAAAGATAAGTACTCCAAGGTCGAACGCAAAGACTAAGGTGAAATCGAACTAAGTTGTGATTGAATTTAGCAAGGTCAAATCTAAGCAAGAAAGGAAGAAATCGAAATTTGTTTTTGTTGGTTTTAGATGATCAAATCAAGGATCAAAAACTCATGCAAACAATCAAATCAAACTCAATCGGGAAAATCGGCACAAATAAACGAATCGAACAAAGTGTGATCAAGAGAGAAAGAAAACGGATTCTAGGGGTTGGAAATTCCGGTTATGGCATAATCTCTAGTTATCTATTCATTCTTTGGATTGATTTTGATATGTTAGGATTTAGTGTTTCTAAAATGGGATCAAGTACCGGGTAAGTCTCATGATCAACTAGTCCACTCCTAAGGTCTCATTACCGGTTAAGTTTCTAAGAACCTAAGGATAGGATTTTAACACAAACCGGATTTTTACCTAGAGGTCTAACCTATCCTTACCGGGTAAGTCTCGGAAAGGGAAGTTCTAAGCGACTATCCTAGCACACTAAATCCAATGGAGGCTTATTAGGCTCACCATTACCTAAGGTTTTACTATTTGGATTCTAAGGGCAAGGATTACCGGGTAAGTCTCTCCTAACACTTAGTCTCTACACTAGGACACCCTAGGGTAGGTTAAACTTAGCAAAAACTTAGGATTTCAACAAATTTTATGAACCTAAGGTGAAATCCTTCGAGTCCAGGAAAATCACGGTTCGTTCTACAGAAACCACGGCCGTGGTTCTTCAAGAACTACCCGTGATTCCTAACAGAAGCTACGTCCATAAACAAAAATCATCCAAAGGCAAATTTAAGTTCATCCTATCATAGATCTAGCCATAACCTTCCTTTCCTAACCCTAGAATCACATCAATCTAGCCTACAACATTCATATTGGGATTCAAAACAAACAAGCATAGATTCATGGTCTTCATAGCAAGAGAAATAAGAGAAAGAAGATGAACAAATAAACTCCAAATAGAATCCAAATCTGAAGATTGAATTTAGGATGACTTACAACCCTTCCAAAGGAAGGTTCAAGTGTTCAAAAACTTCTAGAAATAAATCCGAAATACAAGAATTAGGTGTGCCTTCTCCTCTCCTCTTCAATGGCAATGGCTCCTTTCTTCTTCTTCTTGCACTTTCCTACCTAGAAAAATCCTTCTTCTCCTTGGAATATATTTTGTTCAAGAGCAATAGAAAAAATGTGTGAGCTGCTCCCAAAACTACCCAAAATCCCAGCTGCCTCTAACAACATTCAAGGACCACTTTTATAACCAATTTCTTCATGAGCTGGCCATGAGAGTCGTGGCACAGCTGTCACGAGAATCTGGCAAAAACCACGGCCATTTCCACGGCCGTGATTCTCCAGAAACCCGTGATTTCTAACAGAAACTTTGTTTACGCTCAATAGGCTGTGGTTTGGTGTATGGCCTGTGTTGGCAAGGTTCCTTGAGTCATTCTTTGCGTTCTAATGAGTTGGAAACGCGTCCTCTGAATGAGCGACCCTCAAACGCGTCGTTTTGGCTCGAAACTTCCCGAAATACCTACAAAACGCACACAAGTCCGTGTAGACGTCTATCTCGACAAAATACATGTTTTAAGTGCAAAACGTATTGGACTAGTGCTAGACAATGCATGATTGAGCGAGAATCTTACCTAAATGTGCATCTAAAACTATGCTATAAATCGTGTTATCAAAATACCCCATACTTAAGGTTTGCTCGTCCCCGAGCAAATTCCCAACTATAGACTACGAGATGACATGATTTATGTATGCAGAAAAATGGCAAAATCTTTTTGGTTTTGTGCTTCTACTATTGGATCACCTTCATAGTCATGATCAATGGCCATTGAATAAGCAATTATGTATCAAATGATAAAGTCATGGAAAGACAATTGTACTTAACTCAAAAACATGCATGAGTTGGGAGGACGGAGATGTCAAGAAGATCAAGAGTCTATCCAATCTAGACTACTAAGTCTTACAAACATGCAAGTAGGTCATAAGGGCTTGCGACATAAAAGGCCAAGAAACGTTGTAGTTGGGAGGGGAATTTTCTAGGTATGTGATGCTAATCCGGGAATGGAACTAACTTCACTCCTTGTCCTCGATCAACTTCCCCCAAGTGCGTATTTTTCCCTATCTTCCTTTCTTTTCTTTTTCTTTGATTCATTTTTTTTTTTTTTTGAGACAATGGCATTGGTGTACAATAGCCGAAACCTCGGTGATTAGCCATCCTCGGACTTTTTCTCTTTTTCGAGGTGCATCCACACCGGGCACACATACCAAAGCTCGTTAGGGCTATTGGTTCATTTGACTTTGGCAAGGCACCAACACCCGATCATGTGAAGTGTACCGAGTTACTTGTCATTTAAACCAACGCCCCCAAACCTATTTTGGCTACACTTCCACAATAATTTCAGCATTCTACTCACGACATTCTTTTCATTACATCTTCACCCCGCATTTGCTTTTCACACATTCAAACACACTAGCATGCTCCTATTCCCGGATGGGTAAAAAAGGAGGTCAAATTTATATCAATTGAGGTGCTCAAGCAATCATGATCAAGATGAGAAGTAGAGAAAGATGAGATGCCTTATTCATTCCTAGATGGTATGCAAGAACTATCATGTAATTTCGATTTTCAATACTCAATCCATTCTAGGCAATCATCATGCTCTCAAGTCATTCATGGAATTCAAGAAAAGTAGTTCAAGTCCACATATGCATTTATCAATTTAACACATAAGGCCATTCATAGCCAATCACAAGACAAGTTTTCATCATTAGGATCATATCCAAGCCTAGAAAGCACAAAAATTTTAAAATTTTCTGATTTTTATGGGATTTTCGATTTAGGTATGTACAATGCGAGACATGTGCAAATATTAAACTATCCTAGATGCTCATCATGCAAAGGATCATGCAAACCCCACCCCATACTTAGAAACACATTGTCCCCAATGTGGTATACAAGTAAAGAGAGTGAAAGAAGGTTCTCACAATGTAAAATGGTTTTCTTTGGTATTTGGGAATTCTCAAGAGGATTGATGTTGGATGATCCTTTCAACCATGGTAGGGAGCTCTAAGCGTCCGTCAAGCTTTGAAACCCGCGCTAGGCACCGCTAGCCGTCCAAGTTCCGCGTCCGCTCCACCCATAATTGGTGAGGGTTTCATCATCATCATTTCCAAGAAAGGCTTCCAATGCCACTAATTGTTCTAGCACACATAAAATAGACAAAACACACAAAGCACACAAAAACAGAAAAATCTAAGCTAAAATGAAGGAAAAATGTTACCGATGAGTTGCCTCCCACCAAGCGCTTCTTTAAGGTCATTAGCTTGACCAAACTCGGGAGTGTTTATGCAAGGTGAAGTGGGGCAATCATGTCTACCGGTGCTCCCGGAATGTATTTCTTCAAGCGATGCCCATTCACTTTGAAGTTTCCACAATGCTCCCCTCCTATTTCAATTGCTCCATGGGGAAAGATCTTCTTTACCACATATGGCCCGGTCCATCTTGATTTGAGCTTTCCGGGAAAGAGTCTTAGCCTTGAGTTGAAGAGAAGGACAAGATCTCCTTCACTCAACTCCTTTGGAATGATCCTCTTGTCAAGCCACCTTTTGGTTCTCTCCTTGTAGATCCGGGCATTCTCATAAGCTTCCAACCGGAGTTCCTCAAGTGCATTGATATCAAGCAATCTCTTTTCTCCCGCCTCCTTGAGGTCAAAGTTTAGCCACTTAATGGCCCAATAAGCTCTATGCTCCATTTCCACCGGAAGATGGCAAGACTTGCCATAGACCAACTTGTAGGGAGTGGTGCCAATAGGTGTCTTGAAAGCGGTTCTATATGCCCATAGTGCGTCATTGAGCTTCATGGCCCAATCCTTCCTTGTTCTAGACACCGTTTTCTCGAGTATGGCTTTAATCTCACGGTTGGAGATCTCCACTTGACCACTAGTTTGAGGGTGGTAGGGTGTTGCCACCTTGTGAGTCACCCCATACTTGGCCAAAAGTGCTCCAAAGTTCCTATTTGTGAAGTGCTTCCCTCCATCACTAATGATCACCCTTGGTGTTCCAAACCTAGGGAAGATCACTCGGTTGAAGAACCGCACCACCACTTTGGCATCATTCGTAGGAGAGGCGATTGCCTCTACCCATCTTGACACATAGTCCACCGCCAATAGGATGAATAGATTTCCACATGAAGAAGGGAATGGCCCCATGAAGTCTACACCCCACACATCAAAAATCTCAACTTCTTGGATGTTGTTCAAGGGCATTTCATTCCTCCTTGAGATGTTCCCCGTTCTTTGGCAAGCATCACATGCCGCTACAAAATTCTGCACATCTCTAAACAAGTTAGGCCAATAAAAACCGGATTGCAATACCTTGGCACACGTTTTGTGTGAGCTAGCATGGCCTCCACATGGTAAGGAGTGACAATGCCGGATCACACTCTCCATTTCATCCTCGGGTATGCATCTCCTAAGCACCCCATCCGGGCCTCTCTTGAATAGAAGTGGCTCGCTCCAATAGTAATGCCTTACATCGTTGAAGAACTTCTTCCTTTGTGCATACGTTAGTCCGGGAGGCACCTCCTCACACACTAAGTAATTCACAATGTCGGCATACCACGGTTCACTTCCTCTAGCCACTTGGAATAAGCATTCTTCCACCAATTGCAATTGTTCATCCCGGAATGAATCATCTATCGGGATGTTGTCTTTCCCAAGCTCCAATGGTGGGAGTCTACTAAGGTGATCCGCTACCGAGTTCTCGGATCCCTTTTTATCTCTTATCTCCAAATCAAACTCTTGAAGAAGAAGGATCCACCGAATCAACCTTGGCTTGGCATCCTTCTTCGTAAGTAGATAACGGATCGCCGCATGATCCGTATAAACTATGACCTTCGCTCCAACAAGGTACGAGCGGAACTTCTCAAATGCATATACTACCGCTAGCAACTCTTTTTCGGTGGTAGCATAATTGAGTTGGGCATCATCTAGCGTCTTGCTAGCATAGTAAATAGCATGAGTGCGCCCTTCTTTCCTTTGCCCCAAAACAGCCCCTACGGCTACATCACTTGCATCGCACATGATTTCAAACGGTAAACTCCAATCCGGAGGTTGCATGATGGGTGCGGAGATCAAGGCGTTCTTCAACCTACAAAACGCTTCAAGACAATCCTTGGAAAAGACAAATTCAACATCTTTCATTAGTAGGTTAGTGAGAGGCTTAGAGATTTTAGAGAAATCTTGGATGAATCTCCGGTAAAAACCGGCATGCCCTAAGAAACTCCTTACCCCTTTCACCGAGGTAGGTGGTGGCAACTTCTCTATTGTTTCAATCTTAGCTCTATCAACCTCAATGCCACGGTTAGACACCAAGTGTCCTAACACAATCCCTTCACTTACCATGAAGTGGCATTTTTCCCAATTTAAAACAAGATTTGTCTCCTCACATCTTTGTAATACTAATGACAAGTTAGCCAAGCAATCATCAAAAGAAGAACCATAAACAGAGAAATCATCCATGAACACCTCCATGATATTTTCTATGTATTCCGAAAAGATAGCCATCATACACCTTTGAAAGGTGGCGGGTGCATTACACAACCCAAATGGCATTCTTCTATATGCAAATGTACCCCATGGACATGTAAAAGTTGTTTTCTCTTGGTCATCGGGGTGGATAGGGATTTGGAAGAACCCACTATACCCATCTAGGTAGCAAAAGTGAGAATGTTGAGCTAATCTTTCTAGCATTTGGTCAATGAAGGGGAGGGGAAAGTGATCTTTCCTAGAAGCCATGTTCAATTTCCTATAGTCTATACACATCCTCCATCCCGTGACCGTCCTAGTTGGTATTAATTCATTGTTCTCATTAGTTACTACCGTCATTCCACCCTTCTTAGGTACTACATGAACGGGACTAACCCACTTACTATCCGAGATAGGGTAGATAATTCCCGCATCTAGCAACTTAATGATTTCCTTTTTGACCACCTCTTTCATTATAGGGTTCAATCTCCTTTGATGCTCTATAGAGGGTTTGTGGTTATCTTCCATCATTATCTTATGCATGCACAAAGATGGCTTAATACCAACCAAATCATCAATAGTATAACCAATGGCTTTCCTATGCAATCTCAATTCATGTAGCAATTTAGCAAGTTCATCATCACTCAAGCATGCATTAACAATCACCGGATATGTAGAATTATCACCAAGGAATGCATACTTTAAATGAGAGGGAAGGGGTTTGAGTTCAAGTGAGGGAGGACCTTTTTCGGTTGAAGACGATCCAAATAAGATTGGATGAGATGAATCCAAAGCAAATGAAGACTCCCCTTGGCTTCTAGAAGCTTGATCATCATTAAGAGTTGATTCAGGGGAAACCACGGTTGGAATTACGGTTGGCTCAACTTCCACGACCGTGGTTCCTTCCAGGGTTGTTTCTCGGAGTTGTCCAGAGAGTTTGACGGCCGTGGTTCTCAAATCTCGACCGTGGAACTTGCAGCTGTTCACAATTTCTTCATGGCTCTCAAATCCAACTCTTGGCTCCTCTTCCAATGCCTCCAAGGCTTTGATCTCTTCATTGCAATCTTCCTCAATGTCTTCCTCCATCATACTCAAGGTGAGAACCTTTTCCAAGGGATCCTTGATCAAAATCGAGCTCACCATTTCTCTAGATTCTTCTTGCTCGACTATGTTGAAGATATCCTCATCTAGGGTTGGCCCTTTCATCATTGTGGACAGCTTGAACTTGATGTTCTCCTCTCCAATGTTGAAGGAGAGAGTCCCGTTCTTGCAATCCACTAAACATCCGGATGTGGCTAGGAAAGGTCTTCCTAGGATGATGGGAACCGGGTAATCCGCCGGAATGTCCAACACTACAAAGTCGATAGGTACATAGAATCCTCCCAATTGCACCGGAATGTCTTCAAGAATCCCAACCGGGTGAGTGATGGATCGGTCCGCCATATAGAGGGTCATCTTGACCGGTTTTGGCTCTCCTAGCCCGACCTTGTTACTAAGCGCAAGCGGTATGATGCTTACACTCGCCCCAAGATCACAAAGGGCTTCGTACTTCACATCTCCTACTCCAATTGGGACACAAAAAGAGCCCGGATCCCTTAGCTTGGGAGGCATCTCCTCCTTCATTGTTTGGATCAACTCCGAGGATCTCTTGGTCATCCTAATCTCCCCATACTCTTCCAACTTCCTTTTGTTGGAGAGTATTTCCTTCAAGAACTTTCCGTATGCCGGCATTCCTAAGATGGCATCCATGAACGGAATGTTAATATGTAACTTGGACATTAGTTCAAGGAACTTACCAAAGTGATTGTCCAATCGAGCTCTCGCTCTTGATTGCGGGAACGGTAGTGGTGGCTTGTATGGAGGCGGTGCCACATAAGTTGGCTCTACTTCCTTGCTCTTCCCTCCATCTTCATGCTTTCTTCCCTCTTCTACCACTACTTGACTTCCCTTAGCTTGGTCCTTGGGCAAAGGATCCTTCATGCTCAACCCGCTCCTTGTTGTGATAGCCAAAACTTGACCTCTTGGGTTGTCTTCGGTTCTTCCGGGAAGCTTCCCCGGATCTCTATGTGCTTCACCCGCCTTTTGAAAGACTTGTGCTTCCAAGACTTTTTGAGCCTTAGAAATTGAAGTGACGGTGCTCTCAAGTCCACTCAATCTTCCTAGCAATTGCTCAAACATGACTTCGGTCCTATCTTTTGAAGGTTGAGTAAAACCGGGTGGAGGTTCTTGTGAAGCTCTTTGTGGTGGAGTTGCACTTGTGGAGGCGGGAGGGTTCAAGGCTCCATCCGGATTAGAGTAAGAAAATCCGGGATGGTTGTGGTTTGGCCGGTAATTGTTGAATTGCCGGTTGTTGTTGAAGTTCCTTGGGCCTTGGTAATTGTTGAAGTTGCCTCTTCCCATGTAGGTGACATCTACCTCCTTGGAAGACAAGTTTGCTTGTGGAGGTGCTTGAGGAGTTGTTTGGCTCTTCAAGGTTGTAGTGCATAACTCTCTTAAGGATTTCAACTCGTTGTTGATGGCGTCAAGCTTGAAATTGCTCATGGTGACTTCACTCACCTCATATGCTCCCGCTTTTCTCCCTTCACTCTTCCTATGCGAGTACTTCTCAATCACAAGAGCTTGCTTCTCCACAAACTCCCAAGCATCATCCACATGTTTCTCCATAAATGTCCCACCGGAAAGTGATTGAAGTTTGAATTGGCTATCTTCATCAAGCCCCTTGAAGTAGATTTCCAATAGCTCAATCTTTGGTATGCCATGGTGCGGACAATCTAGAAGAAGGTCTTTGAATCTCTCCCAAGACTTGAACAAACTCCCTCTATCCCTCATCACAAAGGCATTGATCTTCCCTCTTAACTCGGTGGTCTTGGAAGGTGGGAAGAACTTGGTCAAGAACTCGGTTGTCATCTCTTCCCATGTTCCAACTCTTCCTTGTGGAATAGATTGATACCAAGCTAAGGCTTTGTCCTTAAGAGAGAAGGAAAAGGCCCTTAGCTTATGGTTGTTGCTCTCCAATCTTGGTGGTCTAAGAGTCTCCATTAAGATCTCATAATTCATCAAATGTTGATGAGGGGACTCTCCTTCCATCCCTCCAAATTGATTGTGCCGGATCATTTGAAGAACTTGAGGGCGGAGCTCATAGTTGTGGGTTGCGGGATCTCCTAGATTCACACCCGGTCGGTGTGCTCTTTGTGCCGGATCCATACGTCTCCCTAGGGTTTGTGGCTCCTCAATAGCAATGGGAACAACCCTAATATTGGCCGCCGGTTGCGGTTGTGGTGGAGGTGGTGGAGGTTGTCGGCGATTAAGCTCTCCTTGAACAAGGGCTTGCCTAATCTCCTCAATCTCCCTCCTAGTTTCCTCTTGCCTCTCATTGGCAAGTCTCCTTTCTTCCTCCAAGAGCTCATCTCTTAGCCTTATTTGCTCTAAGGCTTCATCCAACTCAGCTTGAAGGTTTCTTCCGGCCATCTCTTTCTCTTTTCGGATGTTCTTGGATCTAGATCGAAGGGTTTTCTCCGGTTCGGGATCGAATGGAGCTAAATCCTTGCCACGAGATCTTCGCATACACCTAAAGAGAAGTAGATGCCCTGAAAAGCAAAGACACAAACCAAAAAGAGATCAAAAGAAACAAGAAAGATCTACACTAGAATCAATCACAAAATAGACTCAATCTAGACCTAGTCCCCGGCAACGGCGCCAAAAACTTGTTACGCTAGAAAGTGTGTACGCAATAAGTCTTAAATTTATACTTGTTATAATTATCCTAATTCTTAGCGCACCCGCAGTGTACGGGACGAATGTAGAAAGATAAGTACTCCAAGGTCGAACGCAAAGACTAAGGTGAAATCGAACTAAGTTGTGATTGAATTTAGCAAGGTCAAATCTAAGCAAGAAAGGAAGAAATCGAAATTTGTTTTTGTTGGTTTTAGATGATCAAATCAAGGATCAAAAACTCATGCAAACAATCAAATCAAACTCAATCGGGAAAATCGGCACAAATAAACGAATCGAACAAAGTGTGATCAAGAGAGAAAGAAAACGGATTCTAGGGGTTGGAAATTCCGGTTATGGCATAATCTCTAGTTATCTATTCATTCTTTGGATTGATTTTGATATGTTAGGATTTAGTGTTTCTAAAATGGGATCAAGTACCGGGTAAGTCTCATGATCAACTAGTCCACTCCTAAGGTCTCATTACCGGTTAAGTTTCTAAGAACCTAAGGATAGGATTTTAACACAAACCGGATTTTTACCTAGAGGTCTAACCTATCCTTACCGGGTAAGTCTCGGAAAGGGAAGTTCTAAGCGACTATCCTAGCACACTAAATCCAATGGAGGCTTATTAGGCTCACCATTACCTAAGGTTTTACTATTTGGATTCTAAGGGCAAGGATTACCGGGTAAGTCTCTCCTAACACTTAGTCTCTACACTAGGACACCCTAGGGTAGGTTAAACTTAGCAAAAACTTAGGATTTCAACAAATTTTATGAACCTAAGGTGAAATCCTTCGAGTCCAGGAAAATCACGGTTCGTTCTACAGAAACCACGGCCGTGGTTCTTCAAGAACTACCCGTGATTCCTAACAGAAGCTACGTCCATAAACAAAAATCATCCAAAGGCAAATTTAAGTTCATCCTATCATAGATCTAGCCATAACCTTCCTTTCCTAACCCTAGAATCACATCAATCTAGCCTACAACATTCATATTGGGATTCAAAACAAACAAGCATAGATTCATGGTCTTCATAGCAAGAGAAATAAGAGAAAGAAGATGAACAAATAAACTCCAAATAGAATCCAAATCTGAAGATTGAATTTAGGATGACTTACAACCCTTCCAAAGGAAGGTTCAAGTGTTCAAAAACTTCTAGAAATAAATCCGAAATACAAGAATTAGGTGTGCCTTCTCCTCTCCTCTTCAATGGCAATGGCTCCTTTCTTCTTCTTCTTGCACTTTCCTACCTAGAAAAATCCTTCTTCTCCTTGGAATATATTTTGTTCAAGAGCAATAGAAAAAATGTGTGAGCTGCTCCCAAAACTACCCAAAATCCCAGCTGCCTCTAACAACATTCAAGGACCACTTTTATAACCAATTTCTTCATGAGCTGGCCATGAGAGTCGTGGCACAGCTGTCACGAGAATCTGGCAAAAACCACGGCCATTTCCACGGCCGTGATTCTCCAGAAACCCGTGATTTCTAACAGAAACTTTGTTTACGCTCAATAGGCTGTGGTTTGGTGTATGGCCTGTGTTGGCAAGGTTCCTTGAGTCATTCTTTGCGTTCTAATGAGTTGGAAACGCGTCCTCTGAATGAGCGACCCTCAAACGCGTCGTTTTGGCTCGAAACTTCCCGAAATACCTACAAAACGCACACAAGTCCGTGTAGACGTCTATCTCGACAAAATACATGTTTTAAGTGCAAAACGTATTGGACTAGTGCTAGACAATGCATGATTGAGCGAGAATCTTACCTAAATGTGCATCTAAAACTATGCTATAAATCGTGTTATCAATAATCAAAACAACAATTACATAATATTTATTAGCAACGACATATGTATGATACATAATGTATGATATGTATACTGCTAGCAACTACATATGTATGTATGATTAGAACATAATCAAAACATACTATATATATGCACACATTATTTGTTATTATTTTCTGTACACAAAATAAAGATCATTGATTGTAGTCGGAATATTGTGTACTCCATTGTTAACATTCGTGACAAACTAGGTTGAGAAGTTTTTAATGTCGGGGATTTAACCATGAATAGACAAAAAAGATGAGATTGAAAACTTACCTAGTATAATTAAACAACAATCGATGAAGATGAACACCAGGAAACGACGATTGCAAGACGGAGAAGACGATGCACAACGAAGATACCTTCAATCGCCTTCAATGGAGTCGGAGAGAGAGTAGAGAGTATTTAGCTTGAAATACGGGATACTGTTTGTGATTTATATCAATTAGCCACCTATTTCGGATCACTCCGTAGCTTCTTTATCGTGAGTGGAATCTGCCAACATTTTTAGTAAAATTGTTAGCTAACAATCATAAGTCATATAACTAGTAACTAAATATCACAAACACACAAAAGTAAAACAAACAACAAAATAACACGCTTTCATGACAATATTCCTTTTTTAGGTTATTTAGGTCATAAACAAAACATTTAACTTATTGGTGGCCTGAACGGTCTCTCAGCCCTTACCTCTATCCCCATGTACCAACAAGAGTGAACTAAATTATATACATCTCACTGTATACATGAGCTTGTAAGAATGGTTTCCGATGAGCCATAAAATACATTTTTAAACAACACAAGGGGAGTTTGAATGTTGTGGAATGTTGAGGATATTTAGCTCGACGTGGTGAATATAAATAGAAACTTCATTCACGCACGTATCCAAAATAAATCAAAGCAACATATCCTAATTGTCCTCTATGCTCCACCCAAAGAGCATTTTCAAAAGACGTTTTGGGAGGACTTGGATGAAGAACTCAATCATATTAAAGACCCTATTTTCATAGAAGGGGATTTTAACTATATATTATACAACTATGAAAGGAGTGGGGATAAAAAAAGTTGCACACGGATTCTGACATGTTTGGAAGTCTCATTTGTAATCACGGTCTTACCGATCTTGGATATACGGGTCCAGACTACACTTGGGACATAAAGAATTTCTAATCAATATGTTCTTAGACGACTCGACAAGGTTCTTATGAACCAAGAGGCACGAATATTGTGGGAGAACGCTTCTATGCGCCATCTAGTGAGATTCTCAACAAATCATGCTCCGTTCCTTCTCATGTTGAATCCGGATGTCCATTTCAATCCCAAATGACGCCCTTCAGATTTGAAGCAATACAGATGACACTTGCGGATTTTATTCCCATTGTTCAAGCCCCTGCGGATCATGATCCGCTCCTTCTCAAGTAATTACTTCACTCTCTACTCTCAAATTTCGTTTACTAACATGGAATATACATATTAATAAAAGGAAACAAGAGCTTATGAATAAACTCCTTACGGTTCAAAGCAACCCGGACCTCATAATTTCCCCTCAACTTCCTAAGGAGGAATTATAGATCAAGAGTGATTTAGAGGCCACGTTAAACCAAGAAGATTTGGTTTCAAATGTCAAGAAATCAATGACTTTGCTTGAGAGATCAAAAAACAAGATCTTTTCACACCTCAACCATCATCAAAAGAGGACACAACAAGGTCGAAGGCATTTTTGTGAATCAGGATGTGTGCGAAAAGGATCCGGAGAAGCTTGAAATCTTTGCGATTGAGTACTTCATGGAGTTATGTATCCTAGGGGACACCATTCCCACGTCTAACTGCAGCATGTACACGTTTGGCTTCCCAAAGATAAGTGATTGTAATTGGGATCATCTGAAAGCAACTAGTTGTCCATAAAGACCTGTGAATCAATGACTATCAACCAGTTTTCTATCACAAATGTTGGTCTGTTATCGAAAGCTCAATAGGTATGGACGTAAGGAAGTTTTTCAACAACTATAGATGTTACGCTAAGAACGTGTGCACGCAATAAGCTTTAAATTTATACTCGTTATATTTCTCCTAACTCCTAGTGAACCCGCAGTGTACGGGACGTTTTGTAGTAGGGATAGTATTCCGAGGTCGAACACAAAGACTGAGGTGAGATTGATTCGATTAGTGATTAAGTTTAGTGAAGATCTATGCTTAAGAAAAGAGAAAGGAATAAAGAAATGAAAATCTCAATGTTTTTGGTTGGTTTTTAGGTGATCAATCAAGCATGACAAATCATGCAAAGTAAACAATCAACTAAGCTAACACCACAAGTAAACAAAGCAAACACGAAATATATGATCAAAGAGAGAAAAGGCAGATTCTAGGGGTTGGAAATTCCGGTTATGGCATAGGACTCAAGCTATCTAATCATTCCTTGGATTAACTATTATATGTTGGGATTGAGTGTTTCTAGATTGGGATCAATCACCGGGTAGGTCTCTTGGTCCACTAGTCCGTTCCTAAGGTCTCATCACCGGGTAGGTCTCAAAGAGCCTAAGGAATGGGATTCTACACAAACCGGATTGTCACCTAGGGATCTAACCTATCCTCACCGGGTAAGTCTCGGAAGGGTAAGTCCTAAACAACTATCCTAGCACACTTAGTCCAATGACGGCTTATGAGGCTCACCACTACCTAGAATTTATCATCTTTGGAATCTAAGAGCAAGAATCACCGGGTAGGTCTCTTCTAACACTTAGTTGCTAACACTAGGTCACCCTAGGATAGATTTAACTCAACAAACACTAGGATTTCAACATTCTAACAATCTAGAACTTAGATCCATCAAATCAAACGAACCAGGCAAACCACGGGCTGTTCTACCACTTCCACGGCCGTGGACTGGCAAGAACAAACCGTGGACTACAGCAGTGACTTTGTTCAAGCAAATGAATCATCCAAGGGAAAATATAAGTCCATCCTATCATAGTCTTAGCCATAACCATCCTTTCCTTACCCTAGAATCGCATCTATTTAGCCTACAACATACATCATCATAATCGAAATCATCAAACATAAAATCATAGCTTCCATTTGCAAGATAATGAAGAGAAAGAGATGAACAAGTGAAGCAAATAAAACCAAGCTGAAAGTAAGATTAGAAAGACTCACAACCTTTCAAAAGAAGGTTTAATCGATTCTTACAACTCTAGAAATCGATTCCGAAAATCTTCAGTACAAAACTTATCAAAGACTAGCTATGGTGTGTTCTTCTCTTCTTCTCCAATGGGGCTTCTCTTCCTCCTCCAATGGTGGCTTCTTCCTCTTGAGAGAATCTTCTTGTTGAGAGTGTGGTAGAGAATGTGGATTTGATTGGATGATAGGGGATTGAAAGATGCCTTCTCTCAGCCTTGCAGAACCACTTTTATACTACAACCTTGCTAGAGTGAGCCATGAGATCGTGACACAGCTGTCACAACCGTCTGGCAAAAACCACGGTCAGGTTCCACGGCCGTGGAATTGCCAGTGACCGTGGTTTGGGTGCCTCAGCTTGTTTTGGATCGTTGAGTCACGATTTGGTGCATGGCTTGCACCAACAAGGTCCCATGGGTCTTCCTTAACCTCTAGCTTGCATCCTAATGAGTCCGAGGGTGTGTCGTCTTGATGAACGATCCTCAAACGTATCGTTTAAGCTCCTAAATCTCCCAAAATACCTACAAAGCAATGCAAAAGTCCGTGCAGACGTCTATCTCGACAAAATACGTGAATTGAGTGCAAACATCGTGAACTAGTGCTAAACCATGCATGAATGAGTGAGGAATCTATCTAAATAAGTGTCTAATCCTAAGTCATAAATCGTGTTATCAAAAATAACCCATACTTAAGGTTTGCTCGTCCCCGAGCAAATTCTCAACTATAGACTAAGAGATGACATGATTTATGCATGCAGAAAAATGGCAAAATCTTTTTGGAGTTGTGCTTCTAATATTGGATCACCTTCATAGTCATGTTTCATGGCAATGGACAAGCAACCATGCGTCAAACAAGTGAAGGCATGGAAAGACAATTGTACTTAACTCGAAAGCATGCATGAAACGTAAAAATGAAGAAGTCAAGATGATCAAGAGCATATCCAATCTAGATTACTAAGTCTTACACACATGCAAATAGGTCATAAGGGCTTGTGAGATAAAGGCCAAGAAACGTTGTGATTAAGTGGGGATTTTCTAGGCTATGTGATGCTAATCCGGGAATGGAACTAACTCCACAATTTTGTCCTCGATCAACTTTCCACAAGTGTATATTTTCTCCATCTTTTCTATCTTTTCTTTTTCTTTCACTTATTTTTGAGACAATGACATTGGTGTACAAAAGCCGAAACCTTGGTGATTAGCCGTCCTCGGGTTTTTTCTATTTTTCGAGGTGCATCCACACCGGGCACACATACCAAAGCTCGTTAGGACTATTGGTTTATTTGACTTTGGCAAGGCACAAACACCCGATTATGTGAATGGTGCCGAGTTACTCGTCATTTAAACCAACGTCCCCAAACCTATATTTTTGTCTACACTTTCACAACAAATTCAGCATTTCATTCATAACATTCTTTCATCAACATCTTCACCCCACACTTATTTCACACACATCAACACACTAACATGCTCCTATTTCCGGATGGGTCAAAAGAGGTCAATTTATATCAATTGAGGTGCTCAAGCAACATGATAGAGATGAGAAGTAGAGGAAGATGAATTGCCTCATTCATTCCTAGATGATGTGCAAGAACTAGCATGTAATTTCGACTTTCAATACTCAATCCAATCAAGGCAAACATCATGATCACAATCCATTCATGGGATTCAATGTAAGTACTTCAAGTCCACATATGCATTCATCAATTTAACACATAAGGCCATCCATAGCCAATCCACATGACAAGATTCATCATTAGGGTCATATCCAAGCCTAGAAAGCACAAAAAAATTTAAATTTTCTGATTTTTTTTTTTTGATTTTTTCGAAATGAGTATATACAATGCAAGACATGTGATAATATTAAACTATCCTAGATGCTAATCATGCAAATGATCATGTAAACCCCACCCCATACTTAGAAACACATTATCCCCAATGTGGTAATGAAGTAAAGAAGAGTGAAAGAGGGTTCTCACAATGTAAAAATGGTTTGCTATGGTATTTGGGATTTCTCAAGTGTATTGATGGTGAATGATCCTATCAACAATGGTAGAGAGCTCTAAGTGTTCATCAAGGCGTCGGGACCCGCGCTAGGCACCGCTAGCCGTCCCAAGTTCCGCGTCCGCTCCACCCACAATTGATGAGGGATTCATCATCATCATCCACATGCCATGCAAGGGTTCCATGCTACCAAGACTCTAGTACACACACAAAACACACCAAACACACAAAAACAGAAAAATCAAAAGCGAAAACAAAAACGAAAAGGGAAAGATGTTACCAATGGGTTGCCTCCCATCAAGCGCTTCTTTAAGGTCATTAGCTTGACCAAACTCGGGGGCATCTCATTCTAGGTGAAGTGGGGCAATCATATCCACCGGAGCTCCCGGGATATACTTCTTCAACCGGTGCCCATTCACCTTAAAGTTCCCACAATGCTCCCCTCCTATCTCAATTGCTCCATGGGGAAAGATCTTCATCACCACGTATGGTCCGGTCCATCTTGACTTTAGCTTTCCGGGGAAGAGCCGCAACCTTGAGTTGAAGAGAAGGACAAGGTCTCCTTCACTTAACTCCTTCGGGACGAGGCGCTTGTCATGCCAACGTTTTGTCCTCTCCTTGTAAATCCGGGCATTCTCATAGGCATCCAACCGGATCTCCTCAAGAGCGTTCATATCAAGCAACCTCTTCTCACCGGCCTCCTTGAGGTCAAAATTTAGCCACTTAATCGCCCAATAAGCTCTATGCTCCATCTCTACCGGAAGGTGGCAAGACTTGCCATAGACTAACTTGTAAGGAGTGGTGCCAATCGGTGTCTTGAAAGCGGTTCTATATGCCCACAAGGTATCATCGAGCTTCATAGCCCAATCCTTTCTCGTCCTAGAAACCGTTTTCTCAAGAATTCCCTTTATCTCCCGGTTGGAGATCTTCACTTGACCACTAGTTTGGGGATGGTAAGGTGTTGCCACCTTATGAGTCACCCCATACTTAGCCAAAAGTGTCTCAAAGTTCCTATTGGTGAAGTGCTTCCCTCCATCACTAATGATCACCCTTGGTGTTCCAAACCTAGGGAAGATCACTCGGTTGAAGAACCGCACCACAACCTTGACATCATTTGTGGGAGAGGCGATTGCCTCAACCCATCTCGAAACATAGTCAACCGCCAATAGGATGTAGAGGTTGCCACATGAAGAAAGGAATGGTCCCATGAAGTCCACACCCCACACATCAAATATCTCTACCTCTTGTATGTTGTTCAAGGGCATCTCATTCCTCCTTGAGATGTTTCCCGTCCTTTGGCAAGCATCACAAGCTACCACAAAGCCTTGCACATCCTTGAACAAACTTAGCCAAAAGAAGCCCGATTGCAACACCTTCGCACATGTCTTGTGTGAGCTAGCATGCCCTCCACATGGCAAGGAATGACAATGGCGGATCACACTCTCTACCTCATCCTCCGGTATGCATCTTCTAAAGACTCCATCCGGCCCTCTTTTGAACAAAAGTGGTTCACTCCAATAGTAATGCCTCACATCCTTGAAGAACTTTTTCCGCTGGGCATATGACAATCCGGGAGGCACTTCCTCACACACAAGATAGTTCACAATGTCGGCATACCATGGCTCACTTCCTCTAGACACTTGGAACAAGCATTCCTCTAGCATCTGCAATTGCTCATCCCGGAATGAGTCATCAATCGGGATGTCATCTTTCTCAAGCTCTAATGGTGGGAGTCTACTAAGGTGATCCGCCACAGAATTCTCGGGCCCCTTCTTGTCCCGGATTTCCAAATCAAACTCTTGAAGAGGAAGGATCCACCGAATCAACCTAGGCTTGGCATCCTTCTTGGTAAGGAGATAACGGATCGCAGCATGATCCGTATATACTATGACCTTCGCTCCAACAAGATATGAGCAGAACTTCTCAAATGCATACACAACCGCCAACAATTCCTTCTTGGTGGTAGCATAATTGAGTTGGGCATCATCTAGCGTCTTGCTAGCATAATAAATGGCATGTGTGTGCCCATCTTTCCTTTGCCCCAAAACAGCCCCAACGGCTACATCACTTGCATCACACATGATCTCAAACGGTAAACTCCAATCCGGAGGTTGCATGATAGGTGCGGAGATCAAAGCATCCTTCAACCTACAAAAAGCTTCAAGGCAATCCTTGGAGAAGACAAACTCAACATCTTTCATTAGTAGATTAGTAAGAGGCTTAGAAATTTTAGAGAAATCTTTAATAAACCTCCGGTAAAAACTGGCATGCCCTAGAAAGCTCCTTACCCCCTTTACCGAGGTAGGTGGTGGCAACTTCTCTATCGTTTCAATCTTGGCTCTATCAACCTCAATGCCACGGTTGGACACCAAGTGTCCCAACACAATACCTTCACTTACCATGAAGTGGCATTTTTCCCAATTCAAGACAAGATTTGTCTCCTCACATCTCTTAAGCACTAGAGACAAGTTAGCTAAGCAATCATCAAAGGAAGAACCATAAACAGAAAAATCATCCATAAACACTTCCATGATATTCTCAATGTACTCAGAAAATATGGTCATCATACACCTTTGGAAGGTGGCGGGTGCATTACACAACCCAAATGGCATTCTCCTATATGCAAAAGTACCCCATGAACATGTAAATGTGGTTTTCTCTTGGTCATCGGGGTGGATAGGGATTTGGAAGAATCCGCTATAGCCATCTAAGTAGCAAAAGTGAGAATGTTGAGCTAACCTTTCTAGCATTTGGTCAATGAAAGGAAGAGGGAAGTGATCTTTCCTAGAGGCCATGTTCAATTTCCTATAGTCAATACACATCCTCCATCCTGTAACCGTCCTAGTTGGGATTAGTTCATTGTTCTCATTAGTCACTACGGTCATCCCACCCTTCTTTGGAACTACATGAACGGGACTAACCCACTTACTATCCGAAATAGGGTAGATGATTCCCACATCTAGCAACTTAATGATCTCTTTCTTGACTACCTCTTTCATTATAGGATTCAATCTTCTTTGATGTTCAATAGAGGGTTTATGGTTATCTTCCATCAATATCTTATGCATGCACAAAGAAGGTTTTATGCCAACTAAATCATCAATAGTATATCCAATGGCTTTCCTATGCAATCTTAGCTCATGCAACAACTTAGCAAGTTCATCATCATTCAAGCATGCATTCACAATCACCGGATATGTATAATTATTACCAAGAAAAGCATACTTCAAATGAGAGGGGAGGGGTTTAAGTTCGAGTTTAGGAGGACCTTTATCGAGTGGAGACGATCCAAATAACGTTGGTTGAGATGAATCCAAAGCAAATGAAGGCTCTCCAAGGCTCCTTGAAGCTTGATCATCAACAAGGGCTGCTTCTGGGGAAACCACGGTTGACTCCACGGATCTTGGCACATCCACGGCCGTGGAAGTTGCCAAGCTTGCTCTTCGGAGCTTTCCAGAGAGTTCTACGGCCGTGGAACACCTTCCACGACCGTGGTTCCTACAAGAACTCAGCATACTCTCGTGGTCGTCAATTTCAGCTCTTGTCTCCTTTTCTAATGCTTCTAAGGCCTTGATTTCTTCATTGCAAGCCTCCTCAACACCTTCCTCCATCAAACTCAAGCTAAGAACCTTCTCCAAGGGGTCCTTGATCAAGATTGAGCTCACAACTTCTCTAGACTCCTCTTACTCGACAATGTTGAATACATCTTCATCAAGGGTTGGCCCTTTCATCATTGTGGACAGCTTGAACTTGATATTCTCTTCTCCAATGTTGAAGGAGAGAATTCCATTTTTACAATCCACCAAGCATCCGGAAGTGGCTAGGAAAGGTCTCCCTAAGATGATGGGAACCGGGTAGTCCGCCGGGATGTCCAAGACAACAAAATCAATCGGCACATAGAACTTCCCTAGTTGCACCGGAATGTCCTCCAAAATCCCAACCGGGTGAGTGATTGAACGGTCCACCATGTAGAGGGTCATCTTGACCGGTTTTGGCTCTCCTAGCCCAACCTTGTTGCATAGTGCAAGCGGTATGATGCTTACACTTGCCCCAAGATCACAAAGGGCTTCATACTTCACTTCTCCCACTCCGATTGGCACATAGAAGGAACCGGGATCTCTTAGTTTAGGAGGCATTTCCTCCTTCATCGTTTGAATCAATTCCGAGGACCTCTTAGTCATCCTTACTTCTCCATACTCTTCCAACTTCCTCTTGTTGGAGAGTATTTCCTTCAAGAACTTGCCATATGCCGGCATTCCTAAGATAGCATCCATGAACGGAATATTAATATGCAATATAAACATAAGTTCAAGGAATTTACCAAAGTGCTTGTCCAAACGAGCTCTTGCTCGTGATTGAGGGAATGGTAGCGGTGGCTTGTATGGAGGCAGTGCCACATATGTCGGCTCAACATCCTTGCTCTTGCCTCCATCTTCTTGCAATATCTCTTCTTCTACCACTACTTGCTTTCCCTTAGCATTCTCCTTGGGCAAAGGATCCTTCATACTCAACGCACTCCTCGTTGTAATGGCCAACACTTGGCCTCTTGGGCTGTCTTCGGTTCTTCCGGGAAGCTTTCCCGGATCTCTATGAGCTTCACCCGCCTTTTGGAACACTTGTGCTTCCAACACCTTTTGAGCCTTAGAAATAGAAGTCACGGTGCTCTCAAGACCACTCAACCTTCCAAGCAATTGTTCAAACATCATCTCGGTTCTATCCCTTGGAGGTTGAGTAAATCTGGGTGGAGGTTCTTGTGAAGCCTTTGGTGGTGGAGCTGCGCTTGTGGAAGCGGGAGGGTTCAAGGCTCCATCCGGGTTAAAATAGGAAAACCCGGGATGGTTGTGGTTTGGCCGGTAATTGTTGAATTGCTGGTTGTTGCTGAAGTTCCTTGGGCCTTGATAGTTGTTATAATTGCCCCTTCCCATGTAGTTCATATCTTCCTTCTTGGAAGACAAGTTTGCTTGCGCTTGCACTTGAGGGGTTGCTTGGTTCTTCAAAGTTGTAGCACACAACTCCCTCAAAGATTTTAGCTCGTTGTTGATGGCGTCAAGCTTGAAATTGCTCATGGTGACTTCACTCACCTCATATGCTCCCGCCTTTCTCCCATCACTCTTCCTATGAGAGTACTTCTCAATCACTAGAGCTTGTTTCTCCACAAACTCCCAAGCTTTATCCACATGCTTTTCCATGAAAGTCCCACCGGAAAGAGATTGAAGCTTGAATTGGATATCTTCATCAAGTCCTTTGAATTAGATCTCCAATAACTCAATTTTCGGTATACCATGGTGTGGACAATCTAGGAGAAGATCTTTGAACCTCTCCCAAGACTTGAACAAACTTTCTCTATCCTTCATTACAAAGGCATTGATCTTCCCTCTTAATTCGGTAGTCTTGGAAGGTGGGAAGAACTTAGTCAAAAACTTGGTCGTCATCTCCTCCCAAGTACCAACTCGCCCTTGTGGAATAAATTGATACCAAGCTAAGGCTTTGTCCTTAAGAGAGAAGGAAAAGGCCCTAAGCTTATGGTTGTTGCTCTCCAATCTAGGCGGTCTAAGAGTCTCCATCAAGATCTCATAATTCATCAAGTGTTGATGAGGAGACTCTCCTTCCATCCCTCCAAATTGATTATGCCGGATCATTTGTAGAACTTGAGGGCGGAGCTCGTAATCATGGGCTGCGGGATCTCCTAAGTTCACACCCGGACGGTGTGCTCTTTGTGCCGGATCCATACGTTGCCCTAACGTTTGTGGCTCTTCAATAACAATGGGCACAACCCGAATATTAACCGCCGCCGGCTGCGGTTGTGGTGGAGGTGGAGGAGGTTGTTGACGGTTAAGCTCTCTTTGCACAAGAGCTTGCCTAATCTCCTCAATCTCCCTCCTAGTTGCCTCTTGCCTCTCATTGGCAAGTCTCCTTTCATTCTCCAAAGCTTCATCCCTTATCCTAATTTGCTCTAAAGCCTCATCCAATTCAGCTTGAAGATCTCTTTCGGCCATCTCTTTTCCTTTTCGAATGCTCTTGGATCTAGATCTAAGGGTTTTCTCCGGTTCGGGATCGAATGAAGCTAAATCCTTGCCACGAGATCTTCGCATACACCTAAAGAGTGAGAGATGTCCTGAAAAGCAAAGACACACACCAAAAAGAGATCAAAAGCAACAAGAAAGACCTACGTACACTATAAAAAATCACAAAAAGACTCAATCTAGACCTAGTCCCCGACAACGGCGCCAAAAACTTGTTACGCTAAGAACGTGTGCATGCAATAAGCTTTAAATTTATACTCGTTATATTTCTCCTAACTCCTAGCGAACCCGCAGTGTACGGGACATTTTGTAGTAGGGATAGTATTCCGAGGTCGAACACAAAGACTGAGGTGAGATTGATTCGATTAGTGATTAAGTTTAGTGAAGATCTATGCTTAAGAAAAGAGAAAGGAATAAAGAAATGAAAATCTCAATGTTTTTGGTTGATTTTTAGGTGATCAATCACAGATGACAAATCATGCAAAGTAAACAATCAACTAAGCTAACACCACAAGTAAACAAAGCAAACACGAAATATATGATCAAAGAGAGAAAATGCGGATTCTAGGGGTTGGAAATTCCGGTTATGGCATAGGACTCAAGCTATCTAATCATTCCTTGGATTAACTATAATATGTTGGGAGTGAGTGTTTCTAGATTGGGATCAATCACCGGCTAGGTCTCTTGGTCAACTAGTCCGTTCCTAAGGTCTCATCACCGGGTAGGTCTCAAAGAGCCTAAGGAATGGGATTCTACACAAACCGGATTGTCACCTAGGGATCTAACCTATCCTCACCGGGTAAGTCTCGGAAGGGTAAGTCCTAAACAACTATCCTAGCACACTTAGTCCAATGGCGGCTTATGAGGCTTACCACTACCTAGAGTTTATCATCTTTGGAATCTAAGAGCAAGAATCACCGGGTAGGTCTCTTCTAACACTTAGTTGCTAACACTAGGTCACCCTAGAATAGATTTAACTCAACAAACACTAGGATTTCAACATTCTAACAATCTAGAACTTAGATCCATCAAATCAAACGAACCAGGCAAACCACGGGCTGTTCTACCACTTCCACGGCCGTGGACTGGCAAGAACAAACCGTGGACTACAGCAGTGACTTTGTTCAAGCAAATGAATCATCCAAGGGCAAATCTAAGTCCATCCTATCATAGTCTTAGCCATAACCATCCTTTCCTTACCCTAGAATCGCATCTATTTAGCCTACAACATACATCATCATAATCGAAATCATCAAACATAAAATCATAGCTTCCATTTGCAAGATAATGAAAAGAAAGAGATGAACAAGTGAAGCAAATAAAACCAAGCTGAAAGTAAGATTAGAAAGACTCACAACCCTTCAAAAGAAGGTTTAATCGATTCTTACAACTCTAGAAATCGATTCCGAAAATCTTCACTACAAAACTTATCAAAGACTAGCTATGGTGTGTTCTTCTCTTCTTCTCCAATGGGGCTTCTCTTCCTCCTCCAATGGTGGCTTCTTCCTCTTGAGAGAATCTTCTTGTTGAGAGTGTGGTAGAGAATATGGATTTGATTGGATGATAGGGGATTGAAAGATGCCTTCTCTCAGCCTTACAGGACCACTTTTATACTACAACCTTGCTAGAGTGAGCCATGAGATCGTGGCACAGCTGTCACAACCGTCTGGCAAAAACCACGGTCAGGTTCCACGGCCGTGGAAGTGCCAATGACCGTGGTTTGGGTGCCTCAGCTTGTTTTGGATTGTTGAGTCACGATTTGGTGCATGGCTTGCACCAACAAGGTCCCATGGGTCTTCCTTAACCTCTAGCTTGCATCCTAATGAGTCCGAGGGTGTGTCGTCTTGATGAACGATCCTCAAACGTATCGTTTAAGCTCCTAAACCTCCCAAAATACCTACAAAGCAATGCAAAAGTCCGTGCAGACGTCTATCTCGACAAAATACGTGAATTGAGTGCAAACGTCGTGAACTAGTGCTAAACCATGCATGAATGAGTGAGGAATCTATCTAAATAAGTGTCTAATCCTAAGTCATAAATCGTGTTATCAATAGACTTACAAACGTTTTGAATGATACTCTCATTAGCTTAATTGCTAAGGTAGGCAAACCGGAAAGGATAAGTCGTCAGTTCCGGCCAATCACTCTTTGTAATGTCTTATATAAGATTGCTTTCAATGTGTTTGTTAATCGCGTGTAAAGAGTGCTTAAAGAGCTTGTTGGATCAACACGTGGAAGTTTTATCCCAAGAAGGTTCATTTGGACAATATAGTCCTTATACAAGAGATTGTTCATTCCTTGAGAAAGAGAAAACGGGAAAGAAGTGGATGGTTCTGAAACTAGATCTTGAAAAGGCTTACGACAGAATCGGGTGGGACTTTGTTATAGACACGGTGAGGGCTTTTGGTTTCCCTACATGTTGGTAGATATTATTCGTGAATCACAATTACTAGAATGCAATTGCTTTGGAATGAAGAGCTCACAAAACAATTTACTCCGGAAAGAGGCCTCAGTCAAGGTGATCCCCTATCTCCATACTTATTTGCCTTGTGCATGGAACGACTACGTCATCTTATTCAAGAGTCGGATGATTAGGGAGCTTGAAAACCAAACTTCCTTTCTAGGAGAGGTTCACCTCTTTCTCACTTATTTTTTATGGACAACTTTACCCTCTTTGTTAAGGCTTCCCAATGTCAATTAAAGATTGTACTTGATCGCCTAAACATGTTGTGCAAGACTTTGGGACTTTGTATCAATCTTGAGAAGTCAAAAATCTTTTCCGGAAGACTCACACTCACTAAGTTAGTCTTGACATCTACGCCCATATACACGATGTCTTTACTCATCATGACTAAGACCATATGTGAGGAGATTGAACTATTTGTCGAACTTTCTTCTGGAGTTCAATGGTCCAAGGTAAAAAGCTACACAATGTGGCATGAAGAGAGATTTGTAAACCAACAAAGTTTTGTGGATTGGGTTTGAAGAATATGGAAACTTTGAACCTTGATTTGATCGCCAAGCTGGGGTGGATGTATATTACGGATGATGATGGGTTACATATTTCAGTTTACGCTCAAAATACTTGAGGATCAACAAGAGTATCCATGCAGCCCCATCATATGTGATGTGAGACCATCCTTGACACCAACCATACAAGGATCAATCACAAGATCAAGGGTTAAAAGGATCTGAGAGGAGATGCTATCAAAGAAGATCAAGGGACCATGAAAATGAAGAATCTCATCCCTGAGACAAGAATATCGGCCGAGGTATAGTCCGAGATTTCAAGTTTGTCGAACTTATAAGATCCATTGAGATCTTACTTATCCTTTCTTATTTTAATACCTTTAAGTTCTCAAACAATACTAAAGGTATTTTCTAGTTTTTGATCCTATATTTTAGGATTATTTTTAGATTATCTTTGAGAATAATCTCTCCTATAAATAGCTTTAGAGGACGAGATTCATTGGACAATTAGATTTGAAGTTGATTTCCACATTATTGTGAGACACTCGTGACTTCGTTCATAGAGTTTGCATTTTATCATTTATATTCAATCAAAATGAGAGTTTTTGGTTGAATCGTAGTGAATCCTTGATAGGTTGTTCTTGTGTGTGTAAATCTTGTTGAAGATTGGTGCTACTAGTCAAAATAGTCTCTCCTTGTGCTTGTCTTATTTAGAAGGCTTGTGTAAGGTTAAAGAAGGAAGTGTAAAAGATAATTTCTTTGTTTAGGATTTTGACACATAATTGGTTAAGGTTCTTTGCAAGTCTTATAATAGTCTGATCTTCACATACTTGTCATGTTACATTCCATTAATCATCTTCTTATCTTCCATTATCATCCATAATTCTGCATTCTGAGTTTCACAAAATCTCGGCATGTTCTTGGGTAACTCTTGTCGGAGATTTCCTTTATATTGACCGAGATTTGCTTCTATTATTCGATTTGAGGATTTACAATCTAGATCAACAACTGCAGCGTCAATCCCGCATCAAAGTGGTATTAGAGCTAACTGATTGAAGTTCGGCCCAGCCATACACCATAAGTTTGAGTATTTTTATTTTGAGTCTTCTTCGAGTCACATTTTAAAGGGCTTGAGCCTCAGAATGGACTTGCTACCTACGCAGGAAAAAAGGAGACCCAAAAGTGAGATCTATAGGCCGACCTTGGGATTGATACGCTTCTAATTATCCTATCAAGGCTAATGCACTCTCTTGATCCAATGCACAATCTTTCACTCAAATGGCCGATCAATCTTCCCTCCCTCCAATTCCATTAATTCCGGATTTTATACCGAGTCTTTTGTGTTTGTCATATCTTTCGAGATTATTTGAGCTTAATGTGTGTTGTCTTGTGGTTATTGGAAAAGAGAGAACAACTATAGCCAAACACAAGTCAGCCATAACCTAAAACTGTGAAACCTCGACCGAGATTCCACCGCATAATCAAAATTTTGGCCCCGGCCCAAAATCTCGACCAAGATTTACAGAAGATAGACCGAGATTTGTTCTAACGAAAAGATCGATACTTTATCTCCAAATCTATTCAGATCCAAAGTTATATTTGGAACATATCTTCGGAGAAATTTAATATCAAGCTACAAAAAGAAAGGAAAGAGATATACGGATTATCTTATTGTTGAGATTTTATCTAGTAGATAAGATATTATCATATCTTGAAAGTTAACTGAATATTTCCACAAAATTTGACCGTATCTATTATCCGGCAGCCTTATATCCATCATCTACCTTGGATACACGTTCATACAACATCAAAGGTCTACTCTTGACTTCACCTTTACATTTTATATCATCGATTATAACCTAAAATTATGGTGAAGTCATTTGGACAAGAGTTACCACGATCCAAGAGTATATATACCAAGAAGGTAACAAAAAAGAAAGTTACCCGAGCCCCAATCAGTTTGCATCACAAAAACCTTGTCTTTTGATAAATCTCGGCTCCCTGGACATAAATCTCGCCCGATATTTCACCCTTGTAACCCGAGATTTGCTACTGTCGAGACTTAACCCTAACTGACTAACTTCATCTCTTCAATTTCTCAAGTGCAAGATATGTAAAGCTCTCTTCTTAATCTCTTGTGTGCCTGTTTCTTGCCTCTTTTCACTCTAAACACATTGAGTTGAATTCTTTGGATGTGTTAGCTAGTTAGTATCTATACTTTCTATCATACTAGTTGTGTCATATTTGCAATATTCTTTCAACTTTGTGTCATTGTGTGAATAGACCTACAACAAGAGTGCCTTTACTAACTTCTAACACAAGAACCTTTCTCTGAACCAAGTTGACTAATTGAAGTATCCAAGGAATTCTAGTTGAAGCTATTTCATCGATTGGTAAAGAAACATTAATCCATTCGAGACAATCACATCAAAATAGCTTGATATTCACAATAGAGTGTGAGTGCGATAGAAAACAAGTAAGAAACCTTCGTTTTCACTAACTTCACGCGTTGGTTATTACTTTGTGTCATTGTGCAGGATATCTAACATCCCGCATAGTTCACAACGGGGTGACCCAACGAGTCCAAAACCAGTGAAGTACTAAAGCAACTCATGGTCACCATCTCAACGTTGACTGGGCAAGTGGGGCAAAGTTGGAAACACGCCCTAGAGAACAAATCTCGCCCAAAAATATCAGCCCCCACCTGAGATTTCCCCAAGAGATGGGCGAAAGCTCACGTAATCCACAACCGCCCCTAGCCCCTGATCCAACTCCAAGGCACCATCACGGGACAAGTATGAGACTTCCGAATCCTAATTTCTGAACACCTAATATGCCGGATTTTGTTAATGAATTTCAGAAAAATGAGGGCATGTGAAGAGACTATCCTAGACGTAATCAACATCAAGAGCATGATGAAATTGGCAAAGTAATGGTCAAGATTCTGAGTTTTGAGGGAAAATCTGGTCCGGATGTTTACATAGAATAGGAGACTAAAATTGAACAAATTTGATCTTTCCATAACTTTAGCAAACAAAGGAATGTCCAACTTACTGCGTTGGAAATCCAAGGACGTGCCTTGATTTGGTGGGATCATCTCATCAAAGAAAGGAGACGGACGTTAGATCTGGACATCAACGCTTGGGAACAAATGAAAGTGTTGATAAGAGCAAGGTCTAATTTATTCCTCATTATTATGCTAGGGAAGCAAGACAAAGGTTGGAGAATTTCAAGCAAGGAACCCGAAGCGTGGAAGAGGCCTACAAAACCATGCAAATAACGATGGTTAAGGCCAACGTCCATGAGAATGAGGAGTCCACTATGGATCGGTTCTTAAGAATTTTCTATTCATCCTTATCCAAAGAGATTGATTTATATCCTTATGATAATATGACTAACTTACTACATTTGCCTATCAAGGTGGAGAAGAAGTTAAAAGGAAAAGACCAAGAGACGAGTTCGTGAAAACAACTAAAATCTCGGCCAAATCGAGACAATCTTGACCGAGATGCTGACCGAGATACCTTCAGAGAAGAGCCTCAAAACAAGCATGACAGCCAAGCTTCGCCCTAACGGACACCTTCTCGCCCTTTGAATGATCCTTCAAAGGATCCTAAACGGAGCACTTCTAACGCTACTTTAGATTCAAAGATACTGTATGTTTTAAATGTCAAGGTAGAGGTCATTATAAAAAGGATTGTCCTAACAATAAGGTTTTATTCATTAATCAACAATTATGAAAGTGAAGAAAACCATAAAAGTGCTAGTGAAAGTGATGAAAGTTGTGAATATGAACATGGAGAATCATTGATTTCTACGAGAACTTTGCATGTTAATATATCTCCTTGTGAAGATAATCAACGGGAAAATATATTTCATACTAGATGTCTTGTTAAAGGGAAGGTGTGTAACATGATCATTAATGGAGAAGGTTGTTGTAATATTACTAGTGTTGAATTGATTACTAAGTTATAACTTCCTACTTTTTATCACCCTAGTCCCTATAAGTTGAAATGGATGAATGATTGTGGTACTTTGAAAGTCAACAAGCAAGCTAGTGTGCTATCCCATTAGGACATTATACTGATGAGATTTTGTGTAATGTGGTACCTATGCAGGCTTGTCATATTTTGATAGGTTGCCCTTGACAATTTGATTGGAAAGTGGAACATGATGGCCATACCAACAAGTACATGTTCATATTCAATGGTAAAAAGGTAAAAATAAAGCCCATGACTCCTTTACGGAACATTTAGACACATGAGAAGCACACGACGAAAGGCAAGGATCAAGTGTGGGGCAAAGAAACGGACGAAAGACACTCCAGTGGAGAATCTCGGCCAAATAGTGAAATCTCGGCCGAGATTCTTGAGTCTCACCCAAGATTACACGAATCTCGACCCCTTGCAGCCTCCGACATTCCATCTTCAAGAGCTCTTATGGTTGTCAAAGGAGGATTGCAGATTGAGCATCTACTCATGGATCTTCAATTAATACCATTTATGTCTTTACGTGATTTCATTAAGCGATGTGTGCTTAAGAAATCTAGAATTTACCACTCCTATCTAGCTTTAAGTTGTCATGACTATATAGTTAGGTTGTTTTTGTTAACTTATTTTGATCTTATGTTGTTACCTTCCAAGATACGAGTAAGTTTCATTGTAGGAACATTAGTGGCGGACAAGGTAAATCGAAAGGACATGGAATTGCTATTTGATCCCGGAGATCTCAAGACATTGCCACCAGAAAAGGATGGGATTGTAGCCTATTCTCAGTTGGCATCATCAATAGTGATTTATGGCCGTTCAATAGACATCTCAGTCATTCCAGAAACAAAATCTCGCCTGAGATTTTTGTATTTGGACCAAGATTCCTTACCATTGAGTGTTGTAGAGCACGTCTCCAAATCACAAGTGTTACAAACTTCAAGGGATCCTCCAAGAGAGTGAATAATGAAGTCTTTACCACAACAAGACTTGAGTTCTTATGTGATTAGTGATGTGCATGGTGAAGATTCGAGGATGAATTATTTTCAAGAAGGGGAGTATGATGTGAGACCATCCTCAATACTAGCCATACAAGGACCAATCACAAGATCGAGAGGAAATGCTATCAAAAAAGATTAAGGAACCATGAAAATGAAGAATCTCGGCTCTAAGACAAGAATCTCGGCCGAGATATAGTCCGAGATTTCAAGTTTGTCAAGACTTATTAGATCCGTTGTGATCTTACTTATCTTTTCTTATTTTAATACCTTTAAGCTCTCAAATAATACTAAAGAAATTTGTTAGTTTTTGATCCTATCTTTTAGGATTATTTTTAGATTATCTTTAAGAAGAATCTCTCTATAAATATCCTTAGAGAACGAGGTTCATAGGACAGTTAGATTTGAAGTTGAATTCCACATTATTGTGAGACACTTGTGACTTCGTTCACAGAGTTTGCATTTTATCATTTCTATTCAATCAAAAGGAGAGTTTTGGTTAATCCTTATTAGGTTGTTCTTGTGTGTTAATCTTGTTGAAGATTGGTGCTACTAGTCAAACTAATCCCTCCTTGTGCTTGTCTTATTTAGAAGGCTTGTGTAAGGTTAAAGAAGGAAGGATGAAAAGTAATTCTTTATTTAGGGTTTTGACACATAATTGGTCAAAGTTCTTTGCAAGTCTTATAATAGTCCGATCTTCCTATACTGATCATATTACATTTCATTAATCATCTTCTTATCTTTCATTATCATCCATAATTCCGCATTTTGAGTTTCACATAATCTCGGCTTGTTCTTGGGAAAATCTTGTCCAAAATTTCCTTTATATTGACCGAGATTTGATTCTTTTGTTCCATTTGAGGACTTTCAATCTAGATCGAGAACTACGGCATCAACCCCTCATCAATATGTATGGCGATTCATCATAAAAGGTCTTAGAGAAGTGGTTAACAAAGGGTGCACGTGGGCTCTTGGGAATGGAAAAACTAATTGATTTGGGAGGATAAATGGCTCTTGTATTTTCCTTTGAGTACGGTTTTTGTCAACCCTATCAAGAACGATCTCAGTATTTATCCCCTTCTACTTATCTTAAACTCGTTGTAGTTAGACTTACTTAGACATGTGACTCTTGCCCTTATTAAATATAATGAGGACTTCATGCATGGTATCAAAGATGAAATGATATGGTCTCCCTTAACTAATGGGATATTTTGGGTGGTCACGACTTAGAATATGATTACGAGTATGAGCACCGAAGCCTCAACTGATAGTGTTATTTTCACAGCCATCCGATCATTAAATGTTCCAAAGAAGGTTCGGACCTTTATGTTGAAGATCATGAAAGGAGGAGTTCTTACAAACAACAGAAGACATGAAAGACATATTGCGAGTTGTGCCATCTATTACGGTTGCAAAATGGAGGCGGAGACAAAGATTCACTTAACTTGGGCATGTACTTCTATCAAGAGGATGTGGAGAAGGCTTCTTAACCCTACCGATATGAATAGTTTCTTACCGCACAACCTTCCCTCCTGGTTTCAAGGTAATATCTATTTAACTAATGTCGTTGATAACTCTTGTTTGTGGCATGATGTGTTTGCAGTTAGTGTTTGGTGGACATAGAAATGGCACATTGTGGCTGTTTTCAAAGGCGATATTTTCTTGGGAAAAGACACTCGTTTGTGATTGTCATAACTACTGAGTACAAGAAAGTCTGGAGAATTTTCAAAAACTCAACAAGAAGCCAAGAGAAGTCCTGCGTCAATGTCGATTGGATTACACCACGGGAGGTGGCATTGAAGATCAATACGGACAAAGCGGTTAGAGACGATGGGCATGCTACTACGACAAGAGTTATTAGGAATAATGTTGGAAAATGACAACGGAGATATATCACTAATATTGACATATGTACAGTCCCATGACCGAGTTACGGGGAGTGCTACATGGGTTGATGTTGGCTTGCGAGTGTGGCTACCATTTTGTTGAGTTGGAAATCGAATCACAACTTCCTATATACAATATACAATATATGTTTGAGTTGAAGAGTTCTACAGTATTGGGCTTTTATGTATCACCGATGGCCCACTGGGTTTGTAAGCCGCTCAATTAGGGTTTTGTGGCAGGTTAACAAAGCCCAACTATAGATGCCGTCCTTTCGTCGTCCGTCTTCCATGCGTCTTCTTCTCGCCAAAATAGTCTGCAATGAACGTCGGCTGCCGCCACGTGGTGTACGCGTGTGTTGTTTTGTGAAGGTCACCGCTTGGGTAGTAACATGGCGACATCTGCTTCCCAAGATATATTGCTTTAAACGCCACAGTTTTTCAGTACCACTTCGCTCATGGAAGAGATCGTTGCCCGGGAATACGTCTTCGGATTCAGGTAGATCCCGATATTCTCCGGCGATTCAGGCTCCGTCTTCGCTTCCGGTTAATATACCGGACCGGTCAAAGATCCAAGCTTTGTCTTCGCTGCCGTTGTTGGACAACTTTCGAAGACATTTGCTTCAGCCTTCCTCTACCGCAAGTCTTTCGATTTAAAAGCCGCCGTCCAATCTGACGCTTTCCCTTCCTCCCATTCCTCTGTAAGTTCATAAACTCTTCTCTTCTGCTACATATGTTGATGATGATATTTGGTTCTCTGCATTTGATTCTTTTCGCTATATAGTTTAAATATGGCAATACTCTTAGTTATGTTTCTTTGACAATTTAGAAACCGAGGCATGATTCATCCAAGAATGGCGTAAACCATCACTTGATCAAGAGTCACTAGAGCTTCACTTCATGTCAAGAAACACGGTTCAAAGCACATCGACCATCACTTGATCAAGAAGGCGTTTTCTTCTTACAACATGTTATCAATGTAATTGCCCTAAATTGATAAAGCCCAAATTGCTTTATTCTTTCTGTCACTTTTACTTTGATATTTTGTATGCAGCATGTCATGATGTTTGCTAGACATTGTATTAAGAAGTAGCTTTGTAACATTGTCATGCTATCAGATATGGTGCAGAATAAAGGGCTCATTTCATCTGCACCAAGAGATATATAAAATCAAAGAAAGCAACTAAAAGGCATAATTGAGTCCCTTTTGCCTGCATGCACAGAACACAGTATAGAGACTGGTGCACCTTTTAGAGCTCAAGCAATTATCGCAAATCCTCCAGCTTACGGTGAGTAAAACCAAAGAATGGTTTTTTCTTTTTATATTTTTTTTGCCCCTTTGCCCTGTAATATCTAGAATTTTCTGAAAACATTATATCTTGATAATGGCATGCGGTTGTGGACATGAATCACATGATCTTTTTTCATTATAAATTGGGAAACAGATCTTTGAACACCAGTAGGCCCTCAACTTCATTAAGCTAATTAGTTTTTTAGTACAGGACATGCTCATGTTGTTGAAGCTCTCGGAGTCTCTCGTCACATATTTTTCACTATGCCTTGGACGTGAGTTCCTTTTGTTATAGTCCTAATATTTTATGATGTATGTGTGCAGAAATTCAAGAAGATAATGCGGGTATTCAGGGAGCTCTTATTGTGGCTTCTACTCTTCAGATAGTACTGGCATGACCTTTGGCGCAACGTATGGTTCTGAGTTCGAAGACCAAGGTTTATATAGTAATGGAATATGTACAGGGAGGACAACCTGATAAGCTGGTGAGCATTCTCAGTTAGAGAAGAAAGTATGCTTGTTTATACTTTTTTTTGATGGGTTTTCTATAATTTGATCAGTCATATGTGCCAAAGTAAAAGTGAAGAAGAAGCAAGGAAACTTTTGTCACATTGAAAACTTTAAGCTGTGTCAACAGTTGAGGATAATGCCTCTCTTCATCCTAAATATGGGTGGTTTCCCTCCTCCTTTGCAAGATATTAGCTTACAAAAATCTTGAATGTGCTTTGACCGTTGCCAACTGCTGTTCGCGAGCAAGAGCTACTGTCATTTTTTTTGTCTACTACAACAACCAATTAGAGTTGAACTAAATCTTGAATGTGCTTTTATTGGATGATCTCAAGAGTCACTGATGTTTAGTGGGTTCAGGCCAATACCACAGAAAGCTAAAGAAGCTTGAGAGCAACTTAAAGAACCACTTGGACAACGAGGAGGCAATCATTTCTTCACCTACATTCTTGAATTTTGGATTGCTTTGCGTATTATGACAGTTGATGTCTATGATAATGTTGTTAACAAAACAAATTTACATAATATCATTTCCTCTCATAGTTTCTATGATCTTTTATGTGAATCTGGACTGCTTTGCGTTGCCTTTGAGAGACAAGTAATATATCTATTCTTGGAGCTTGCACTAGAAATTGTGATTCCACCTTTCTTGGCCTTTGGAGCTGACAAAATATCGAGCATGAGGGAATCTTGAAGATTTGCTCTGAGGGTTCAAACAGACTTACTCTGTCCTGACAATGGAAGAGTCTATAATGTTGGAGCTGTAATAGTTACTATAGGTTCATTGTTGCTCTTTACTCCTACTGTACAATTGGAAGTACTTGATTTTATTGAAAAGCTTGTCCTGACAATGGAAGGGTATGGTTGATGTCTTGATGAGGTATTGAATCTCATATTTGAGTGCCATTTCTTGGTTCGGTAGATTTTGATTCCAATTGACTATAAGTCTATTGAGCTTATTGGAAGCTAACATTGTAATTCGCACAATAACATTAACTCAAGAGTATACGCACAATAACATCAACTCAACGCACGCTTGGTACTCTCTTTCACGCATGTACATCACAAGTTATACATCTAAAGACAACAGATCACATATGACTTCATCCCTACGTTTAGCACTACCAATAGTCATGCAATCGCACAACTTCGTTTTTGTTTTTGTTGAATAACAGTGTACCAATTATTATTTTTGCAATATTATTTTTACTACTGTACACATTATCGTACCCCCGAAAAAAAAATTTAAACACGCGCGCGCGTTGCGCGCGCCGGCACGCCTAGTCAAGTTAAACTCTTGAGTAAGGATATCCACCGGAGTCATCCATTGACTAATCTAGTGCTTAGATGCCATGACTTAATTAAAAGGAACTGGATTCAGATCCAGCATGTCTATTTTGTGGGGCCAACTTTGTCGTAGACTCTTTAGCTAATTTTGCTTTTAATTTTCCGATAGGCTATCATGTATTGCTTGATCCTCTTGATGGTGTTATAATTGGATAAATCATGATGTTAGGGGTCGGGTTATCCCCGCTTGATGAATAATTAGCCCTATTTTCAATTAATAATAAAATGCGTTCAGATGCGCCGGATACCACTGACTCTCATTTACCAAAAAAAAGTTTAGCCATAGAGAGTCTTTCGGACTCGTGGTAGAACGGGCACAATGATGTCAAAACCTGATATACATACACTTGAACTTTAATCAATAATACGATAATATCTTCTTACTCAAATTTATAAATAATAATTCAAACAGCACACCCCTTTCCCAACATAACCATAACCAATTATAAAAAAAAACGTATACATTTTCTCCTTCTAGCTATGATTGGCATGAAGCCATGAACACTAGTGTAAAGTGTTCAGTTGTGTTTTTTACTAGTGTTTTCGTAAAACACTAAACAATGTTTGACAATTTAAAAAAAACACTGTTGTATTACTAATTCTTATACTTGTAATATGGACAATTAAAGTTGGAACTTGCAATAGAAGTACTTAGAGCTTAGGTAGAGATTAAGAGATTATAATGTGTTACTACATTTGCCATATTTGGTTATCATGTGATGTTATCTAAATGTTGCCACTTAGTTAAATAAACTAAGTTAGGTAGCTTAGGTAACAACTATGGTAATTAGATATTAGGTTAATGTATGTTTACATGTTATAATTAGAAGAAGATGTAAGGTTGGCTATTTTACGGATTGGCTGCTATGTACATACTCAGCTTATGAGAGGTTGGGCCGAATGGGTGATCCAGTCTCGCTAAGCCCAATCCCTTGCTCCTGGATACGTTGATGGGCCTGTTGACAATCATCTTGGAAGAGGTATATAACCTCGTTATGACAGAAGTCATAACCCTAGAGAGAGAGCTTCAGAGTGTACGTGTGTGAGAACGACCGGCAGCTTCTTCTCTGCTAGGGTTAACCCACAAATAAGAGAGAGAAGAGGAGAATGAGTGGTTGTCTGTACAGATCTTCCAAAACTCGTTAGTAACGAGAGGGATCTTTGAAGAACTGCTGAAACAAAGCGATCTTGCTCTGTGGTTCGAACATTTCAGAGAAGATTCACCTCCAGTTCGTTGGCTTCTGGATTCGTGAATAGATCTATCTCAGATCTTTCACTTGGTGCCTTTGAGGGGGCTTTTTCTATCTCGTCTGCTTCTCTTTCGTTTATCTTTCTCTGTAGTCTTTGCTAGCTTGAGTGCTCTTGCAAGTTCTTTGTCCAACTTTAGTGTTGTATTGATCATTTGGAAACTTAGTGGATATCTGGGATCGGATCTCCCCTCTTGAGGTCTCGCAGAGTAGGAGTATTTTAAATACTACCGAACTGCGTCAACAAATTGCTTGTGTGCTTATGTTTGTGTGTCTTTGGTCGATTCTACGACTAAGGGATATATAGATTGTTAGATTTACATTCACAAAGTGGTATCAGAGCATTCTGTGAGTTTGTCTTTCGAATCTGTCAGAAACCCTAATTTTGGGGTTTTCTCTTGCTTTTCTTGATATCATTGTATATCTTGCTTACTTTCTTGCTTCCGCTTGATTGCCTTGCCTTGTGTGGCTTGATCTACCTTGATTGATTCTTGTAGTGATCATTTTTTGACTAGGTTTTTTGCTGCTGTGCTTATCTGTTCTTTCTTATCCTATCTCCTCCTGTACTTATTTTTTCCTTTTGTCTGATTAATACTAATTCTTTCCTTTTTCTTTTGTTTGCAGAAAAATGACAGAAGCTAGTATCAGACTCAAGCCATATGATGGAGTCTCCGACTTCATCATGTGGCAGGTCAAAATGAAAGCAATACTGACCAAGGAAAAATGCTTGAGGGCCATAACTGGTGACTACTTGGCAGAGACATCTGTAGCCAGGAAAATGGAAATGGATGAGCAGGCTCATGCTGAAATAATGATAAGACTTACTGACGACGTGGCTCGTCAGTTTGTAAGTATCTCATCTGCTAAAATTTTATGGGATACTTTAGATAAGCAGTATAATAAAAAATCTTTGCCCTCTAGGATATCTACTTTACATAGGTTGTTTACATTTAAGATGGATGTGAATGTGACCTTAAATGATAACCTAGATAGATTTCTGAAAATGGAAATGGACTTAGAAAGATGTGATGACACTATTAAGGATACTCATTTAGCTGTTATCTTATTAGGATCTTTGCCTCCACAATTTGACACCTTTAGAGATGTAATACAGTATAGTACTGAAACTTTAACTAAAACAAAAATAATTGAATCCATTGTTGATAAGAATGAATCTATGAAAATTTTTAAGACTAAACCTAGTGATAAGAAATCTGAAGTTAAGTCTGAAGTTTTAGTTACTAAAGGAAAATCTAAAAAGAATTATAAGTCAAATAAAAAGGATAAGAAAGATGATCCCTATGATAAGAGCTCTAGTAGTGAGAATGACAAGAAAAATAAAAAATGTTTTTACTGTCAAAAACTTGGTCACTTTATTAATGACTGTAAAAAGAAAAAGAAGGATGAATCTAATAAAGGAAATACTGAAAATAATGTTTCTTTATTTGAAGATCTCCATGCTCAGTACTCTAGTGAACTGTTGATGTGTACTATTCCTTTTAAATGCAAATCTGATGAGTGGATATTAGATTCTGGATGTACCATGCATGCTTGCCCTGATAGAAATTTGTTTTGTTCTTTAGAAATTTTTAATGTTGGTGATGTCATGTTAGGTGATAATACTGCTTTAAAAATAAAAGGGATAGGAAATATACCTATGTGCATGTATGATGGAAAGATTAGGGTTATTCAAAATGTTAGATGGGTTCCTGGCCTTAGGAGAAACTTGCTATCTGAGTCTATGTTTGACGACTTAGGGTGTACTATAAATACTAGTAATGGTATAAGAGAAGTTGTCAAGAATGGTCTTACTCTTATTAGGAGTTTTAAAAAGGGTGGTCTGTACTTTGTAGAACAATCACCTGAATTAAATCTCTCCACTACTGATATTAATAAAAACAACCTAGAACAAACAACTCTATGGCATAGCAGATTAGGTCATATAGGAAATAATGGACTAAATCAGTTACATAAACAAGGTATCTTAACAAATAAACTAACAAACCTTAGTTTTTGTGAAAACTGTGTGTTTGGTAAAGCTAATAAAAATAGTTTCAACAAATCTTTATATAAAGCCAATAAACCTCTAGAATACATACATTCAGACTTATGGGGTCCTTCTCATGTAGAAACCGTAGGTGGAAAGAAATACTTTATTTCTTTCATTGACCATTATTCTAGAAAAGTTTGGATATATTTGTTGAGAACTAAAGATGAAGCTTTTGAAAGCTTTAAAAACTGGAAAATAGCTGTTGAAAATGAAACAGATCTAAAAGTTAAATGCCTTAAAACTGATAATGGTCTAGAGTTTTGTAATGCTAGTTTTAATGAATTTTGTAAAACAAATGGCATTAAAAGACATCTAACAGTCCCTTACACTCCTCAACAAAATGGTACAGCTGAAAGGATGAATAGAACTCTCTTAGAAAAGGCTAGATGTATGTTAATAAGTGCTGGTATGAAACATAGTCTATGGGGTGAAGCTGTTACTACAGCAGCTTACCTCATTAATAGGTCTCCCTCATCTGTAATAGATTTTAGGACACCATATGAATTGTGGACTGGAAGGAAGCCTAATATTACCCACTTAAGGCCCTTTGGGTGCACTGCATATTCCCATATAACACAAGGGAAGTTGCACCCAAGAGCACAAAAGTGTGTAATGTTAGGCTATCCTGAAGGTGTTAAAGGCTATAAATTGTTACTCATACAACCACATGGATATAAAGTAATAACATCTAGAAACGTGACCTTTAATGAAAAAGAATTCTATTTTAAAATTAGAAATAACAACACTGTGGATAATAATAGTAACACTGAAATTGATACTGAGTTAACTAGAACTTTTCATTTTTACACAAATGACAATAATAGAGAAGATCAATTCATAGATGAAGAATTTGACATTGGATATTATCAAACACCTAGTACTAGTGAAGAGAACTATGATGTTGATAATTCTCCTAATAATGATGAAAATGTTGATGAAAACACTGCTGTAGGCAGTGAGAACCATAGGTCAGAATCAAGGGGGGTAGAAAATATTGGTGATTCTACTGCTCCTTCATATCTCTCTGATGTTGCATTGCATGATAATAATAATAATGACTCACTGCATGACATTGGTGATTCTATGCATGATCAACATGATTACTTGCATGACAATGATGATAATAACTATCAATTAACGAGAGATAGAAATCCTAGGGTTAGAATACCTAATAGGAGATATAATGATTCTGAATATGTTCTGTTTACACATGATTTTAATATGGTTGAGTATGCTTTCTTGACTGGTGATGTTGTTGATAATCCATATACTCCTGACACATATAGGCAAGCTATAAACTGTTCTCAATCTAAAAATTGGAAACTAGCCATGCAAGATGAAATAGATTCCATGATTGTTAACAAAACTTGGGTGTTAATAGCTAAACCTGAAAATGCAAAAATTGTGCCCTGTAAATGGATTTATAAACTAAAAGAAGCTACTAAACTAAGTGAACCACCTAGATACAAGGCTAGGTTAGTTGCTAAGGGTTTTACTCAAAGAGAGGGAATTGATTACACTGACATATTTGCTCCTGTTGTCAAATATAAAACATTGAGACTGTTGCTTGCTTTTGCTACTGTGCATGATTGGAATATAGAACAAATGGATGTAAAAACTGCCTTTTTACATGGTACCTTGGATGAAACTATCTATATGAAACAACCTGAGGGTTTTGTAGATAAATCTAAACCTGATCATGTTTGCTTACTTAAAAAATCTATCTATGGCTTAAAACAGTCACCTAGACAGTGGAATCTTAAGTTTGATGAATGCATGAAAAACTTAGGGTTTTTAAGAAGCAATTATGATTACTGTTTGTATTTTAAAGGCATATCTTCCATGAATCCCTTGTTTGTACTATTATATGTTGATGACATTCTGCTTATTAGTAAATCTGTTGTATTAATAGCTGGTACAAAAAGAGATTTAAAGTTAAACTTTGACATGAAAGATATGGGTCCTGCACAAAAAATTTTAGGTGTTAAAATAATAAGGGATAGAAAACATAAAAAGATGTGGTTGTCTCAAGTTGACTATATTGAAAAGGTTTTAGAAAAATTTAATATGAAAAATTCTAAATCTACTTCTATACCCTTAGGAGGGCATCTAGATTTAACTAAACAACACTGTCCTAGTAATCAAGCAGAAATTGAAAAAATGGCTAAAATTCCCTATGATGTGGCTGTTGGCTCTATCATGTATGCTATGTTATGCACTAGACCTGATCTTGCTTTTGGTATAAGTGTGTTGAGTAGATACATGTCTAATCCTGGTGAATTACATTGGACTGCCATGAAATATATTCTGAGATACATAAGTGGAACTAAAGACTTGTGTTTGATGTTTTCTGAGCATGATAATATTGGTGAAGTATTTGGTTATGTAGATTCTGACTATGCTAGTAATAAGGATAATAGAAAATCTACTACTGCATATTTTTACACTTGGACTGGTAATTGTGTTTCATGGAAATCTCAACAACAATCTGTGGTTGCTTTATCTTCCACTGAAGCTGAATATATTGCTGCTGTTGAAGCTTCTAAAGAAGCCATCTGGCTTAAGGGTTTAGTTAGTGAAATATCTCATAAACCATGCATTCCTATGATTCATATGGATAGTCAAAGTGCTTTGTATTTGTGTAAAGATCCTGTTTATCATGAAAGATCTAAACATATTGATGTTAGAAATCATTTCATTCGAGATAGGGTTAAAAAGAAACACTTCTTAGTTAAGAAAATTAAGGGTGATTTGAATCCTGCTGACTTTGGGACTAAAATTGTAACTGCTGATAAGTTTGTCTTCTGTAGAAATTTTCTACAGATCTTTGATGCTCCTTGAGTGATTGTGCAGGTTATAGACTGATGACGGACAGGAGAAAAGATTCTGGATACCACTATCAGGGGACAAATGATCGATAATACAACTACAAGAATTAGGAGGGCATTTGTTGTATTACTAATTCTTATACTTGTAATATGGACAATTAAAGTTGGAACTTGCAATAGAAGTACTTAGAGCTTAGGTAGAGATTAAGAGATTATAATGTGTTACTACATTTGCCATATTTGGTTATCATGTGATGTTATCTAAATGTTGCCACTTAGTTAAATAAACTAAGTTAGGTAGCTTAGGTAACAACTATGGTAATTAGATATTAGGTTAATGTATGTTTACATGTTATAATTAGAAGAAGATGTAAGGTTGGCTATTTTACGGATTGGCTGCTATGTACATACTCAGCTTATGAGAGGTTGGGCCGAATGGGTGATCCAGTCTCGCTAAGCCCAATCCCTTGCTCCTGGATACGTTGATGGGCCTGTTGACAATCATCTTGGAAGAGGTATATAACCTCGTTATGACAGAAGTCATAACCCTAGAGAGAGAGCTTCAGAGTGTACGTGTGTGAGAACGACCGGCAGCTTCTTCTCTGCTAGGGTTAACCCACAAATAAGAGAGAGAAGAGGAGAATGAGTGGTTGTCTGTACAGATCTTCCAAAACTCGTTAGTAACGAGAGGGATCTTTGAAGAACTGCTGAAACAAAGCGATCTTGCTCTGTGGTTCGAACATTTCAGAGAAGATTCACCTCCAGTTCGTTGGCTTCTGGATTCGTGAATAGATCTATCTCAGATCTTTCACTTGGTGCCTTTGAGGGGGCTTTTTCTATCTCGTCTGCTTCTCTTTCGTTTATCTTTCTCTGTAGTCTTTGCTAGCTTGAGTGCTCTTGCAAGTTCTTTGTCCAACTTTAGTGTTGTATTGATCATTTGGAAACTTAGTGGATATCTGGGATCGGATCTCCCCTCTTGAGGTCTCGCAGAGTAGGAGTATTTTAAATACTACCGAACTGCGTCAACAAATTGCTTGTGTGCTTATGTTTGTGTGTCTTTGGTCGATTCTACGACTAAGGGATATATAGATTGTTAGATTTACATTCACAAAGTGGTATCAGAGCATTCTGTGAGTTTGTCTTTCGAATCTGTCAGAAACCCTAATTTTGGGGTTTTCTCTTGCTTTTCTTGATATCATTGTATATCTTGCTTACTTTCTTGCTTCCGCTTGATTGCCTTGCCTTGTGTGGCTTGATCTACCTTGATTGATTCTTGTAGTGATCATTTTTTGACTAGGTTTTTTGCTGCTGTGCTTATCTTTTCTTTCTTATCCTATCTCCTCCTGTACTTATTTTTTCCTTTTGTCTGATTAATACTAATTCTTTCCTTTTTCTTTTGTTTGCAGAAAAATGACAGAAGCTAGTATCAGACTCAAGCCATATGATGGAGTCTCCGACTTCATCATGTGGCAGGTCAAAATGAAAGCAATACTGACCAAGGAAAAATGCTTGAGGGCCATAACTGGTGACTACTTGGCAGAGACATCTGTAGCCAGGAAAATGGAAATGGATGAGCAGGCTCATGCTGAAATAATGATAAGACTTACTGACGACGTGGCTCGTCAGTTTGTAAGTATCTCATCTGCTAAAATTTTATGGGATACTTTAGATAAGCAGTATAATAAAAAATCTTTGCCCTCTAGGATATCTACTTTACATAGGTTGTTTACATTTAAGATGGATGTGAATGTGACCTTAAATGATAACCTAGATAGATTTCTGAAAATGGAAATGGACTTAGAAAGATGTGATGACACTATTAAGGATACTCATTTAGCTGTTATCTTATTAGGATCTTTGCCTCCACAATTTGACACCTTTAGAGATGTAATACAGTATAGTACTGAAACTTTAACTAAAACAAAAATAATTGAATCCATTGTTGATAAGAATGAATCTATGAAAATTTTTAAGACTAAACCTAGTGATAAGAAATCTGAAGTTAAGTCTGAAGTTTTAGTTACTAAAGGAAAATCTAAAAAGAATTATAAGTCAAATAAAAAGGATAAGAAAGATGATCCCTATGATAAGAGCTCTAGTAGTGAGAATGACAAGAAAAATAAAAAATGTTTTTACTGTCAAAAACTTGGTCACTTTATTAATGACTGTAAAAAGAAAAAGAAGGATGAATCTAATAAAGGAAATACTGAAAATAATGTTTCTTTATTTGAAGATCTCCATGCTCAGTACTCTAGTGAACTGTTGATGTGTACTATTCCTTTTAAATGCAAATCTGATGAGTGGATATTAGATTCTGGATGTACCATGCATGCTTGCCCTGATAGAAATTTGTTTTGTTCTTTAGAAATTTTTAATGTTGGTGATGTCATGTTAGGTGATAATACTGCTTTAAAAATAAAAGGGATAGGAAATATACCTATGTGCATGTATGATGGAAAGATTAGGGTTATTCAAAATGTTAGATGGGTTCCTGGCCTTAGGAGAAACTTGCTATCTGAGTCTATGTTTGACGACTTAGGGTGTACTATAAATACTAGTAATGGTATAAGAGAAGTTGTCAAGAATGGTCTTACTCTTATTAGGAGTTTTAAAAAGGGTGGTCTGTACTTTGTAGAACAATCACCTGAATTAAATCTCTCCACTACTGATATTAATAAAAACAACCTAGAACAAACAACTCTATGGCATAGCAGATTAGGTCATATAGGAAATAATGGACTAAATCAGTTACATAAACAAGGTATCTTAACAAATAAACTAACAAACCTTAGTTTTTGTGAAAACTGTGTGTTTGGTAAAGCTAATAAAAATAGTTTCAACAAATCTTTATATAAAGCCAATAAACCTCTAGAATACATACATTCAGACTTATGGGGTCCTTCTCATGTAGAAACCGTAGGTGGAAAGAAATACTTTATTTCTTTCATTGACCATTATTCTAGAAAAGTTTGGATATATTTGTTGAGAACTAAAGATGAAGCTTTTGAAAGCTTTAAAAACTGGAAAATAGCTGTTGAAAATGAAACAGATCTAAAAGTTAAATGCCTTAAAACTGATAATGGTCTAGAGTTTTGTAATGCTAGTTTTAATGAATTTTGTAAAACAAATGGCATTAAAAGACATCTAACAGTCCCTTACACTCCTCAACAAAATGGTACAGCTGAAAGGATGAATAGAACTCTCTTAGAAAAGGCTAGATGTATGTTAATAAGTGCTGGTATGAAACATAGTCTATGGGGTGAAGCTGTTACTACAGCAGCTTACCTCATTAATAGGTCTCCCTCATCTGTAATAGATTTTAGGACACCATATGAATTGTGGACTGGAAGGAAGCCTAATATTACCCACTTAAGGCCCTTTGGGTGCACTGCATATTCCCATATAACACAAGGGAAGTTGCACCCAAGAGCACAAAAGTGTGTAATGTTAGGCTATCCTGAAGGTGTTAAAGGCTATAAATTGTTACTCATACAACCACATGGATATAAAGTAATAACATCTAGAAACGTGACCTTTAATGAAAAAGAATTCTATTTTAAAATTAGAAATAACAACACTGTGGATAATAATAGTAACACTGAAATTGATACTGAGTTAACTAGAACTTTTCATTTTTACACAAATGACAATAATAGAGAAGATCAATTCATAGATGAAGAATTTGACATTGGATATTATCAAACACCTAGTACTAGTGAAGAGAACTATGATGTTGATAATTCTCCTAATAATGATGAAAATGTTGATGAAAACACTGCTGTAGGCAGTGAGAACCATAGGTCAGAATCAAGGGGGGTAGAAAATATTGGTGATTCTACTGCTCCTTCATATCTCTCTGATGTTGCATTGCATGATAATAATAATAATGACTCACTGCATGACATTGGTGATTCTATGCATGATCAACATGATTACTTGCATGACAATGATGATAATAACTATCAATTAACGAGAGATAGAAATCCTAGGGTTAGAATACCTAATAGGAGATATAATGATTCTGAATATGTTCTGTTTACACATGATTTTAATATGGTTGAGTATGCTTTCTTGACTGGTGATGTTGTTGATAATCCATATACTCCTGACACATATAGGCAAGCTATAAACTGTTCTCAATCTAAAAATTGGAAACTAGCCATGCAAGATGAAATAGATTCCATGATTGTTAACAAAACTTGGGTGTTAATAGCTAAACCTGAAAATGCAAAAATTGTGCCCTGTAAATGGATTTATAAACTAAAAGAAGCTACTAAACTAAGTGAACCACCTAGATACAAGGCTAGGTTAGTTGCTAAGGGTTTTACTCAAAGAGAGGGAATTGATTACACTGACATATTTGCTCCTGTTGTCAAATATAAAACATTGAGACTGTTGCTTGCTTTTGCTACTGTGCATGATTGGAATATAGAACAAATGGATGTAAAAACTGCCTTTTTACATGGTACCTTGGATGAAACTATCTATATGAAACAACCTGAGGGTTTTGTAGATAAATCTAAACCTGATCATGTTTGCTTACTTAAAAAATCTATCTATGGCTTAAAACAGTCACCTAGACAGTGGAATCTTAAGTTTGATGAATGCATGAAAAACTTAGGGTTTTTAAGAAGCAATTATGATTACTGTTTGTATTTTAAAGGCATATCTTCCATGAATCCCTTGTTTGTACTATTATATGTTGATGACATTCTGCTTATTAGTAAATCTGCTGTATTAATAGCTGGTACAAAAAGAGATTTAAAGTTAAACTTTGACATGAAAGATATGGGTCCTGCACAGAAAATTTTAGGTGTTAAAATCATAAGAGATAGAAAACATAAAAAGATGTGGTTGTCTCAAGGTGATTATATTGAAAAGGTTTTAGAAAAATTCAATATGAAAAATTCTAAATCTACTTCTATACCCTTAGGAGGGCACCTGGATTTAACTAAGCAACACTGTCCTAGTAATCAAGCAGAAATTGAAAAAATGGCTAAAATTCCCTATGATGTGGCTGTTGGTTCTATCATGTATGCTATGTTATGCACTAGACCTGATCTTGCTTTTGGCATAAGTGTGTTGAGTAGATACATGTCTAATCCTGGTGAATTACATTGGACTGCTATGAAATATATTCTTAGATACATAAGTGGAACTAAAGACCTGTGTTTGATGTTTTCTGAGCATGCTAATATTGGTGAAGTGTTTGGTTATGTAGATTCTGATTATGCTAGCAATAAGGATAATAGAAAATCTACTACTGCATATTTTTTCACTTGGACTGGTAATTGTGTTTCATGGAAATCTCAACAACAATCAGTGGTTGCTTTATCTTCTACTGAAGCTGAATATATTGCTGCTGTTGAAGCTTCTAAGGAAGCTATCTGGCTTAAGGGTTTAGTTAGTGAAATATCTCATAAACCATGCATTCCAGTAATTCATATGGATAGTCAAAGTGCCTTGTATTTGTGTAAAGATCCTGTTTATCATGAAAGATCTAAACATATTGATGTTAGAAATCATTTCATTCGAGATAGGGTTAAAAAGAAACACTTCTTAGTTAAGAAAATTAAGGGTGATTTGAATCCTGCTGACTTTGGGACTAAAATTGTAACTGCTGATAAGTTTGTCTTCTGTAGAAATTTTCTACAGATCTTTGATGCTCCTTGAGTGATTGTGCAGGTAATAGACTGATGACGGACAGGAGAGAAGATTCTGGATACCACTATCAGGGGACAAATGATCGATAATACAACTACAAGAATTAGGAGGGCATTTGTTGTATTACTAATTCTTATACTTGTAATATGGACAATTAAAGTTGGAACTTGCAATAGAAGTACTTAGAGCTTAGGTAGAGATTAAGAGATTATAATGTGTTACTACATTTGCCATATTTGGTTATCATGTGATGTTATCTAAATGTTGCCACTTAGTTAAATAAACTAAGTTAGGTAGCTTAGGTAACAACTATGGTAATTAGATATTAGGTTAATGTATGTTTACATGTTATAATTAGAAGAAGATGTAAGGTTGGCTATTTTACGGATTGGCTGCTATGTACATACTCAGCTTATGAGAGGTTGGGCCGAATGGGTGATCCAGTCTCGCTAAGCCCAATCCCTTGCTCCTGGATACGTTGATGGGCCTGTTGACAATCATCTTGGAAGAGGTATATAACCTCGTTATGACAGAAGTCATAACCCTAGAGAGAGAGCTTCAGAGTGTACGTGTGTGAGAACGACCGGCAGCTTCTTCTCTGCTAGGGTTAACCCACAAATAAGAGAGAGAAGAGGAGAATGAGTGGTTGTCTGTACAGATCTTCCAAAACTCGTTAGTAACGAGAGGGATCTTTGAAGAACTGCTGAAACAAAGCGATCTTGCTCTGTGGTTCGAACATTTCAGAGAAGATTCACCTCCAGTTCGTTGGCTTCTGGATTCGTGAATAGATCTATCTCAGATCTTTCACTTGGTGCCTTTGAGGGGGCTTTTTCTATCTCGTCTGCTTCTCTTTCGTTTATCTTTCTCTGTAGTCTTTGCTAGCTTGAGTGCTCTTGCAAGTTCTTTGTCCAACTTTAGTGTTGTATTGATCATTTGGAAACTTAGTGGATATCTGGGATCGGATCTCCCCTCTTGAGGTCTCGCAGAGTAGGAGTATTTTAAATACTACCGA